>CM055267.1:96479726-96909088 GCA_029237695.1 Conchocele bisecta
TGCATACTTTTAATCATGAAATATATGCATCTGTTACTATATGAAATAATGCATTTCAGGAAAAATAAATGATTACTCCCTCAAAGTATACTTTGCTAGTAAAGTATACTTTGCAATGTTGATGAAATAGGCTACAGCCTGTATCTGTTCAGCTTGCATTTATAGTCCTCATTCACACGGAGTTATGGATGGATTCTGGCCTAGAGGTTGGGACACTGGACTTCAACAGCAGAGGTTTGGGTTTAGTCCTCACTCGAGGCGTGAAAAATACCTTCATAGTATTTCCATCTCTCTGGTCTTTTGGATGAGTCTTGAAACACAGATCCCATCTCTATATGTGGCTGTCACTGGAGAAATGCAAATGGAGCTAATGGGATTTGTGACCAGTGTAGCTCCTGATCAAATAGCACTCCTGTCGTGTTTCATTGATGGAATGACGAACAGTGCAGATCCTGATCAGACTGTGTGGATGCACAGGCTGATCTGGATCTACACTGGTCGCAAAGCCCATAAGCCCCATTTCTCCAGTCACAGCGACATGTGACCATAGCTGTTGCTGGTATGTTAAACCCTGTCACCTTTTCAACTTTCTCAGATGGCTAACGGTGGTCTGTGGCTCAGGGGTAGAATACAATACTGAAGGTTGTGAGTTCAAAACCTACCCTAGGGCATGAAAAATGCTTTCATAGTATTGCCATCCCACTGGTCTGTCGGACGAGACTGAAAACTGTGATCCCGTCCCTTTAGCTGTTGCTGGGATGTTAAACCATTTTCAACTTTCTCAGCCGGCTTTCCGTGTTGTAGGTGAAGTAACAACCAAGGCCCCTCACCTAGACCCAGCCTACTTCAACCCATCACAGAAGGTCGTGAGAACGTACCGTTACAGGACACCGAGGTATAGTGGACACGGCAGGTAAAGTGTGTCACTCGTGGTGGCCATGGACACGTGGATTCACACGTGGATGTTATTTCCTTAACCCTTCCTACGCTGTTGACGGAAATTGCCGTCTGCTGTTTTTCATTGTTGCTTTAATTGTTAACAAAAATCTGGTTTTGACAGCACGTGAGAATCGTCTCCACTCATGTACTGTCAAAACCAGGCTTTTGTCGAGAAATATTGAAAATAAAACATTTCCAGCAGACGACAACATTTAATTCAGCAAGATTACATCAAGATTCCCCAGAGGTTACTCAGATAGTTAGAGCAATGTAGGTAGAAGGTGGTCCAATAAGCAGGGACCTGTGACTTACTTTACTCTTTGCGGTGGTTGTTTGGTGCGATTGTAGTTCATCTTGATTGCGGATCACAGCCAAATGTCATATATTTCTAACGTCACATATGTTTCATGCACTACTGCTCTAGATTGAATAAGTTCACTGCATTAACGTTTGTCGTGGCTCGGGGATATCCACCACAAATCATAGAATGTCATCATGTTAAAGGTACATGTCCACTCAGTAGGCCCAAAATGTTCTTTATAGGAATTAAATAAATGTATAATTGTGTCACTATTCCACCAGTTCTAATAATTGCAAGTGCCCGCCCGCTATACAGATATAATCATTTAGTAATATGTATTTTACTGATAGTGATGCGCGGTGGTATCAGGCTATTTTCATATGCAAATGAGGCATGGTATTTTTATGCCCCACCACGATAGTGGAGGGGGCATTTAGTGTTACCCTTGTCCGTCCGTCCCATCCGTCCGTCCGTCCGTCCGTCACGAAACTTTAACACTGGTAAATTTGGCCTCATTTATTATCAAAGCGATATGTGGGGCATCCGTGTTCTATGAACACATTTTTTACTTATTTATACTAATTAAATGCGTCACCTGAAAAAATAATATTTTTGACATGTTATAAAGTATGATCATTGCACATCCGAAAATAATTACAGTCAATAAATAGTAATGTCCGTTAACGATTTAAGAAAACACGGTTAACGCCCCTGATATGAGTGTGAAAATTTACGTCTGATATAAAATGTATAATAATGCCAATCAATACATGGGGTAATGGTGAATGAATGTTTATTTCGCCGGAAAATGTCTCAGATGATGTCTCTGATATAAAGACAGTGTGTGCCTAATGAGTGGGCACGTACCTTTAACATGAGTCGGTGTATATGTATGCAAGTGCATGTATAAGTGCATCATGCGCTGTACTGCAGTAACGTGCATTACTCATTAGGCTCCTCACTTTGTTTTCAAACAAAACTTTAGCAAAATATAAAATGTTGATATGTTATGGACGGGTGAATGACCGTACGGAAAGACGAAAACTTCAATTATGCCCCTCGGCATAGTTTGTATTACACTACTTGTCGCGCCAATCTTGACAACACTGTATTCTTTGAAGAGCATTGCTTCCCAGTTCCTATCCTAAATGGCAGGCATCAGGCAGGTAGGCAATTCAAATAGCTGGTGGCTGACCAACCAACCATATCAGCCAAAGTGGATGTTCGAACATTTGACCTCCCATTTGCGAAGCTATGCCTAATGCACTAGTCCACACCAACTGGTATATTAACCCTTACAATATTTAATTAAATTTTTTTGTCTGCTGTTCTTTCCTATTTCCAATTTTTCTCATCAACAACATGATTTGACAGCACTTTAGAATCATATCCATTGTTGGAAATGATTCTAAAGTGCTGTCTAACCATGTTTTTATTGAGCAAGAATATAAAATAAGAAACAACAGCAGACTACAATTTTCGTCGAGACACAATTTTGTATGGTTGCATGGACTTTCAGATGAGACTTGAAACTGATGTCCCATCCATAATATGTGGATTTTGGAATAAACAAGCTGATTAACTCTTTGCATGCTGGGAAACTTGTGGGCTATAAATAGTTCAAAACTAGTGGACAAAAATTCATCATATTTTCTTTTATTTCTCCTTGTAAATATCATGAATATGTCTTGGAATTTCATTAGAATTGAGTCCTGAGGACTCAATTCTAATGAAATTCCAAGACATATTTACAGAGAGAAATAAAACATACAGTCCTAATTTGTTTGGCCGATATTTTCGCCGCTAGCATGCAAAGAGTTAATTGCTACACTGTGGCACAATTTTATCACAGTCCGATAGTTTGGTAACAAGTTATTCACAATATATTCGAATGTGTAACATCCTCAGACCCTGCTATTAAATGGAATAGCTGTCTTATTTACTAAGTTAATTGTTCAACTAAGAAACTAACCTGTCATGATGTCACTGGATAGTTCTGCTTCAAGTTTAATACCAATTTTGCTATGCTGATCCAGTAAGCTGTTCGCCATTTTGTTTACACTACCAGATTTGCAACATTAGCAGAAACAAATGTGATGTTGTAACATCACACAATTTACGTCACTTACTGACATCAGAACGTTATGAAATTTTACCTGCACAGACGTCTTTGAACTGCGTTGAATATTCAGACAATTTTGACTGAATATGGGGATGTTAATGATGTATACATTTGTTTTGAAAGCCTTAGCTGACACCATTGTATGTGTGTACGTGTATGTGTGCGTACGTACGTACGTTAGTAACACCTTTCATTTTTCAATAATTTGTCAACCACTTCACCGATGTTGATAATATTTGGCCACAATATGTGTCTAGGTATGGTGCTTTGTTTTGCATATGACACACGTCCGACCGACCAAGTGTAAGGTCACTGAGGACTTATGTACACATTGTTTGTAAGGCAAATGCATTACAAAAAAATGTTATTCAATAACTTGTATTGGTCACTGCAGGAAGCCACGATACCCCTGGTCATCACAGCTGTACTACGCGGAGTTTGACAAGCTGGAGGTACCCCTCCCCATCCCCCACCCCGCTGTGACGGCCATCTCCATATACAACAGGTACTGTCCACAAGGGTTGAGAATATTCAGGATATACAGTCTATACTTGTTACCTCAAACTCTCTTTAAAAGAGATATAACAAGCTTCAGTTTTCACGATACGCTTATGTATTCATCATTTATATATCAAATAAAACAAATTTTACAGTAATCCGACCAGTATGTGCCATTCTTTTACGGATTTCATATTCCGGACCACCAGTTTTTCCAGCCGTCACTGCATGACTAATTTCCCCTTATTTTGCTTACCACAGTTATTTCTTTTTGCGGCCACGTGGGTATATGACGTATCAGTAGAACTTCAGAAATGTATGCATAATACGATTATTACACGTAATAGTTCAACAGACTACTTAGAACTCTAGTTTATTAGACCGCTGATATAAATATATGGGACTGTACTGTACTGTAAAAATATAAGAATGACTTAGTTACAAACTACATACTGAAATGCGACAGTGGGTGACAAAATGGACATATTGTGCAATTTTCAACAGCTGTAGGATACCAGTCTATATATAGATTTATTTATATTTACATCGTCAGGTTACAATCTATGTTTTCCCCTGATAGTACTTATATATAATGCTAAATCAGACGGGCAACAGAGTAGACATTTATCAGAGCTGTCAGGTGCATAGATGGATCTGGGGCTATGCTGGTCAAACTGTCATAACGTCATTCTTGTAGGCCATTGCCCACTTACAATGAAACGATACTGTACATGGGGTCAATTAAAGGAAAGCCCTGTGCGATAGCACTGGGAAAATTAGTCACTCTATTGCCACGGGGGGGGGGGTGTTGTTTGAAGATTGTGTCAACATCCGCTGCTCTAATTGCCACGGGGGTGGGGTGTTGTTTGAAGATTGTGTCAACATCCGCTGTATACTGCGATTGAGAAGGTGCAATAAGCCAAACACAACACGGGGCTTATAGGGCGTTTGCGACCAGTGTAGATCCAGTTCAGCCTGTACATTCGCACAGTCTGAACAGGATATGCACTTTTCGGCATTCCTTCAATAAAACACACTAACATGTTATCTAGATCGTATTTAGACTACAGGAGTGTTATATTTGATTAGGACCTACACTAGTCACAAATCACACAAACCCCATTTCTCCATTCACAGCCACATATACAGGACCAAGCTTCAACGTAACCCTCATTTGACAAAACAACAATTTTCTTCTGGAAAACATCTTTAGTTTTTAACATCAAGTCCAAACATTTTCTATTTATTTGAAACAAGTCAGTAGGAAAATAGATTAGAAATAGTAAAGAATTTACTGTACATGTGAAAATTGAATATATACTTTTAATTCTTTTTATCTGTCAACGAACAAAATATGTAATTTAGTTATATTTTAGTATTCGAAAACAGTATTTAAGGAAAAATAATTCCAGCACAAAAATATTTACACAATTCCCTAACATTTGATTGGTCCGTAGCAAGCCTCTGTCCGAAATTTATATCCCAGTAAACTCCCACGCCGAACTACTTTCCGTAACCGTGAGGCGCAGTTAAAATAATTCTTACGAAAACGGAAAATAAACACATTTTCTTGATGAATTTATTTCAAATGCTTGAATTATAAGGAATGAATGGCATTTTTGTGGAATTTATCGGGGATATAAACTTGGAAAAGACGCGGGAATACTGGACGAGGCCTTTTCCAAGTTTATACCCCGATAAATTCCACAAAAAGGCCATTCATTCCTATAATAAGCGAGTGGACATTCAAGTTACACAATTTTAGTGCTGCAATATAATAGGTGTGGCCTCGCTGATTCAATATACACCTGCCGCATTATTGTTGACATCCGTTTGAATGTAGCTTCACACGTCTGTCACTGACTAGGACAGATAAACAAAATGGATTCAACCAATCAGCATAGAATAGGTGTGGCTTCATTGAATTAAAAATACACCTGTCCCAAGATCCACTTCCCTATTTGCCTGCGGTCAAATCATCGGATAAGTTGTTTGCTATTAATGACGGGATACTCTTGTTAGCTCAAATTTAACCTCAGTTCCTTGGACTTTGAGTAAACGAGAGTAGACTGTATCCTGAAATCATAATTTGAGGTTCCTGATAATTGCAGAATAATATAATGTTTCAACATGGCAAGCACACTTTTACGCATTTGTGGGTGCAAAAATGTGTTTATTTGCCATTTTCAGGAATTAGCATTTGGAACTGTTCCCACCCATGCCACTGATAATGCAATGTTTACAACACTTGTATCGTTATGTTGACCATTTGCTGATTTATTTTGTGTTTCGCCATTTGTTGACTCTGACAGCAAATCAATATATGGTTGTGACTGGAGAAATGGGGCTTGTGGGATTTGTGACAAGTGTAGCTCCAGTAGCCGATTTCACCAACATTGCAAAGTATAATTTACTAGCAAAGTATACTTTGAGGGAGTAATCATTTATTTTTCCTGAAATGCATTATTTCATATAAAACTAATCACTGCATATATTTGATGATTAAAAGTATGCAGAATTATTATACTGAATTTATTACATTATCACAGCCAAAATGGCTGTGATAATGTAATAAATTCAGTATAATAAAAATTAATAAATTTATCATAAAATTGAAAATTTCTCCCTCAAAGTATACTGTGCTACCGGTACTAAAGTATTCTTTGCAATTTTTATGAAATCGGCTACTGAGCAAATAGCACATCCATGTAGCCTGATATCGATCTAAATTGCTTGTTAGAAGCATGACGTTGTTTGTTTCATTGATGGAATTGCGAACAGTATATGGATTAATTATAAAACATGCAAGTTTTTTATGTCCCACCACGATAGTGGAGGGGGCATTTACTGTTACCCTTGTCCGTCTGTCCGTCCCATCCATCACGAGGTTAAAGTTTAAAGTAAGAGCTTGTATATTCAATAGTATTAGGCCTATAGCCACCATACTTGCACACTATCATGATATCAGTGATGTACACCGCATCTCACTGTGAATCAAATTACCTTTGTGTGACCTTGCCCTGCAATTGCAATATTTACCTAGTTCTTTCCCACGGTTAAAGTTTTATGTTTGAGCTTGTATTTTTGGAATTTTGCAATATTTTGTGCCTCGTTTACGATCAAAGCTGTAATTTGGGCATCCATGTTTTCATTTGTTTCAACGAAGTTTGTGCAACGTTTGAGCGAATCCAAACGAAAGTTTTGTGATTTGTCCTTACATGACTGAACTATTTCTTTGAATAAGGACATAGTAATCATATTGGCCCATTAAAAACAAATGGGAACGATGTTATCATTTGTTTGTAGTGTATTGACTAATAATTCCAGCACAAAAATATTTACACAATTCCCTAACATTTGATTGGCCCGTAGCAAGTCTCTGTCCAAAATTTATATCCCAGTAAACTCCCACGCCGAACTACTTTCTACAGGTGTGCTGTCAGTGCTGTCAATGTAAACAAATATTGAAAAAGAAAATGCATGTTATGGTTGTACGAAGTTTAGTGAAATGTGCCCCCGGTCAATACGAACGAGTCAAATAACTTTGGTGATTTATTTATAAGCCTTGTACCATTTCAGGGAGCACGAACAGTATGCACTGAACTTCGACGACCTGTTTACGCACACGCTGATCAAGGCGATCAAATCGTACCCGTACGTGAACGTCGCGAATCCCTCGCTGCCAGACACCCCAGACAACAACAGCTCCCCGGACAACGGCGTGGAACCCGTAAGCATCATATCACATTTAGCCGAGCAGGAGATGTCAATCTCCGATGACAATATAACTGGGAATGTCTCCCCAAGTTTAGACTCTCCCACCTGGAGTGCTGCGTCACCCTTAAATGAGACGCGAGTTCGGACGTTTATTGATGACGCGAGTGAAGATGATGATAGGTTTAATACCGCAAGTGCAATAGAAAGTCGCGACGTTGTAGTGAATATACAAACGCCGTCGAGTGATCCCGTTAGTGAAACTTCAGTGTGATTTTTTTCTATCCAACGTACAGCCGTACTTTTGTCTGGTTATTCAAGGTTGTGGTATGTAGTAAGGGTGATATGTAGTACGATCTCCATGCCATATATTCGTCGCTGTGACTGGAGAAATGGGGCTTATGGGATTTGTGACCAGTGTAGCTCCTGATCAAATAGCACACTCCCGTAGCATGGTAGCTATCTATATTGCTTGTTAGAATCATGATTGGGGTGTTTCATGTATGGAATGGAGAACAGTGCTGATGCTGATCAGACTGTGCGTATGCACAGGCTGATCTGGATCTACACTGGTCTCAAAACCCATAAGCCCCATTTCTCCAGTCAGATATAGGAGGTGACGCCAGTGATTGTAATATTTCTGAACATGCGCCCAAATCTCGTAATCAAAATCGAGCCATAATATTCTGACAAGTACTCGAAGTTTCAAATTTTAACAATCAGTTTGATTTGAGCATGAGAACCGAATCGGAGCTCAGAAATCTATAGTCACTGGCCACGTTCCTGCAGTCATCTTGGTTGTAATGATATTTTTATGCTCCTGGTCTCGGTAGAGGCATATAGTATTTGTACTGTGTGCCCGTGCGTGTGTCCGTGTCATAACTTCCACAAAATACATCTAAGGATAATTTAAGTTTTCAGTACCTAAGATATGTGCACAAATTTTACATATCTATGATGCCCTTAATATGACCTTAGCTGTTGACCTTCACAACTGCGCTAATATGAAAACTTATCACTATTGGATATTAATTTACCACCGTGTCTCCAATCTGCCACTAGGGTCATTCATGTGCCGACAGACCATATTTTCATGTTATTGATATTTTTATGCACTATTTTGATGTCTATTACGTAGTGATCTGAGCCGTATGAATTAAGTTGAGCCAGAAAAAAATAGATTTACAGAATCTTCGTCCCCACCCGGCCCTAAAATAAATTGCCAAAATATTGTTTTATTTGTGTATATTAAGAAATTAATATAACAAATATTTGTTATACGTCCGTCTCTGTAGAGCTGGCAAGTATATGTGGCTGTGACTGGAGAAATGGGGCTTATGGGTTTTACGACCAGTGTAGCTCCAGATCAACCTGTGCATCCGGACAGTCTGGTCAGGATCTTCACTGTTCGCCATTCCATCAATGAAACACCCGTCATATTTCTAACAAGCAACATGAGTGGGCTATTGCACCAGAAATTACACAAGTCATATATTTCATAAGCCCCATTTCTCCAGTCACAGCCACATATAGTGTTTGCACTCTCAGAGCTCCAGGTAAGTTTTGTGTCTAAAGAGTATTTACCCCCATATTTCAAATTGAATGCGTATTTTACTTTTACAAATGTGTTATAGATTTTCTTCCTTATCAAATAGGGAACACATGATAAAAAATAAAACAAATTGAAAAATTCACTTATTTGAGCTGCAAAAAGCAAACACAGTTTGCTTTTTGCAGCTCAACTAAGTAAATTTCAACTTTATTACAGTATTTTCAATACTCAATTTGAAAATCAATGCATATTTTCACATTGTTGTGAGTATTGCTGTGATAATAAGTGCGTAAAATACGCCAATACACACCTTATCTGGAGCTCTGGACTCTGTGTCCATCCGTCCATGTGTGTTTCCGTGGGTTCTGTAAAGAAGTTTGCCAGAGGATCTCCAATCTGTCACCAGGGGCATTTGTGTTCCGACAGGCGACATTCTCTTGTTTCGCTAGTCTTACACAAATTGCTATAGAAAATAAAAACCTTACACTATCCACTTCATTACAAAATTTGGATCCGAATTTTGTATAATCTTGTCTTTATTACATTCAGTCTAGCTCTTATATGGCTCATTTTTTTGTCATGCCTGCTTGCGGACAGCGCGATATAGTCGGCACATTGGCATACGTACGTACGTGCGTCTGGGGTAAAGTTTTTGGTTAAAGTTTTTATACCACCGGGTTTGTCACAGTTTCTCAAATATGCTGCAGGTGGCATCCGCGTTCGACAGACGCATTTCTTGTTGGTTAATGTTTTTCGGTATACTATCAAAGCCTGGGCGGGCACGACATGGGGGCCGCTGCCATCTAGTTATTGCCAAACTGACCAGATGGCCATTCTGTCCTATCTACACATGGCCATTAGTACATTCATGTTTACTGCTGTTTTTAACCCTTAAACCGCTATCGTACCTTAGACAGATATTTTTTTGTCGTCTGCTGTTTATTTTCCATTTTTATCATCATAAAAAACATGCTTTGACAGCACTTTAGAATAATTTACAACATGCTTTCCATTGGAAACGATTCTGAAGTGCTGTCAAACCATGTTTTTATTGAGAAATAAGGCAAGATATAAAAGCAACAGCAGACGACAATTGTTGTGAGTAGCGGTCTAAGGGTTAATCCATTTAACACATGTGTCCATGTATGCATTTTATTCTTATATGCATTTTGTATATTTATTTTATTTTATATTTATATGATATACCATACATTTGGATTTATGGTATAAGGTTATAGTTGTGCTTGTTGGAACATAGTTCAACTCACCGTATTACATATTAATTTTACCCTCACAGCGCTGATTTAAATTTTGTCGTTTAACGTTTATTTTTATTTGCCATTTTTATCGATGAAACTGGCTTTGACAACACATGCAAATCATCTCCAGTGTTTGATGTAAATATTCAGTTCAGATTTTGGAATTTCATTCATCCGTACAGGTGAAATACGGGATTCGACCCAGTTAACCCGGCCTAAAATAACCTCAACTGTTGACAGGCTGTTAACCCTTTCAACACCACAGACCTCTATAGAGACAATGTTTGCAAACAGTGCAGATCCAGATGAGCCGGCTCGTAACGAGCCGTCTCATCAGGATCTCCACTGTTTGTTAATAATTTTAGACGTCGTACAGATTACCCTTTTAGAAAAATGGGATAATTTGAATGAACAAAATTAATGAAATAGCGTGAAACATTGGCATGGAACATCCTATTAAGTTACTTGGTGTTGAAAGGGTTAATCACCGTTAAATAAATAAATAAATTATTGTTTCAATATTATCTGGTTTACTTCTGATCCATATCAGGATGTGTCCGAGTTATACTATATATCATAGTATCAGTAGCCTATTTCATCAAAATAGTAGGTCCCAGGATGTCTGGTTTAAAGAGGCTCCACTGCAAGTGTGGTATATTCTGTAGCCTATTTCACCAACATTGCAAAGTATACTTATCTAGCAAAGTATACTTTGAGGGAGAAATTTTCAATTTTGGGAGAAATTTATTAATTTTTATTATACTGAATTTATTACATTATCACAGCCAATTTTGGCTGTGATAATGTAATAAATTCAGTATAATAATTCTGCATACTTTTAATCATCAAATATATGCAGTCGTTAGTTCTATATGAAAAAATGCATTTCGGTAAAAATAAAGGATTTCTCCCTCAAAGTATACTTTGCTAGAAAAGTATACTTTGCAATGTTGGTGAAATAGGCTACTGGATCTGTCCGAGTTATACTGGTCAAAAACTCAATAAGCCCATTACATGATGCTGGGTCACATAGTGTAAGGTGGTATTCCTTTTGCATGTTCTCGCACACTCCAAGCACTGAAGAGTAGTGACTGGAGTGAAACAATATTAGAACAGGGTTATGAAAGTATGTGTACATGGAAGAGTCCATACCAGTTCACCACTAAGTAACTGGAATGGATTTTGATATGTTAATATGAAAAAGGGGTGTTTTTGCTCTCAAAAATATGAAAATTGCTTGAAAAAAGTGCAGGTCGGCTCATCTGGATCTACACTGTTTGCCAATACCGCTATACAGGCCTGTGGTGTTGAAAGTGTTAAACACCGACATTCACTCAGTCTCTTCAAGCAAGAACTAGGCGTGACTTCGCGAGCCAACAAGTCGTCAAGAAGCTGAGGAAATTAGGAAAGATCCACACGACTACAGATCATCGCATTGTGTCATCGCTCGTGGAAGACTTACCTAATGAAAGAAGACCTCACTTTCAGGCTACATAGTCTTTCTTACAGAGGGGTTCCTTGAAACTAGGAGTTTTCTGGATTCTATTGTCAAACCTGCTTGCGGACAGCGAGACATAGTGCTCACAATGATGTCTAGGCATATGTGCATTTGTCTGTGTGTCTGTCCAACATGTCTTATATTTCTACAAGCACATGTAGGATCGACTTCAATTCTTCAAATGCTTCTTTGTCATCATCCATACTTGCCCATTCATGCAGCCCACATTCCCAAGACCAAAGTAAGACCAAGACCTAAGAACATTTTTGTAATGCCCTCTTGTGGACAGCACAAAATAGTCGGCACATTGGTGTGCGTGCGTACGTGCGTACGTACATGCGTACGTACGTGCGTTCATGCGTATGTACGTACGTGCGTGCGTCCAGGTTTTAATTTTTTGGTTAAAGTTTTTCTGTATACTATAAAGCGGGTGCGACATGCTGGCCACGGCCATCTCCTTCATGAAATATATTTCCAGAAAATATCGTAAATGACGTCAAAAATTTTGAAATTTTAATATCAAACCGCATTTGCTATGAAACTTTCATCAACTTTGACGTCATTTACGTAACATATCGTAACTTTTGTAAACATTTTCATGAGATATCGCACATGTTCTTAAGTACAAAATCACATATGTGATCCAAAGTTCAAATTACTTATGCAATAAACTTATTAAGTACCTTAAATCTCTAATGACATTCAATGCTCTTAGGACTATTAAATGTAGAGACAGCCTTGACATGCGAGTTGCGGCCATCTGCTTTCTGTATATCTGAGGTTGTGAAATGATCTGGTGCAATATAGTAGATACATATTTATGGGTTTTCTTACTTTTATAGGGGCAAGTATATGAGATTTTCTGCCTTATCATATACAAGAAATTTCCACAATTATTTTCGATGATTGGCGATATCTTTTAGAAATGACGTCTAACGTTGACGAAATTCCTCCGCTTGTGCTCTGCAATTTTTGTCAATATTGGACATCATTTACAGAAATTATGATATTTTTCGCATTCAATATCGGGGAAATACGGTGATGCGATAAGGCTGGTAAATTTAAATCACTGACCCAAATCATGACTGGCCTGTTGATTGATAACAGGTGTCTGATGTAAATTGTGACCAGCATAGTGTCGATGAATATATCTTTAGCCGATTTCACAAAAATTGCTAAGCATACATGTACTTATCTAGCTATTAAGTATACTTCGAGGGAGTACGGTAATAATTTATTTTTCCCGAAATGCATTATTTCATGTTGAACTAATGACTGCATATTCATGATTAAAAGTATGCAGAATTATTATACTGAATTTATTACATTATCACAGCCAAAATGGCTGTGATAATGTAATAAATTCAGTATAATAAACATTAATAAATTTATCCTTAAATTGAAAATTTCTCTCTCAAAGTGCACTTAGCAAGATTTTGGTGAAATCGGCCCCTGGGCCTTCACTGGTCACCGCAACATGTAGCTATTGCAGTAAAGTTCTGATGCTAGTAACATAGTAAGCATATTTTATATATTACGATTCTTGTAAATATTTCACAAATTTTGCATATCTCCTGATACATGTATATTTGCTGGATGTTCACCAAACTTCATCAACAATTTTTTTACATTGATCACGTGACCTTAACCTAGGTTTCTCGAAATATCAAATTTTGTGTATCACTTGATACATTAACCTGTTGTTCGCCAAACATTTCGCATATCTCCTCATACAGTGATAGCTAACCATCCTGTGAGACGGCTTAAATTAACGGTATGGGTTCCTCCTTATAGGAATCACGTTTTGGGCCCTCAGGTACGTTTTTATCTTTGGCTCTTTAGTTACATGGGAGTTGAATTGGGTTATTGCCCATTATAAAAGTAGTAAGATTATTACTTATCCTACTGCTTTTGGGAGGGGCCAAGTGATTCTGGTGCGGCGAGGACCTGACATCGGATCAGGATTATTCTGATTTCAGGGCTGAATATATAGTTTTGTTATTGTAAATATTCAGTTCTGATTTTGGGATTTTTCCCCCCATTTGTACATGTACTTGAACATGTACATGTACTTGTACAGGTAATATATGGGATTTAGTACTAAACCCATTGACCCGGCCTTAAATGACCTTAGCTGTTGATAGGCCGTTAAACCCCAACAAACAAACAAACAAAACAGATGACCTTGCCCTTCTTTCTTTGAAATATAGGTCACTTTTGGACGTACGTCCATGTTTCGCATATCTCCCGAGTCCCGATACGTTAGTCGGATGTTTGCTAATTTGCATTAGTAGCTTCCTCACATTGACAGCCAGCCACCCTGGTCATTCGGGTAACCTTGACCCATTGGTAGTGGGTGAGACACTCCCCGCCGATCGCCTTGTCTTGTTAAGTTTGTAATACTTCTGCAATTGTAAGTCGCTGTTTCTTCTATATACATGTACATACCATATGTATTCTAACAAATGTCCCCGGGACTATGCAATTCATGGAATCAAAACATGAAAAATATGATCAAAATATGTTATTTTCACATACAAAAGCCATTTAAAACAATGTTTTAAACGGCTTTTGTATGTGAAAATAACATATTTAGACATGGGAAGGAGGTTACTATTAGAGAGAGGGCTACTATTATAATAAATACTGTACTTGTTTATATTGTGCAAAGTGTTCTTTGTTCTGTACAGGTTACCTAGTATCAAATCAGCACAATTTACAGTTTATGCACTCCGACCACCAATACAGTCAGTCCATTATTATGTTTTATAATGCATTTGCAAATGTTTTTATTTTGAAATTAACCATTGTCATTTTGACCCTTTCACCCCTAAATATCAGACATGGATTCTTCCATTCTAACTTTGGACTAATCCATTTAATGGGAAGGGGTATTCTTTGAAGGAAATATCAAAGCCATTGGACAGACACTGCAGATCCTGATGAGACGGCTCGTTACGAGCCGGCTCATCTGGATCTACAGTGTTTGCAAATACTGGATATATGGCTTGTAGGGTTGAAAGGGTTAATTTTATCATTCTAGTCTTTCATATTCTCTGTTTTGTCTTTATTCTTGAAACTCTTTTAGTATTGTTTTATTTTATGATTTTCGGAAATTTCATTGTCACTAATAGATGGGCGTGGCTTTGAAATTACTTCCATATTTATATTGCCAATATTGATTTTTATTTTGCTGTAAATGATGATGAAAGTTAACAGAAATGTCAGAGCGAGTGTTAAGTTTAATCTAAGTTTTCTTGGATTATCGGGTGGTAGGTTGGGAGCATGTGAAGGGCATACCTGATTTGGCCCTCAGGTACATTTTTGGCTTTCTTGCTACTTGAGAGTTGGATCAGATTATGCCTATTATAAAAGTAGTAAGAATATTACTAATCGTATTACTTTTAGGGAGTGGGGCTAAGTGATCTATCTGGTGAGGACCTGGCAGCACCAAGTCGGGTTAATCTAATTTCAGGACTGAATATATATTACCCCACCGCCCCCCAAATTTTGCTAAAATTGAATATTATCCAAAAATATATTGTTTTGCATTGTTTATATAGCCTTAAAATTTGGGCAGGTTTCATGAAACAGACAATAGTTAATTATCTGTATTTTCTTGTGTACATGTATTTGTTTCCTGTCATGTTTTTATATCTGTTTATTACTGCATTTATGCCGCCTTACATTTTGTAGATGTGTGTTTTATTGAGAATGTGTACATGCTCATTGTCTTACTGTGCTTTACTTGTAGATTAATGCTAAGGTTACTATTTCTGTGCTAGAATTTGCCAGTCAACTCTTATTACGAGGAATAAAAATGACTAAATACATGTATTTGTCTTTCTGAAAATGAAACCACATAATATTTCCATGTATGGATTACACATAATTCTATTCATGATTTTAACTCTTTGCATGCTGGGCTATTTATGGGCTATAAATAGTTAAAAAATAGCGGACAAAAAATCATCATATTTTCTTTTATTTCTCCTTGTAAATATCATGAATATGTCTTGGAATTTCATTAGAATTGAGTCCTGAGGACTCAATTCTAATGAAATTCCAAGACATATTTACAGAGAGAAATAAAAAAATATCCTCCTATTTGTACATGTGTTTTCTTTTTTTGTCTGGTTATCAGGGTAGTCCGGTTAGTGCAATTAGTAACGAGCGCGTTTCTCACCAATGCAACCTATGGGTGGCAGGTGGGAGCATGTGATGGGTAATTTGACGATCGGGGTTCATCCTTACCGGAATTCCGAATGGAGACCTGGTTCGTCCCTCACATACGTCTTTGGCATTTTGTATGTGACAGTTGAATCTGGTTATACCCCTTGTGTGAGTATTCCTATTTTAGTGGAAGGGGCCAAGTGACTTGGTGTGGTATGGACCTGGCACCAGGTCAGGTTATTCTAATTTCAGGGCTGAATATAATTTTTCTCGATGCAAATATTCTGTTCTGATTTTGGGATTTTCCCCCCAATGCAGCAGGTTAAAACGGGATCGAACCCGTTTGCCTGGCCTTACATGACCTGAGCTGTCGATAGGCCGTTAACCACCAATAAACAAACCAACAAACACCAATGCGACCCGGGTTCGATAATCGACCGAGGCAGTATGTGAGATGGTATGGTGGTCGCCAGACTGGACAAATGAGTTTCCTCCGGGTATTCCTTATACAATTACCGATAGTAAGATTGGTACTAATCATAGTACTTTTAGGGAGTGGGGCTAAGTTATGCCTCCATCTCTGACAACGGAAGCAGTTGTGTAAGTCTCTTGCTGTCTTTCGTGAAAATGAATGATAGAAATGTAATTTAACATGTCCTGTTTATTCTGCTACAACGTTGGGACATTTGGAGGATACAGCCATCACCAAGATTAATATCTTAACCCTTAGACCGCTATCGTAATTTTTTTGTCGTCTGCTTTTCATTTTTTTATTTTCCATTTTTATCATCAAAAACATGCTTTGACAGCACTTTGGAATAATTTACAACATGCTTTGACTGCACTTCAGAATAATTTACATTGGAAATGATTCTGAAGTGCTGTCAAACCATGTTTTTATTGAGAAATAAGGCAAGATATAAAAGCAACAGCAGACGATAATTGTTGTGAGTAGCAATCTAAGGGTTAACCCTTTAAACCCCACAGACCATAATGCCAACATTTGCAAACGCTGTCGATCCAGATGAGCCGGCTTGTAGCGAGCCATCTCATCAAGATCTACAGTATTTGTCAGGATTTTTCAGATTTTTTCTCATGTGATTAAAGGTACAACATGCCCACTCAGGAGGCACAAAATGTTCTTTATAGGAATTAAATAAGTGTATAATTGTGCCACTATTCCACCAGTTCTAAAAATTACGAGTGCCCGCTATACAGGTATATTAAGTTGGTAATATTTATTTTACTGATAGTGACGTGCAGTGATATCAGGCTATTTTCATATGCAAATGAGTCATGATATTTTTAATTATTTATACTAATTGAATGTGCCACCTGAAAAATAATATTTTCAAAAGATTATGAAGTATAATCATTGCACCTCAAAAACTAAATACAGAGAATAAATAGTAGTGTCTGTTAACATTTTAAGGAAACACGATTATCACCCCTGATATCAGTGTGGAAATTTACGTCTGATATAAAATGTATAATGATGCCAATCAATACGTTGGGTAATGGTGAATTAATGTTTATTTTGCCACAAAATGTCATAACTTCAGAGTGGGTGGCAGGTGGGAGCACGCGATGGGTAATTTAACGATCGGGGTTCATCCCGACTGGAGACCTAGTTTGGCCCTCGCATACGTCTTTGGCATTTTATATGTGACAGTTGAATCTGGTTATACCCCTTATGAGTATTACGATATTTGTTATCCTATTTTAGGGGAAGGGGCCAAGTGACTTGGTGTGGTATGGACCTGGCACCAGGTCAGGTTATTCTAATTTCAGGGCTGAATATATTTGTTCTCGATGTAAATATTCAGTTCTGATTTTGGGATTTTCCCCCCAATGCAGCAGGTTAAAATGGGATCGAACCCGTTTGCCCGGCCTTACATGACCTTAGCTGTTGATAGGCCGTTAAACACTAATAAACGAACAAACAAACATAACTACAGAATATACAAAACTATCTGATTTAATTCATATATAGTTTGTGCCTACTGAGGGGGCATGTACCTTTAATGGACATTTCCAAACATTAGCTTGAGCAAGTCTATGTCGGTACATTAGCAGTGAAAGGGTTAAAGCATATCGTACTGCAATTTATATAGGCCAAGTGGTGGTTTGTTGGGAGCATGCGATGGGTAATTTAACGATCGTGATTCATCCTTACCGGAATCCTAACCAGAGACTTGGTTTGACCCTCACATATGTCTTTCTAATAAACAAACAAACAAACCCACCCACCTGGTGTCGTTTATAAACGTAACATACAGTATGACACGAGGTGGATGGGGTAAGTGGATTTTTTACTTATAAATGTATTTATAAATGTAATGTACAGTATGACACCAGGTGGGTGCATAAGATTTTTTTCTAATGGTCATTTTTTCATATCACAGGTCCCGAGTTTTCCACCTATGATATGACCATGTTAGGGGCTATGCTGAGAATCCTTACAGTCTGGTTGGTTGCACCCTGTCTATCATTCATCCATCAAGTTGAAACTCAAGGCCAGCCTGGGGATGGGCCGTGGCCTAAGGGATATGGCATTGGACTACCGGAGGTTGTGAGTTGAATACTCGCACTAGGGGTGAACAATTATTGCTTAGTATTTCCATGCCACTCAGACATGCCCACTCAGTAGGCACAATATGTTCTTTATAGGCATTAAATAAGTGTATAATTGTGTCGCTATTCCACCAGTTCTAAAAATTACGAGTGCCCGCTATACAGATATAATCATTGAGTAATATTTATTTTACTGATAGT
Source organism: Conchocele bisecta (assembly GCA_029237695.1). NCBI lineage: Eukaryota > Metazoa > Mollusca > Bivalvia > Lucinida > Thyasiridae > Conchocele > Conchocele bisecta. Next base: position 96,498,558 of record CM055267.1, read on the forward strand.
GACTTGCAGTGGTATCAGGCTATTTTCATATGCAAATGAGTCGTGATATTTTTAAATTATTTATAGTCGCCTGAAAAAATAATATTTTCAACAGGTTATAAAGTACATGTATGATCATTGCACATCAAAAAATAAATACAGAGATTAAATAGTAATATCCTTTAGCATTCTAAGGAAACACGGTTATCGCCCCTGATATCAGTGTGGGATTTTACGTCTGATATAAAATGTAAAATAATGCCAATCAATATGTGGGGTAATGGTGATAGACTGTTTATTTTGCCAGAAAATGTCTCAGATGATGTCTCTGATATAAACAACATTTTGTGCCTTCTAAGTGGGCATGTACCTTTAAAGTGTGGTCCCGTCTCTATATGACCTTAACTGTGACCGAGGGGTTAGAGCACCTGACTTCCAATCCGGAGGTTGTGTTCAAACCTCGCCTCAGGCATCCAAAAATAATTTCATAGTATTTCCATCCTACTGGTCTGTCAGATGAGATTTTAAACTGTGGTCCAGTCTCTATATGACCTTAGCTGTTGCTGGGACGTTAGACCCTTTCACTTTTTCAAATACCACACGATCCCACACACATTGATAGTCTAGATTTAATTGTTCAGTACCAGAGGTCATCAGTTCAATCCCTAATCTTTGCATAAAACTAACATCTTAATATTTCCATCCCACTGGTCTTTTGGATGAGACTTGAAACTAAAGTCCCTTATCGTTGCTGTTGTTGAGATGTCCAAACCTTTGACTTTCTTAACCCTTAGACCGCTATCTTTTAAAACAAATTGTGTGCTGTTTATTTTATATTTTCCATTTTTATCATCAAAAACATGCTTTGACAGCACTTTAGAACAATTTACAACATGCTTTGACAGCACTTCAGAATCATTTCCATTGGAAATGATTCTGATGTGCTGTCAAATCATCTGTTTATTGAGAAATAAGGCAAGATATAAAAGCAACAGCAAACAACAATTGTTGTGAGTAGCGGTCTAAGGGTTAACCCATTTCATGGTGAAGTTAGACAATTGTTCTCATATAGAAGATGATTATTTTTCTTATTTCTCATAAGAAATATATGTTGTTGCCACTCAGTTGAACTGCCTCATTGAGACGGTTCAAATGAGTAGCAACACCAGATATTTGATTGAGCAAAAGAAAACAGAAAAAATGGTGATAATTTTTTATACGTATTTATTGGTATATACAACATGAATGGTTTAATGAGTTATCACAATATACACTTTCTCAAAGAAATATGAAAACTAATGGGTCAATTTGATGTTAAAATCACACATTGTCAGTCGCATGTTGCTTTCAATTATTTATGCTTTAATTTATGCTTTTATTTATGATTGGTGTAATCTGTATGACATTTACATGTTTTATAATACTACGGTATAAATAAATCATAATCAAACATTCTTATTGCCTTGTGTTTGTTGTTTGATGTTCATTACCTGAGACACCTGGTCTAACACAAAGAGATGCATAAATGCAGGTATTAGATTTGGTTATATATGTGACTAATTGAGGTGTCAGGTAAGGACATGGTCGCTGCATTGCTAGAAAGATATTGACGTTTTGGCTTCATTGCTAGAAGGATATATTCATTTTGGCTTCATTGCTAGAAGGATATATTCATTTTGGCTTCATTGCTAGAAGGATATGATCATTTTGGCTTCATTGCCTGAAGGATATATTCATTTTGGCTTCATTGCCTGAAGGATATATTCATTTTGGCTTTATTGCTAGAAGGATAGTATTATTTTTGTCTCTAGAATGATATTATCATTTTGGCTTCATTGCTAGAAAGATTTTTTAAACTCCTACAACTTATTTGCAAGGGTTTCGCTGTGAGAGAAAACCCGTAATCAACTCCTTACAAATAATACACCGTGAAGAGAACACCCGTAATTGCGCGCCTGTTTTCTTGGAAACCACGAGCTACCATGCAAAATGTTTAATTTTTATTACAGTCAAAATAAAGTTATTTGAAAATTTGGAAACGGTCTCGACTAATCTAGAATGTTACCGTAATGTGATTGAACACATTCCAAACATGCACTCAAATATATCTGGCTCGTAGAAACAGCTGCGTAATTTGGATTTGAAAAACTTCACATGACGTCACATTTGACGTGACACAACGCAACGCCAAAACGCGGGAAAACACGTCATTGTATAACTATTCATGTGCACATCACAATTCATTGATTATAATCTCAAAAATAGACTAAATGTGCATATATTTCCACCGTGGATGTGTAATAAATAGGATATTCCATCGTACATGTTTGAATAGCGGAAATAATACACTTGTGTCCGTCGGCGTCCGTGCAAGCAACTCGTTGGCTACGCTCACTCGTTGCTTTAGCGGAAGCCGACGCACACTCGTGTATTGTTTTCCGCTATTCAAAATGTACGATGGAGTATCCTCTATATATTCATTTTGGTTTCATTGCTAGAAGGATATTATCATTTTGGCTTCATTGCTAGGATATATTCATTTTGGCTTCATTGCTAGAAGTATATTATCATTTTGGCTTCATTGCTAGAAGGATATTATCATTTTGGCTTCATTATTTTGGCTTCAGAAGGATATTATTACATTATAGGCTTCATTACTAGAAGGATATTATCATATGGGCTCATTACTGAAGGATAATTATTCATTAGACTTCATTCTAGAAGGATATTACATTTTGACTTCATTACTAGAAGGATATTATCATTTTGGACTTCATTACTAGAAGGATATTATCATTTTGGACTTATTACTAGAAGGATATTATCATTTTGACTTCATTACTAGAAGGATATTATCATTTTGACTTATTACTAGAAGGATATTATCATTTGGCTTCATTACTAGAAGGATATTTATCATGATTCATTCTAGAAGGATATTATCATTTTGATTCATTACTAAGGAGAAGGATATTATCATTCGGACTTATTTTTTCACTAGAAGGATTATTTCATTTTGGACTCATTATAGAGGATTATATTTTCATGGACTTCATTATAAGGAAGATATTATCTTTTTGACTTTATTACTTAGAAGGATATTATCGCATTTTGGATCTTTACTTACTAGAAGGATATTATCATTTTGCTTTATTACTAGATTTTGGTATATTATCATTTTGGCTCATTTGGCTTATTGCGAAGGATATTATCATTTTGACTTCATTACTAGAAGGTTGGTATTATTTTTATCTCTAGAATTGTCATTTTTGCTATCATTTTGGCTTCATTGCTAGAAAGATATTATCGTTTTGGCTTCATTTCTAGAAGAATATTGCCAGTTAAGTGCTGCATGTGAATATTCCCCAACCCCCACCAGTACATGTGTATGCCCATCTGTAATATGATCACGTTGCTAAGTGGATGTTAGCTACGTTCAAACAATCAATATCACATACTTAGTGCATTCAAATCCTTAACGCTCAGGTAATTTTTGTATAATCTCTGTTTCTTGCTTTCCTCTGATGGTTCTCTATCATGCTGTCAAACATTTCTGTGGCCTTTTGTTTTTTCAAATGTGTCCATATTGTCTTAGACTGCCAGCGGAGGCATTTGTGTGCTAACGGGCCATATTTCTAGTTATAAGTCTTTCCTGTTGTTGTGCTGTGCATGTGGCATACATTTAAAGGTACATACATGTACATGCTCACTCAGTAGGCAAAACAGTATCTTTATATCAGAGACATCATTTGAGACATTTTCTGGCAAAATATACATTCATTCACCATTACCCCACATATTGATTGGCATTATTATACATTTATATCGGACGTAAATTTCAACAGGGGCGATAAACTTGTGTCCTTAAAAGGTTAACGGACATTACTATTTATTCTCTGTATTTATTTTTTGATGTGCAATGATCAATCTTTATAATCTGTCAGAAACATTTTTTTCAGGTGACACATTTAATTAGTATAAATAATTAAAAAATATCATGCCTCATTTGCATATGAAAATAGCTTGAACATGTTGTGCCTACTTAATAGTGGGCATGTATCTTTAACACAGAATTTATATGACTTACTGATTGTGAAAATGAAACTAACTTGTAAATATAATACGGCATGTAATGAACAAAATTGTGCTTTGACTAAGGACAATATGTGACTGTATACATATCATTATATGTATTTTGTCTGATTGAGACTTGAAACTATATGACCTGTTGCTGGGACGGTAAACCTGTTCACCTTTTCATGCAATTATAGTTATAAAATAGTCAATATATTTGGGTAGTTTTTATACACCCGTTTGAAAAAACGTGATGTATTATGTATTCACCTTGTACAGGTTTGGCGGGCGAGCACAGCTTGTCAAAGGAAAAATAACTCTTAGAGTTCTTCTACTTGACCTTGACCTATAGTTGCCAATACTTACATAGCTATTTCCCTTTCAATTCTTTATTCGACCCCAGGGTCATGGATTATCTCCCCCTTTTGGACTTATAATTTCACCAATTTGCCTTGTAACTTGAACAACTTTTAAACCATAACAGCTGGTGGCTTCCTTTTGGTGCGTAGATACGTACAATGAAGTTCAATTGTTAGTTCGACACCTCCCCCTCCAGTCATGGATTATCTCCACCTTTTGGACTTAGAATTTCACTTGTAATTGTAAACCTTTTAAACTTTTAAAGCTTTATACTTGGTGTGTGGCTTCTATATGGTGTGTATATGCACTATGTGAATTTCTATTTTAATTTGAAACTGGGCCATGGATAATCTCCCCCTTTTGGACTTAGACATGTGCCCCGTTTACTATCACAATGATATGTGGGGCATTCGTGTTCCATCAGTGTCACTGATTTATTTTTCCATGGAGTTATGCCCCCTTGTATACTGACTACACCTCAACAGGTGTATATTGTGACCTTCAAACTCTTGTTATTATCTACAGCTTTGGAGATATCATCAGGGAAACATGCCTTTAGTTAGAGGTCAAATGTGGCCGTGACTGGAGAAATTGGATTTGTGACCAGTGTAGCTCCTGATAAAATAGCACACTCCTGTAGCCTGATAATGTTCTATGTAACTTGTGAGAAGCATGACTTGTGTTTCATAGATGTATGGCGAACAGAGCAGATCCTGATCAGACTGCAGATGCACAGGCTGATCATGATCTACACTGGTCACAAAACCCATAAGCCCCATTTCTACAGTCACAAATTAGTTCGTTATGAAAAATTCAAGGAAATTTCCATATTTTTCTTCTTTCACCATATTGAAACCATATTGAAACATAACATACATGATTATTACATTTATGTATTAGTATTATACTGTAAAGGATTAATATACATAACATGTTTTGTTGTGTGTTTTTGCTTCTGTAATAACATGTGTGCATGTGCACGTATTGCTTAGCTAGTTGCTTTCTTTAGTACTGCTATTAATGGAAGATTTTATTATGTTTGTACACTATGTAAATACATGTAGTATGTTAGCATAGACATCACCAGGAATTTTCTAGGGGAGCACGAGAGAGGTATCTCATCTCGTTAATCGGGAGGGGGGATCGGGGGTTGTTCCCTGGAAACTTTTTGATTTCTATATGCAATTTCCTCCGTTCTAACATATTTTAGAGCTATAATTTCCAATAGTTGTACTTGCACGCAAAATTTAAAACTGAAAAAGGTGGTTTGTTCGCAAACCCTCTCCCCCACCCCCATCCTCCCCCCCCCCCCCCCCCCCGGCGACACCTATGGTGAGATATAGTTTTTAGACACAATTTTGCATCTGAGAGTTGGAATTAGACTGAGAATTAGATTGACAATGAGTCAAATTGACTAGGAATTGCCCATAACCAGTACTGGTACACAATATAACGTGTCTCCTGATGCATTTGCCCATCATAATAGAGCGTTATTCGGTTTTTGACCAGAGTTGTTTTTCCAAATGGGCTATCCCACACAGATGTTCCCAGAACTCAAAAGAAAACAGTGTAGACCCAGAACAGCTTGTGCGGATGCACATGCTAGTCTGTGGTTACACTGGTCACAAATGCAGTACAGCATTTTTGCCATGGTGATTCACATTTATCCATTTGTATTGTTTACCCCTTTCACCCCTAAGTAACTGGAATGGACTTTGATATGTTAGCTTTTCAACCAATCCAATCATCACAGAATGATTTTCAGACTAGTCCATAAATGAAAAGGGAGTGTTTTTATTCTCAAAAATATGAAAATTACTTGCAAAAAGTGCAGATCCTGATGAGCCGGCTCGTGACGAGCCGGCTCATCTGGATCTACACTATTTGCCAATACCACTATAAAGGTCTGTGGTATTGAAAGGGTGAAGATAGAGCTTGAGAAAGTAAACTGATCAGGGTATACATTCAATGTCTTTGTGCACAGTGGATATCCAGATGAGCTGGCATTTTACAAGGATCAAGACAATTTATTTTCTGGATTCTAAGCATAATTTACGAAGTGTCCATTTTAAGAGGAACATTTCCAAACTAGACACCCTGGGAGGTTTACAGATTTTCCACTGTAATTAGGCATATGAGCACTCCAAGTCACTGAGATTTTCCGTAGTGGTGTCATAACCAGGACCTACCGGTACCCGTCGCCACCTCGTGGATGGAGGGAACCAATGAGATTGGTTGATTCCATCAATCCATGGAGGCACAGATGGGTAGTCCCGGTAATGACACCATTACCGAGAGTTTCGGAGTGTCGAGTTTAGAGACATTCCACTTCATCACCATCCTTGCTAATGATCTTTCATATCTGATTGTAAACACAGTTTTATGTATTCTTGAGCCCTTTCTTGTTCGCTTTGTGCTTGCTGTTGAATGGAAGTAAGACCCCAATCAATCAATCAATTAACTAACCATCAAACCACAATCAATCAATCTTTTTGTGCTTGCATGTTTAGTTTGTGTGCTATAGCTAGCTTGCATGACGTTGTGTTGTTTTTGTTTCTGTTCCAGGCTGATGTGTCCCTGTATGATCCCGTGGCCATCGATGATGATTTTGAAGGAATGGCTGTGGTCCATGAGTTTAGTCCCAGGGATGTTATAGACGACAGTGGCTAACTGCATCCATGTTATTATGTAGGACATTATCGTCAGTGATGATTTTGAAGGCATGGATGTGGTTCATAAGTTTAATCCAAGCGACGTTATAGATATAACAGTCACTGTGACTAACCACATGTGTGGTATTGTATAGGACATGGCTATTGTGAATGATTTTGATATGTGTCTCATTTCTCATGATGTGGGAAATTATTTGTGGTGTTTTAAATTTGCAGATATCCAGAGCCCGCGAAGATAGCGAAAATAAACCCCCCACAGAATATACCCTCACGTACAGTAGGCGGGCAATGGAACAACACTGTGTACTCAAGGGAATTCACTTTGCAATTAATTAATATATAATTATATAACATTTCTACATAATAGACCATGTCCGACACCTATGTAGTCATGATAAAGTGCTTTTAATACATGCTTTTTGTCTCACCCATGATAGTGGAAAGTGAGACATAGCAGTCACAATTCCGTCAATTGGTGTCGTCAACAATTTGGGATTTAAATTTTGGACATAGCCAAATTTCCCATATCTCTTGATTGGTTAGTTGGATCATTACCAAACTTCATCGATAGCTTCCTCACATAGACAGCTATCCATACATTGTCATTTCGGTGAGATTGACCGTGACCATAACCTTTGTGGGACGATAGCTTTCCACCCACTGTCATTCAGGTGATCTTGACCTTTGCCTTGGTGACCTTAACCTTTGTGGGACGTAAAATTTGGACGTAAATTTTGGACGTAGCCAGACTTCCGATATCTCTTGATCCGGATCTTTACCAAATGACTGACTGTATGGATGAGATTGATGCCATCAGTGATACCGTAAGTTGGATTGGCTAAACTTTATATGATTTTTTGTCTTCATCCATATTTTCATCCTTTCGCCCACCATTTTGGCCCCTGTGCTCCGGGTCAAGGTTAAAGTGTTACTAATTTCTTGTTTTTCTAATTTTCTAATATTGTTTGTTTTTGGTGTGGTCTGGGGGAGGGAGGGGGAGTGAGTGGCAGTGCCATGATACATATATACCACGGTTATACAATATACATATAGTATCAACTATATTTCTTGAACTTTATTTATTTTCTGACTTGTAATATTTTGTTGTGTACAACTATTCACTTATATACGTTTTGTGACCCCATGCTTAGCATGTAGTGTCTATCCATATTTTAAAGGTACATGCCCACGCAGTAGGCACAAAATGTTTTTTATAGGAATTAAATAAGTGTATAATTGTGTCGCTATTCCACCAGTTCTAAAAATTACGAGTGCCCGCTATACAGAATATTTATTTAGTAATATTTATGTTGCTGATAGTGACTCGCGGTGGTATCGGGCTATTTTCATATGCAAATGAGGCATGATATTTTTTAATTATTCATACTAATTAACTGTGTCGCCTGAAAAAATAATATTTTCGACAGATTATAAAGTATGATCATTGCATATCAAATAATAAATACAGAGATTAAACAGTTATGTCCATTAACAGTTTCCGGAAACACAGTTATCGCCCCTGATATCAGTGTGGAAATTTACGTATAATATAAAATGTATAATAATGTCAATCAATACGTGGGGTAATGGTGAATGAATGTTTATTTTGTCAGAAAATGTCTCAGATGATGTCTCTGATATAAAGAAAAGTGTGTGCCTACTGAGTGGGCATGTACCTTTAACTCTTTGCATGCTAGCGGCGAAAATATCTGCCAAACGAATGTTTTATTTCTGTCTGTAAATATGTCCAGACTCGATTCTAATGAAATTCCAAGACATATTCATGATATTTACGGGGAGAAATAAAAGAAAATATGATGAATTTTTGTCCGCTTGTTTTGAACTATTTATAGCCCACAAATTTCCCAGCATGCAAAGAGTTAAAGTTAAAATGTTTCTATGAGTGTCATTGATCAAACTTGCTATGACATGAATCAAACTTTTAGGATTGTGTTAATATTTGGACACCTGATACTTGTGAACATATGCTACATTCCCATGACACGGTTTTTGTCCAGCCCGCTTGTGGAAAGCGAGACATAGTGATCACAATGTTGTCTGGGTGTCCGTGCGTCTGTGCGTCCGTGCGTCCGTGCCCGTGCGTCCGTGCGTCCGTCCGAGCTTACAAATGGATACATACGTGGCTAGGAGAACAATAGGTTACGTAATATTCTATTGTTCCGTGATTTTATGTGGCTAAAAATGGGTTTATGTGGCTACAGAACAATAGGGATGAACAAAGGAAAAGGTTAGGGTTAGCCACATAAGTATCCATTTGTAGGAATGTCCGTCCGTCCGAAATCTGTGTTAAAGTTTTTAAATACCTTATATCTCTGCAGTCCTAAGTCACATTGACTTGAAACTTCATATGCTTATTAGTTTATCTCCAGTGGAGACGATTCTCATGTGCTGTCAAAACCAGGTTTTTGTCAGGAATTAAAGCAAAAATGAAAAACAGCAGACGGCAATTTCCGTCAACAGCGTAGGAAGGGTTAATGGATGACATCCTTACAGGGTGTGGGATCACGTGTTTCCGAATGCCGTGACATCATGTTGTTAGATATGTTTACTGTAGATTTCCTTTAATATCTTTCTAATGGAATGACAAATTTTTTATGAAATATACTGCAGAAAATGTGGTACACGTTGCCATTTATTGTATAGGCGGCTTTAATCTCATAATTCTGTCGTTTTGACGAAGAATCGGTTACTGTAAATTTAAATAAAAACTAGAGCATGTGAATGTAAGAAATAAACGGTACTCGATTCTCTGTGAAATTATCGTAAATAACTTTCAGAGCAACCATAAGACACATATGCCAACATATTTGGTGCGCTACATATCATCAAAATCTGTCCGTTTGTTAGGAAGATTTTAAAGAAAATCTACTGTAAAAATGACGTCATATATTACGTCGTGTCGGAAAATCGGGTTCGTGATCTGCTTATGCTGAAATTAGGAAAATATTGGAAGTAATTGGTCTATTAACCCTTACTACGCTGAATTAAATGTTGTCGTCTGCTGGAAATGTTTTATTTTCAATATTTCTCGACAAAAACCTGGTTTTGACAGCACATGAGAATCGTCTCCAGTGGAGACGATTCTCATGTGCTGTCAAAACCATTTTTTTTGTTAAGAATTAAATCAAAAATGAAAAACAGCAGACGGCAATTTCCATCAACAGTCATAACATCAGTCTTAGTTTGATCTCCCTTATTTATGTTCTTGTCTCTCTTGAAAAGGTAAGATGTTACACATGTAGCATATCAAATATAAATATCGTATGTTTTTTTTCCAGTTGATATTTTTCAATGGTATTGATTTACTGTAATGAAATGAGCTGCTAGAATAGAAATTGAGAGTTACTGCCATCTTTCAAAAACACGCTTCATATTTGTTTATGTTAGAAAATAAAATTGCTTGTTTTTTTAATGGTTACATATCAGTTTAATATATCAGTTACTTTCGTTTTGATTTAGAAAATGTGCAAAATTACAAACAGTACAACAATATGATACATTATTGTACAGTTCATTGCTTGCTTTTGTATTTACCAGTATTTACTTTTTTCTATTATTATACTATTTACTCTATATATATATTATTGTGTTCAGTAGCCGATTTCACCAACATTGCAAAGTATACTTATCTAGCAAAGTATACTTTGAGGGAGAAATTTTCAATTTTACGATAAATTTATTAATTTTTATTATACTGAATTTATTACATTATCACAGCCAAAATATATACTGAATTTATTACATTATCACAGCCATTTTGGCTGCGATAATGTAACAAATTCAGTATAATAATTCTGCATACATTTAATCATCAAATATATGCAGTCGTTAGTTCTATATGAAATAATGCATTTCAGGAAAAATAAATGATTACTCCCTCAAAGTATACTTTGGTAGAAAAGTATACATTGCAATGTTGGTGAAATCGGCTACAGGTGTTGTCTGTCTGTGTCCTATTCATTGAAGCCCTATTAACCTTTTATACAGTGTGTAGTCGTGGGTGGTTGGTTGAGCGAAAGCGACGGCTTAAATTATCGGTATTGAGTTCCTCCTTATAGGGCCCCGTGCAGGCACCGGGGCGGGATCAACTGATCCTGAGAATAGTGCTGCAGTAGCCATTGCTTGTCGTAAAAGGCGACTAAACTGGCTTAACGATTGGGTTCATACTTTCCGGAACCCACTATACCGGATTTGGCCCTCATGTACATTTTTGGCTTTCTTGTATGTGAGAGTTGAGTCGGGCTATGCCCCATATATAAAAGTAAGATTAGCGCTAATCCTATTACTTTTAGGGGATGGGATAAATGATGCTGGTGTGGCGAGGGCCTGGCACCAGATCAGGTTGTTCTAATTTCAGGACTAAATATATATTTTGATTGTAAATATTGAGTTCTGAAGTTGGGATTTACCCCCCTTGGACAGGTGGATATGGGACTCGACCCTGTTGACCCGTCTGCGTGTAGACTCCCTGAGGCTTGTACCTCTATGTCAGAAAAGCGGACGTTAAACCCTATTCACTCACTCACTCACTCCTCCTTATAGGAATCGCGATTTGCCTGGTTTGGCCCTCAGGTACGTTTTTACCTGGGAGTTGAATTGGGTTATTGCCCATTATAAAAGTAGTAAGATTATTATTGATCCAACTGCTTTTGGGAGGGGGCCAAGTGATTCTGGTGTGGCGAGGACCTGACATCAGATCAGGATTATTCTGATTTCAGGGCTGAATATATATCTTTTTTTATTGTAAATATTCAGTTCTGATTTTGGGATTTTCCCCCCGTTTGTACATGTACTTGAACATGTACATGTACTTGTACAGGTAATATATGGGATTTAGTACTAAACCCATTGACCCAGCCTTAAATGACCTTAGCTGTTGATTGGCTGTTAAACCCCAAAAACAAAAAAAATAAACAATTTGGAATGAACTTTAACTCTTTGCATGCTGGGAAACTTGTGGGCTATATATAGTTAAAAAATCATCATATTTTCTTTTATTTCTCCTTGTAAATATCATGAATATGTCTTGGAATTTCATTAGAATTGAGTCCTGTGGACTCAATTCTAATGAAATTTCAAGACATATTTACAGAGAGAAATAAAACATATACTCCTAATTCGTTTGGCGGATATTTTCGCCGCTGAGACTAATATCCTAGTACATGTCTCAGAAATAAAACAATATAAAAGGAATAGCCATATTATTTGGGTTTCCACATTCGTGTGTGGCAGGTAGGAGCATGCGATGGGTCATTTAACGATTGGGATTCTTCTTTACTGGTATCCCGAATTGAGACCTGGTTTGGCCCTCAGGTACGTTGTTGGCATTCTTGTATGTAAGGGTTTAATCTGGTTATACCCCTTGTATGAGTAATACGATTATTCCTAATCCTATTACTTTTAGGGTAAGGGGCCAACTGACTTTGATGTGGTTACTGTCGACCTGGCATCAGGTCAGGTTATTCTAATTTCAGGGCAGATATTATATATTTATTTTGATGTAAATATTCCGTTCTGATTTTGTGATTTTCTCCCCAATGCAGCAGATTACATGTGTGATTGAAACCTTTGGCCTGGCTTTAAATGATCTTAGCTGTGGATAGGCCGTTAAACACCAATAAATCAATCTATCAATTGATTTCCACATTCAACTGATTAATATCAGAAGTGGAGCAAATCAATTGAAGGTCAGTAGAAAAAGGGGTCGAACTCCACAAGAGAGTTAGGTCCCTTCTTCCTTTGACCCCTTCAATTTTGTTTAAAATATTGTTCACTTTCAAAACGGACTAACATCAAACATGGTGACTTTTATCTGTGGTATTTCAACTCTTTGTGTCGGTCATGCTTCTTGCATGGCTGACTAGTATTTAACCCATTCCTTTCGGAATACAACTTTACTGGATATGAAATTTATTAAATATTTTATTTTTATTATTTCTCAATGAAAATATATGTTGTGACCACTCATTTGAACCGCGGTTCAAATGGTGGTCTCGACATTTAATTCTGAGCTCATATAAAGAAAATATTATGATTTTCCTCACAAACAAAATGGCGTATCCTCAGCATGAAATGGGTTAATAAATATTGTATAGGCTGACATTTTACCATTCCCACACAGGTATAGTGCTAATGATTAATTGTCGGTCAGTCAAGAAATTGAAATAATATTTACCTGGTCTTTGAAATACATGTCCCTTTGGTCATACTGTTGGTTTCCGATAAATTGGCAAGGGCAGTGACATCACGGGGTCATCGGACTATGTCTATTATAGCTTTCTAGGGATAGCCGTTTACAGCCATTTTAGCTGGCCGAATCGACGCCTTATCTAGAGCAATTTAGAGCTTGAACATGCATGCTCCCGATAGCTTAGGAGATAATTTAAATTACCAACTTGTTGACTGGTGTAACAGGCGATTGAAAACCACAATAAAAGCCATATTTGTAAACGTAAAACGTTTCGATAGTTGAATCATTTGGATTGCCCAGTCGTCCGCCAGCATAAGCAGTAGTGTCGCCACAGCGTTCCTTTTGTGCGAGTACGAGCCTCGGACAAATTATTATTCTTTAGCTCACCTGAGCGAAGCTCATGTGAGCTATTGTTACCGCAATGTGTCCGTCGTCCGTCCGTCCGTCCGTGAACATTTTCAAACGTCTTCTCCTCGGTAACCATTGATGGCCGCCGTCTAAAAATAGCACAAATTCTTCAAAAATCTTCTTCTCAAGAACCGCCAACCGGATTTCGACAAAACTTGGTAGGAATGATCGATGTACAATGCTCTTTCAAAGTTGTTAAAATGGTGACCCCAGGGTCAAAAATGGGCGTGGCCCGTGGGGTCAAATTGGGGTCAAATTTTATTTTTGATCGAATATGGTCATGTCATATATCAAATCGAAGGTAGGCGATCACTTGCATTTTATGTCGAAATCGGATGGTTATGTCATCCAAGATGGCTACCGAAAGGTCACAAGGTCGTTCTTTTATTAGAGATTTCAAAATTCTTCTTCACATGAACCGCTTGTCCCATGGTATCCAAACTTATAAGTTATTGTCCATGGGTGAAGCCTTTTCAGAATTGTTAAAATGGAGGTCATCTCTAATCCAAGATGGCCGCCATCTAAAAATAGCATAAATTCTTAAAAAATCTTCTTCTCATGAACCGCTGACCGGATTTCGACGAAACTTTGTAGGAATCATCAATGTAGAATGCTCTTTCAAAGTTGTTAAAATGGTGACTCCGGGGTCAAAAATGGGCGTGGCCCGTGGGGTCAAATTGGGGTCAAATTTTATTTTTGATCGAATATGGTCATGTCTATATCAAATCGAAGGTATCAAAGAGGCGATGGCTCTGGTACATTTTTTGTCGAAATTGGATGGTCATGTCATCCAAGATGGCCGCCAAAAGGTCAAAATGTTGTTCTTTTATTAGAGATTTAAAAATTCTTCTTCACACGAACCTCTTGGACCATGGTGGCCAAACTTCACAGTTATGGTCCATGGGTGAAGCTTTTTCAGATTTGTTAAAACGGAGGTCATCGCTAATCCAAGATGGCCGCCGTCTAAAAATAGCATAAATTCTTAAAAAATCTTCTTCTCATGAACTGCCGGCCGGATTTCGACGAAACTTGGTAGGAATGATCGATGTGAAATGCTCTTTCAAAGGTGTTAAAATGGTGACCCCGAGGTCAAAAATGGGCGTGGCCCGTGGGGTCAAATTTTATTTTTGGCCGAATATGCTCATGTCATATATCAAATTGAAGGTATCGATGAGGCGATTGCTCTGGTGCAATATTTGTCGGAATCGGATGATTATGTCATCCATGATGGCCGACAAAAGGTCCATTTATTCGAGATTTTTAACATCTTTTTCTCAGGAACCACATGGCCGATGCTGGCCAAACTTCATACTAAGTTAAGATCCTTGGGTGAAGCATTTTCAGATTTGGTAAAATGAGAGTCATCGTTTAATCCAAGATTACCGCCATCTAAAAATAGCACAATTTTTTTAAAACACATATGAACTCAATGTCACATTTTCCTCTGGTGTTCATGGAGTCAGGTGAGCGAATTAGGGCCATCATGGCCCTCTCGTTTATTTGCTTTATTCATATAACAGATTAGGGCCGTAGCGGCCACCACGGTAGCACGGTGCTGCCGTGGCATTATTTTGACCTGGTTTTTTTTTTTGTATGTAGGAAATGCGATTTTGAGGGTCTAAGTGGAATTTTTCCCGCTAAAAAGGCTGCCGTGTCATTATTTTACACACCGCTACAGGCCTGCAGATTCAACGTTTTCTCACTTGTACGAAAATGTCTTAAGAGTTGACATACGGGTCCTTGTGACGTGTGCACTGGGGTTTACAACGTCACAGGTCTGGATGCACATCACGCAGTCAGATCAGGGCATACGGTGTTTACAATTCATTTACTGAATAAATATTTGACTATCAAACAACGTGAAACAAAATTGGGATGTAGACACATTCTAAAATTGTCGCCAGTAGGTATTTCATAGAAACAACAGCACGGTAGGGTGGGGGACTCTTGCGGATGTCAAATATACACATCCTCGGGGTTCTTGGCCTCCTAATTCCCGGCCCCTGAAAATGTTTGACTATAAATACACCCCACACGTTGTATTTCCGCCACCGCAGAGCGGGGACAACATTGGTTGCGCTTATACATTTTGTCCAGACAGACATATGGATGAAACTAAAACGATTCAAATGACATTGCAATATACGTCTTTATCAGTTTTTGAACCAATACAAAAATATGTTTCTGTAAAAGTTACATTAATTAATGTTAATAAAATAAACCTATTAACGACGGCAGATATCTATCTTGGAGTATGAAGTAAGGGACATAATTCAATAAAAAAAAAGATAGCACAGTGTTGGTTTCGAACCCACAACCCTCAACGTTGATTAATTAAGTAAAAACAATAACCGTTACCACTACGCTGCATGCATCATATACGAAATGTAAGTATTGGTCACAGGTTGATGTGGAAAAGTCGCGGGAATACTGGACGAAGGCCGGAAGGCCTCGTCCAGTTTTCCCGCGACTTTTCCAAGTTAGGTGCACGTATGTATAACACTGATTGTATGTTCTAAAATTAGATAATGAAACACAGGTGCATTGATATCGATTAATATTGACTTGCTCATGCATGCATTACCAATGAGCACTTGACGTATCATGGTGTGATACGTATACGATTCAAGTGCCTGTGCTCACTATTTTTTTTTTCAGCAAATACATAACAACAAAAGTGACAACTTGATTCAGAATATGCCTGAACGTTCCTTGCTCATATTTCGGGCCAACATTGGTGACATGCATGCTACATCATCATGCTAATGTCAGTTTTGCATTTCTAACACACCTATTTTATCTATTATGGTTCAACATGGAATCTCCTGTGACCTTTGCCCTTGCCACAGTATCTGAAATCAACAGTACCTGCTAATATAAACACTGACTGTTTCACAAACATGTCCAAATTTTACGGTTATATAAACAATGCAAAAACAAGTGTTTTTAGCTCACCTGAGCAAAGCTCATGTGAGCTATTGTTACCGCAATGTGTCCGTCGTCCGTCGTCGTCGTCCGTGAACATCTTCTCCTCGTCTTCTCCTCGGTAACCATTGAGCCTATAGTCACCAAACTTCATGGTCATGGTCCTTAGGTAGGGGGATTACAAAATTGTTAAAATGATGTCATTATGTAATCCAAGATGGCCGCCGTCTAAAAATAGCACAAATTATTCAAAAATCTTCTTCTCAAGAACCGCCAACCGGATTTCGACAAAACTTTGTAGGAATGATCAATGTACAATGCTCTTTCAAAGTTGTTAAAATGGTGACCCCGGGGTCAAAAATGGGCATGGCCCGTGGGGTCAAATTGGGGTCAAATTTTATTTTTGACCGAATATGGTCATGTCATATTCCAAATTGAAGGTATCAATGAGGCAATCACTCTGGTGCATTTTTTGTCGAAATTGGATGGTTATGTCATCCAAGATGGCCGCCGAAAGGTCAAAAGGTCGTTCTTTTATTAGAGATTTAAAAATTCTTCTTCACATGAACCGCTTGGCCCATGGTTGCCAAACTTAAAAGTTATGATCCATGGGTGAAGCCTTTTCAGATTTGTCAAAATGGAGGTCATCGCTAATTCAAGATGGCCGCCGTCTAAAAATATCATAAATTCTTAAAAAATCTTCTCATGAACCGCTAGCCGGATTTTGACGAAACTTGGTAGGAATGATTGATGTACAATGCTCTTTCAAAGTTGTTAAAATGGTGACCCCGGGGTCAAAAATGGGCGTGGCCCGTGGGGTCAAATTTTATTTTTGACCGAATATGGTCACGTTATATATCAAATCGAAGGTATCAATGAGGCGATCACTCTGGTACATTATTTGTCGAAATCGGATTGTTATGTCATCCAAGATGGCAGCCGAAATGTCAAAAGGTCGTTCTTTTATTAGAGATTTTAAAATTCTTCTTCACATGAACCGCTTGGCCCATGGTAGCCAAACTTATAAAGTTATGGTCCATGGGTGAAGCCTTTTCAGATTTGTTAAAATGGAGGTAATCGCTAATCCAAGATGGCCGCCATCTAAAAATAGCATATATTCTTAAAAAAAAATCTCCTGAACTGCTGGCCGGATTTCGACGAAACTTGGTAGGAATGATCTATTTACAATGCCCTTTCAAAGTTGTGAAAATAGTGACCCTGGGGTCAAAAATGGGCGTGGCCCGTGGTGTGAAATTGGGGTCAAATTTTATTTTTGACCAAATATGCTCATGTCATATATCAAATTGAAGGTATCGATGAGGCGATTGCTCTGGTGCAATATTTGTCTGAATCGAATGATTATGTCATCCATGATGGCCACCAAAAAGTCCATTTATTCAAGATTTTTAACGTCTTTTTCTCAGGAACCACATGGCCGATGCTGGACAAACTTCATAGGAAGTTAAGATCCTTGGGTGAAGCATTTTCAAATTTGGTAAAATGAGAGTCATCGCTTAATCCAAGATGACCGCCATCTAAAAATAGCACAAGAACTCAATTTCACATTCTCCTCTGGTGTTCATGGAGTCAGGTGAGCGAATTAGGGCCATCATGGCCCTCTTGTTTTTTATAATATTAAATTAAAAAAAAATTAAGAACGAGCCTTCTTTTTATGACGTAAAATTTGGCCCAATATTGATTGTATTGCGAAAAAAAAAGTTATGTAGCCATGTTTCAGAGTCGAGTTCCATTTTTAGCGCACCTGAGCCAACGGCTCATGTGAGCAATTGTTACCCATTTTCGGCCGTTGTCCGTCTGTCCACAATTTTTAAACTTCTCACGAACCGCTGGGCCAATGTTGGTCAAAATTCACATGGATGATCTATGGGTGGGTGCACGTCAGATTTGTAAAATAGGTGGCCGCCGTGGAAAAGTAGGTAAATTTTTAAAAAAATCTTCATCTCACGAACCGCAGGCCCAATTTCAACAAAACTTGACAGGAACGAGCGATAGTCAATGCTCTTTCAGATTGTTAAAATGGTGGCCCCGTGGTCAAAAATGGGCGGGTAAGCCAAGTAGGGGTCAGATTTCACATTTGACCGAATATGGTCATGTCATATATCAAATCGAAGGTATGCGCAACACTATCACTCTGGAGTATTTTTTGTCCAAATCGGATGATCATGTCATCCAAGATGGCTGCAAAAAGGTCATCCTTTTATTAGCCAGGTTTTTTGAGAAAAAAATCCAGGCTATTGGATTGGCGAAAGCCGCGGGTGGGGGCGGGGGGGCGGGCGGGCGGGCGGAGGGCGGGCGTGGGCGGGCGCGGGCAGGCGTCCACAATCAATGTTAAGTTTTCGTGTTTGAGTCCATTTATTTGTTACTGTACCACCTAGGACCACCAAACTTTCACAGCTTCATAATCAAGGGGTGCCCACCACATATCACTATCCAACATGTTACTTTTTTTTTAACTTCACCCATTTTTTCCGCGCAGTCGACTTAGCCATTTTCAATGTTAAGTTTTCGCGTTTACAATGTTAAGTTTTCGTGTTTAAGTCCATTTATTTGGTACTGTACCACCTCGGACCACCAAACTTTCACAGCTTCATAATCAAGGGGTACCCACCACATATCACTATCCAACATGTTACTCTTTTTTTTTAACTTCACCCATTTTTTCCATGCAGTCGACTTAGCCATTTTCAATGTTAAGTTTTCGCGTTTACAATGTTAAGTTTTCGTGTTTAAGTCCATTTCTTTGGTACTGTACCACCTAGGACCACCAAACTTTCACAGCTTCATAACCAATGGGTGCCTACCACATACAACTATCCAACATGTGACCATTTTTTTACCTCACCTTATATATCTACGTATTGACTTAGCCATTTTCAACGTTAATAACGTATGTCTGGTTAGAGTTTTTGGTATTACTTTTTCGTTATACTATATCTCTGCAACTGCTTCGCCCATTACCTTGAAACTTCACATGGGTGTTTACATCATTGCCATCCAATTATTTTCCTAACCCCCAACGTGCGGCCCCTGTGCCAATGTCAAGGTCAAATTACTGTTTGATTTTTAGCAGGTGATCCAGGCTATTGATTGGCGCCAGCGGGCGCGCGGCGCGCAACTGCCGCGGCGGGGTCCACAATCAATGTTAAGTTTTCGTGTTTGAAGTAGGTCATTCTTTGTTACTGTACCACTAGGACCACCAAACTTTCACAGCTTCATAATCAAGGGGTGCCCACCACATATCACTATCCACATGTTACTTTTTTTTTTAACTTGACCCATTTTTTCCGCTCAGTCGACTTAGCCATTTTCAATGTTAAGTTTTCGCTTTTCAATGTTAACTTTTCGTGTTTAAGTCCATTTCTTTGGTACTGTACCACCTAGGACCACCAAACTTTCACAGCTTCATAATCAAGGGGTGCCCACCACATATCACTATCCAACATGTTACTTTTTTTTTAACTTGACCCATTTTTTCCGCGCAATCGACTTAGCCATTTTCAATGTTAAGTTTTCGCGTTTTCAATGTTAAGTTTTCGTGTTTAAGTCCATTTCTTTGGTACTGTACCACCTAGGACCACCAAACTTTCACAGCTTCATAATCAAGGGGTGCCCACCACATATCACTATCCAACATGTTACTTTTTTTTTAACTTGACCCATTTTTCCGCGCAATCGACTTAGCCATTTTCAATGTTAAGTTTTCGCGTTTTCAATGTTAAGTTTTCGTGTTTAAGTCCATTTCTTTGGTACTGTAGCACCTAGGACCACCAAACTTTCACAGCTTCATAACCAAGGGGTGCCTACCACATACAACTATCCAACATGTGACCATTTTTTTACCTTCACCTATTATTTCTACGTAATTGACTTTTTCAACGTTAACTTTTTAACGTACATCTGGTTAAATTTTTTGGTTAAAACTTTTTTGTTATACTATATCTCTGCAACTGCTTTTCCCATTACCTTGAAACTTCACATGGGTGTTTATCATCGACCATATTTTCACTCTAACCCCCAACCGTGCGGCCCCTGTGCGCAATGTCAAGGTCAAATTACTTTGAATTTATTTGTTAAAGTTTTTTCGTGTACTATATCTCTGCAACTGCTTCACCCATTACCTTGATACTTCACATGGGTGTTTATCATCATTGTCGCACCTGCTTGCGGAAAGCGCGATCCTGTGCCCAATGTCAAGGTCAAATTACTTTGAATTTTTTTGTTAAAGTTTTTTCGTGTACTATATCTCTGCAACTGCTTCACCCAATACCTTGATACTTCACATGGGTGTTTATCATGCGGAAAGCGCGATCCTGTGCCCAATGTCAAGGTCAAATTATCTTGATGTTACCTTGTTCGTGTTTACTATAGTACTGCTGCATCCTCTGGCTTACAGTTTTTTCACTACTGAACTGTACTGTTCACATGGGAGTTTATCATCATTGTTGCACCTGCTTGCGGAAAGCGCGATCCTGTGCCCAATGTCAAGGTCAAATTACTTTGAATTTTTTTGTTAAAGTTTTTTCGTGCACTATATCTCTGCAACTGCTTCACCCAATACCTTGATACTTCACATGGGTGTTTATCATCATTGTCGCACCTGCTTGCGGAAAGCGCGATCCTGTGCCCTATGTCAAGTTCAAATTACTTTGAATTTTTTTGTTAAAGTTTTTTCGTGTACTATATCTCTGCAACTGCTTCACCCAATACCTTGATACTTCACATGGGTGTTTATCATCATTGTCACACCTGCTTGCGGAAAGCGCGATATCGTCGGCATTTTGGCATACGTCCGTCCGTTCGTCCGTGTGTCCGGTTAAAGTTTTTTGGTTAAAGTTTTTCCATCTACTATATCTATTTTTTTAGTGTCCATGCCTCGCCCCAAGGCGCGACATGCAGGCCACGGCCATCTAGTCTACAAAAAGTGGGTATAATTATGTTATCCAAGTGTCTATGCTTGGAAAAAACCTGGCCTTCGTGGCTTTGCCTCGTTTCTTGTTAGATATTTCTAACATCTTCTCGTGAACCACTTAGCCAATGTTGGTCAAACTTCACAGCGATGATATATCTGTCAGATTTGTAAATTTGGAGGTCATCGCCTAATCCAAGATGGCCGCCGTGGTAGGTCAAAAGTAGGTCAAATTCTTAAAAAATCTTCTCACAAACCACCAGATAGTATGCAACAAAACTTGACAGGAAAGATCGACAGTCAATTCTCTTTCAGATATGTTAAAATATGACCCAGGGGTTAGAAATGGGCGGGCCCGAGAGGTCAACTAGGGGTCAAATGTCACATTTTACCAAATATGGTCATGTCATATGAAATCGAAGGTATCGAGGAGACAATCGCTCTGGATCAATTTTTGTCACCATCGGATGATTAGGTCATCCAAGATGGCATCCAAGGTCATCCTTTAACATTGTAAATTTGGAGGTCGTTGCCTTATCCAATATGGCTGAATATATTTTTATTTTTAATGTAAATATTCCGTTCTGATTTTAGAATTTCCCCCAAATGTAGCACGTTAAATGCGGGATCGAAGCTGTTGACCCGGTCTTCAATTAGCTTAGCGTTACATGACCTTAGCTGTTAATAGGTCATTAAACACCAATAAATAAACTAATTCCAGGGCTGAATATATGTTTATTTCGATGTAAATATTCCGTTCTGATTTTGGGATGTACCCCCACCCCCCTCAATGCATCTGGTTGGCCCAGTCTTAACTGTTGATAGGCAGATAAATATAGGGTTAACTGTATTGTAATTTTCAAATTTGCGCCGTATATCAGAAAATGATAGGTCAGAAAATCTGTTTAATGGCGACGCGCTAGCGGAGCCATTAAACATGTTTTCCGACCTATCATTTTCTGATATATGCCACAAATTTCAAAATTACAATGCGGTTAACCTATTTCTAATGCACTCCTTTACTACTGGCGTAGGAATACATATTTAAATAATTTGCGACCGTTCATCAACAATGATATACCTGTTCATCAGCCAATCAGATTGCGTGATATTTATACAGTGCATTAGAAACACCAATAAATCAAATAGACAATTGTGTCTGCATTCATGGCTGGGATAATTCCCAGTGACAACTGACGGCACCTTCCTATTCATGTCAAAGAGTATCTCTATCGACTAGAATTTCTCTAATGATGTGACCGCCCTAATGCATGGGGCTATAATTTATATACACACAGAACCCACCAATACCACAGGACACATTATCATTTCAAAGATTATCTGGCTACAGGAGTGTGCTAGTTGAACAGGCGATATAGATCGTTATCAGGCTACAGGCGTATGCTAGTTGATCAGGCAATATAGATCGTTATCAGGCTACAGGCGTGTGCTAGTTGATCAGGCGATATAGATCGTTATCAGGCTACAGGCATGTGCTAGTTGATCAGGCAATATATATCGTTATCAGGCTACAGGCGTGTGTTAGTTGATCAGGCAATATAGATTGTTATCAGGCTACAGGCGTGTGCTCGTTTATCAGGCAATATATATCGTTATCAGGCTACAGGCTACAGGCTACAGGTGTGTGCTAGTTATAATATAGATCATTATCAGGCTACAGGCGTGTGTTTGTTGATCAGGCAATATAGATCGTTAACAGGCTACAGGCGTGTGTTAGTTGATCAGGCAATATAGATTGTTATCAGGCTACAGGCGTGTGCTCGTTTATCAGGCAATATATCTCGTTATCAGGCTACAGGCTACAGGCGTGTGCTAGTTGATCAGGCAATATAGATCGTTATCAGGCTACAGGCGTGTGCTAGTTGATCAGGCAATATAGATCGTTATCAGGCTACAGGTGTGTGTTAATTGATCAGGCAATATAGATCGTTATCAGGCTACAGGTGTGTGCTAGTTGATCAGGCAATATAGATCGTTATCTGGCTACAGGCATGTGCTAGTTGATCAGGCAATATAGATCGTTATCAGGCTACAGGCGTGTGCTAGTTGATCAGCAATATAGATCGTTATCAGGCTACAGGCGTGTGTTAATTAATCAGGCAATATAGATCGTTATCAGGCTACAGGTGTGTGCTAGTTGATCAGGCAATATAGATCGTTATCAGGCTACAGGCGTGTGTTAATTGATCAGGCAATATAGATCGTTATCAGGCTACAGGTGTGTGCTAGTTGATCAGGCAATATAGATCGTTATCAGGCTACAGGTGTGTGCTGGTTGATCAGGCAATATAGATCATTATCAGGCTACAGGCGTGTGCTTGTTGATCAGGCATTAAAGATCGTTATCAGGCTACAGGCGTGTGCTTGTTGATCAGGCAATATAGATCGTGGGGGTGTGCATCAGCTAAAGTCGTCAGTGTTTGACACAATAAGATCAATGATACAGCTGTGCTTGTTGATCAGGCAATAAAGATCGTTATCAGGCTACAGGCGTGTGCTTGTTGATCAGGCAATATAGATCGTTATCAGGCTACAGGCGTGTGCTTGTTGATCAGGCAATAAAGATCGTTATCAGGCTACAGGCGTGTGCTTGTTGATCAGGCAATATAGATCTGTTGATCAGGCAATATAGATCGTTATCAGGCAATAAAGATTGTTATCAGGCTACAGGCGTGTGCTTGTTGATCAGGCAATATAGATCGTTATCAGGCTACAGGCTGTGTTAAATGATCAGGCAAATATAATGTTTATCAGGACAGGCGAGTGGCTAGTTGATCAGCATTAGTCGTTATCAGGCTACAGCTGTGGCTAGTTGATCAGGCAATAAAGATCGTTATCAGGCTACAGGCGTTGTGCTTATTGATCTGCAATATAGATCGTTATCAGGCTTACAGGTCGTGTTTGGTAATTGATCAGGCCAATATAGAGTGTTATCAGGCTTCAGGATTTTTGTGGCTAGTTGTTCAGGCAATATAGATCGTTATCTGGCTACAGGCATGTGCTAGTTGATTCAGGCAATATAGGATCGTTAGTCAGGGCTACAGGGCGATGTGACTAGTTGATCAGCAATATAGATCGTTATCCGGCTAAAGGCCGATCATGTTGTTCTTTCTCTGGTGTGGTAATTTATTCAGGCAATATAGATCGTTTCAGGCATACAGGTGTTGTCGCTAGTATGATCAGGCATTATGATCGTTATCAGGCTACAGGCTGTGTTGTTAATTGATCAGGCAATATAGATCGTTATAGGCTACAGGTGTGTGCTAGTTGATCAGGCAATATAAAAGAAATCGTTTCAGGCTACAGGCGTGTGCTTAGTTGATTCAGGCAATATAGAATCGTTATTCAGGCTACAGGCGGCGTTTGCTGTTTAATTGGATCAGGCAATAATAAAGATTCGT
This sequence comes from Conchocele bisecta, assembly GCA_029237695.1. Taxonomy (NCBI): domain Eukaryota; kingdom Metazoa; phylum Mollusca; class Bivalvia; order Lucinida; family Thyasiridae; genus Conchocele; species Conchocele bisecta. Next base: position 96,523,536 of record CM055267.1, read on the forward strand.
TTATCAGGCATACAGGCGTGTGCAGTTGATCAGGTCAATTATAGAATCGTTATCAGGCTAACAGGGCATGTGCTTAGTTGATGCCAGGCAATAATAAAGGATCGTTATCAGGCTTACAGGCTGTGTGATTAGTTGATTCAAGGCATAATTTAGAACTCGTTGATCAGGCCAACTACAGGCATTTAGATTAATCAGGCAATAATTAAAGATTCGTTATCAGGTGCTACAGGCGTTGTGCTTAGTTGATCAGGCTAAATAAAGATCGTTATCAGGCTTACAGGCCGTTTGTGCATTAATTGATCAGGCAATATAGAATCGTTTATCAGGCTACAGGCGTTGTGCTAGTTGATCAGGCAATAAATGAACGTTATCAGGCTACAGGCGGATCTGTGCTAGGTTGAAATATCAGGCAATATAGATTCAATTAATCAGGCTACAGGAGAAGGCGGTGTGCTTATTGATCAGGCACTTAAATAGATCGTTATCATGGCTACAGGCGTGTGCTAGTTGATCAGGCAATAATAAGGATCATTATCAAGGCTTACAGCGGGGTGTGCTTGTTTGATTCAGGCAATAAAGATCGTTATCAGGCTTAAACAGGCGTGTGCATTGTTGGGATCAGGCAATTATAGATCGTTAATGCAGGCTTACAGGCCTGTGTGCTTGTTGATCAGGCAATAAAGATTCGCTTATCATGGCTAATATTGGGGGGGGGGGGGGGGGGGGGGGGGGGGGTGGGGGCAGGCGGTGTGCTTAGTTTGATCAGAGGGCAATATAGATCTGTTATTCAGGGCTAGGCAAGGTATGAGTTAATTCGTATCAGGCAATAATAAAGATTCGTTATCAGGCTTACAGGCGTGTGCTAGTTTTGAATTCCAGGCAATATGAGATCGTTTATCAGGCTACAGGCGTGGTACTTGTTGATCCGGCAATTATAGATCGTTATTTCAGGCTACAAGCGTTGTTGCTAGTTCAGGCAATCAATAAAGATCGTTATCAGGCTACAGCGTGTGCTAGTTGATCAGTCAATAATTAGATCGTTACAAGGACTAACAGGCGGTTTACGTGTGTTAATTGATCAGGCCAAGTATAGATTCGTTATCAGGCTACAGGTGTGTGCTAGTGTGATCAGGCAATATAGATCATTATCAGGCTACAGGCGGCGTTGCTTGTTATTTGACTCATGGCAATAATAAGATCGTTATCAGGCTACAGGCGTGTGCTTGGTTGATCAGGCAATATATATTCGTTTTACAGGCTACCAGGCGTGTGGCTTGTTGATCAGGCAATTAAAGATTGTATCAGGCTACACGCGTGGCTATTTGATCAGGCAATTTAGAATCGTTTAATCAAGGCTACAGGTGGTGTGTTAATTGTTGATCATGGCATATAAAGATCGTTATCAGGCGACAGGCGGTGGCTTAGTTGATCAGGCAATATAGATCGTTATCAGGCTACAGGTCGTGAGGCTTAGGTTGATCAGGACCCAATAAATAAAGATCGTTTATCAGGCTACAGGCGTGTGCTTAGTTGATCAGGCAATATAGATCGTTTATCAGGCTACCGGCGTGGTGTTAATTGATTCAGGCATTATAGATCGTTATCAGGCTACAAGTGAAAGGGCTAGTTGATTCATTTCAAAGGTACAGGATCGTTATCAGTTTCTACAGCGTTGGTTAATTGATCAGGCAATATTAGATCGTTATTTTCAGGCTACAGGCGTGTGCTTATTGATCAGGCAATATAGATCGTTATCAGGGCTACAGGCGTGTGCTAGTGCTAGGTTGATCAAGGCAAATTAAAGATCGTTTATCAGGCTACAGGCGGGTGTTGACTTAGGTTGATCAGGCAATAAATAGATCCGTTATCAGGCTACAGGGCGTGGGTTTGGCGGGTAGTTGATCAGGCAATAAAGATCCGTTATCAGGCTACAGGCGTGTGCTTAGTTGAATCAGGCAAGATAGATCGTTATCAGGCTTACAGGCGTGTCTTAATGGATCATGGCAAATAAAGAGTTATCAGGCTATCAGGCGTGATGCAGGTGATCATGCAATATAGATCGTTGATCAGGCAATATAGATCGTTTATCCGCAATTAAAGATTGCATCAGGCTACAGGCGTGTGGCTTGTTGATCAAGGCAATAATAAAGGATCGTTATCATGGCTACAGGCGTGTGGGCATTGTTGATCAGGCAATAATTAGATCGTTATCAGGCTAAGGCAGGTCTGTGCCAGTTGATCAGGCAATAAATGATTCGTTAATCAGGCTAACAGGCCGTGTTGCTGAGTTGATTCAGGCAATTATAGATCGTTATCAGGCTACAGGCGTGTCTTATGTGTTAATTGATCAAGGGCAATTATAGATCGTTATCAGGCTACAGGGTGAGTGTTCTAGTTGATCAGGCAATAATTTAGAGCATTATCAGGCTACAGGCGTTGTGGGCTTTGTTGAATCAGGCAATAAAGATCGTTATCAGGCTACAGGCGTTTTGTGCGTTGTTTGATCAGGCCAATATAGATCGTTATCAGGCTAAGGCCAGGCCTGTGCTTGTTGATCAGGCAATAATAAAGATTGTTATCAGGCATACAGGCGTGTTCTTTGTTGATTCAGGCAATATAGATCGTTATCAGGCAACAGCTGTTGGTTAATTGATCAGGCCAATATAGATCTTTATCAGGCTACAGCGTGTGCTTGTTGATCAGGCAAATAAAGATCGTTATCAGGCTACATGCAGTGGTCTTGTTGATCAGGCAATATAGATCTGTTGATCAGCAATATAGATCTGTCGTATCAAGGCAATAAAGAGTTGTTATAGGCTACAGGCGTGAGCTAGTTGATCATGCATATAGATCGTTAACTAGGCTACAGCGGTTGCTTGTTGATCATGCAAATTATAGATCGTTATCGGCTACAGGCGTGTGCTAGTTGATCAGGCAATAAAGATCGTTATCAGGCTACAGGCGTGGAGCTAGTTCATCATGCAATATAGATCGTTTATCAAGGCTACATGCGTTAGTTAATTGATCAGGCAATATAAGATCGTTTATCAGGCTACAGTGTGGCTAGTTTGATCAGGGCAATATATATCATTATCAGCTAACATGTGTGGTGCTTGTTGATCAGGCAATAAAGATCGTTATCAGGCTACAGGCGTGTGCTTGTTGATCAGGCAATATAGATCGTTATCAGGCTACAGGCGTGTGCTTGTTGATCAGGCAATAAAGATTGTTTATCAGGCTACAGCGTGTGCTTGTTGATCAGCAATAAAGATCGTTATCAGCTACAGGCGTGGTGTTAAAAAAAAAAATTGAAAAATCAGGCAATATAGATCGTTATCAGGCTACAGGTGTGTGCTAGTTGATCAGGCAATATAGATCATTATCAGGCTACAGGCGTGTGCTTGTTGATCAGGCAATAAAGATCGTTATCAGGCTACAGGCGTGTGCTTGTTGATCAGGCAATATAGATCGTTATCAGGCTACAGGCGTGTGCTTGTTGATCAGGCAATAAAGATGTTACAGGCCTACAGGCGTGTCTTGTTGATAGGGCAATAAATATCGTTATCAGGCTACAGGCGTGTGCTTGTTGATCAGGAACATAAAGATCGTTATCAGCTACAGGCGTTGATGCTGATTGTTATCAGGCAATAGTATCAGGCTACAGGCTTGGTGGTTGAACATCATATAGATCGTATTCACTACAGGTGGTGGTGCTTGTTGATCAGGCATATAGGATCGTACAAAGGCTTACAGGCTTACAGGTCGTGGTGCTTGTTGATCAAGGCATTATAGGAGCGTATCAGGCCTACTAAAGATCGTTATCAGGCTAACAGGCGTGTGCTTGTTGATCAGGCAATATAGATGTATCAGGCTACAGTGTTGTTGTACTGTGTCAGCAATATGATCGATCAGCTACAGCGTGTGCTTGTGATATCATATAGATCGTTATCAGGCTACAGTGTGCTTGGTGATCAGGCAAATAGATCGTTATCAGGCTACAGGCGTGTGCTTGTTGATCAGGCAATATAGATCGTTATCAGGCTATAGGCGTGTGCTAGTTGATCAGGAGCTTTATTGGTCATGAATCCCATAAGCCCCATTTCTCCAGTCACAGCCACAATTAGGGTTTTATTGGGGCCCGCAGCGATGTTGTCCTATAGGTTTCGCCATGTCTGTCCGTCTGTCCGTCCGTCCGTCCGTCCGTCCGTCCGTCTGTTTATTTTTTGAAAGTTTTTGTAAGAGTTTCTTTGAGTAATCTGGTTTCCTCCCACATTAATGACCACCCTTATGCCTCAAAGAAAATATAATGAATTGTCATCTGCTATTTTTTAACTATTTATAGCCCACAAATTTCCCAGCATGCAAAGAGTTAAAGTACTTGAAATCAGCAAGTTTGCTGGGCCGAGGTCTCGGCCAATCAATCTTACTGATTTCTAGCAGGAGAACATGAGTAGACTAGGACATTGTACATGTCCATTGCCACGGGTGTGACAAACTGATAAGGGATGTCTGCTAGTGACGTACATTACCAGTTTGACTCATTAGCAACCTGACATTTTCGTTCTGAAGTATACATTCACTGTCACATGACCAGGTATAGCCAATGCATGCTCGCTCCTCCATCTTCTTCACGGAACGGTAACCATTCGGATGTTGGAGCTTGTGTAGGAATGTTTACTTTCGCAATATCGAATTAAATTTGTCTTCTACTATATTTAATTGTTCATATTTTTCTCGATCTGCTGTGTAAACATGTTATTTGATAAAAAAATAAGTGAAATATGAAAAACAACAGACGAGTGTTAATATTTATGTACTAGCACTGTATGGTGGGATATTGTATGGAGTAATATAACATACCATTAGCATCCATGAGAAAGTGCATGTGTATTTGTGATTCTGTGTTACAATGTACATGTAAATGTTAAAGGTTTTAGAAATCATAGAAACTCGTAGAAAGTGATCGAACATGGAATAACAGATACATGATATGTTGTGAATAACTAATAATGATACAGAAAGTATGCAGAATGTTTTGAGAAATAATAATATAGGCCTAAAGCTGGAAAATTGTAGATAAATTTAAAGACTATGGAGAACATTACAACGGAGAGAACTCCGCCACAGGATGATGACACTGTAAACAATTACATGGAAACCATAGATACTGCAGTCATTGCTATTGCCATACATTGTGTCGGTCTGTGCTTAATTGTCCCTACGTTCGCCATGTTTGTCAAGTACAAAAGCCTGCGACGGAAGGGCAACTTGTTTCAGCTGAATTTATTAGTCAGTGACACGGTGCTCCTGTTCAGTGATTGGCCGCTCGTGTATGGGACAGAACTCGGATGTGAGCTGCACGCCTTTGTCTACCTGATATTTGGAGCAGGCAGCATTTTCTCGTCCGTTCTCATAGCTCTCCAGAGGTAAGTTTGATACCATGTAGTATTTTGGTCCATGTTGAACGATGAGTGCTGAGCTCCAGATAAGGTGCGTATTGGCGTATTTTACGCACTTATTTTAGCAAAATAGGCATTAATTATCAAAAGTGTGAGTACAAAATACTCGCAGCAATGTGAAATACGCATTGATTTTCAAATTGAGTAGTGAAAAGATGGTAATAAAGTTAAAAATTTACTTAGTTGAGCTGCAAAAAGCAGTTATATTTGTTATCATTTGTTCCATATTTAATAAGGAAGAGAATCAATGATACATTTGTCAACGTAAAATATGCATAGAAATTGAAATCTGGGGGTATAATACTCTTTAGATACAAACTTATTTGGAGCCATGGAGCTTGTGATCAACCATGTAATTAAGGTTCCCCATTTAAAGTACTCGGTAGTTGCATATGCTCATTCATTCCCAGTTATACTTATAAGGTATTAGTACTAATCCTATTCGTTTTAGGGAGTGGTACTAAGTGATTCTGGTCTGGTGAGGACCTGTCACCAAATCAGGTTATTCTTATTTCAGGGCTGAATATATCCCCCCTCCTCCCCCCTCCCACATACATACAACTTAAGTACATGTATACTTACTGTCTGTTTCACAAAATCTGCTGTAAAACTTTATCAAATACTGATTTTATTGCGAAAAATTATTTCTCTATGGGAATTAACATGGGGGAAATGACCTGGAGAACATGGAGGAGTCGAAAAAGAAAAAAAAAAGGAAATTGACCCTGAAACATGGCTAGATAGCTTAGAATCGATGTAACTAAGAAAACAAAAGTTAAATTTTGAAATATCTGGGAAGATGTATGTGGGTATTTAACGTGAAGATGTCTATGGCGATTTAGCATGGGGAAATTGTTTTTCGCAATAAAATCAATATTGGACCAAATTTCACGAAATAAAAGAAGGCTCATTCCTAAATTTTGATAAAATTTAATATTTAAAAACTAATGTTTCTATAGCCGTAACATTTGCAATACCATTACTATTTTGCAGACATGAGACTGTGACAAATGAACATTGTTAGGTGCATAAGACAGAGCCACATACATCTATAGCCTACTTAGTTATACCATTATTGTTTTGCAGACATGAGACTGTGACGAAGTCGGCCGACATGTCCTGCTACATCCAGACGTACCCAGTCCTGTGGACCGCGTGTCTGTGGCTGGCCAGCCTACTGACCGTCGTTCTGCCGTTACACGCCAGGTTCTTCCCCTGGGAGAGATCCCTGAACAATATCGCCTGCTTCTTCGAAGCCAGCGTCTTGTACACATGTCCGCTCCATGCCGCGCTATACAGCGCCATGGTCATATTGGCGCCCATGGTCATCATCGGCTATTGCTACACGAGAATATACAAATACGTTCGCAAGGCACGGGTCGACAGCTGGTTGGCTGGTGTCGTGGTGGCGTACACGCGGAATACGAGAATAAACTATTCAGGGAATCGACCACGCACGAATATAATTCCTGCGGTTGCCAACACACAGCCCGTGTACCCGTCGGAGACGGTGCTAAACCTCAGTCACCGGGAGAAGACTCTGCTCATAAAGGGTTTCGCGTCTATTGGCATTATCGTCTGCCTGTGTGCGCCATTCACAATTTCCTGGCTTATTCTCTCTATTCATGTATACGGATTCACAGCAAATTTTATGCGTCAGCAGTGCTACCTCCTGTTGCTAGCCAAATGCTCTATAATAGCGCACGTGTTCATTTACATAATCTGTAACACTAAGTTAAAAAAGTACTACAAATCGACCATATTCTGCGCATGTTCGAGAATCATATCGAGAGAGGCACGTGAACTGAACATGACGAATAACACGAAAGTGAATCATATTCACATCCATGAAAGAGACACGTGTGATGGTAATACGACGTCGCCAGTTATAAATGAACTGTACACATTAGAGGCGACTACGGATAGGGACACCCTGGACATCACTGCACACCCCACGCGTATATCCAGGATGATGTATATGGATGATCGGATGAAGCGGATGTCCGACTCGGCCAGGGCTATGTGTTCACGACACAGTCCCACTGTGAAGCCGGCTGGGATCCAGCAAGGAGGCGATCAAGTTCATAGTGATTAGCCATGTTTATTGCATAAAATTGGCGCTCGCAGTGTAATAAAAATCATAATACACTAGTGTTATAAATATGCAAATTAGCCCGTTACTGAAAACAGGTTTGATTACCAGTACATCTTCAATGTTTGATGGTGTGCTTATGCAATGAAAAAAATTTAACATGATGATTTAATATCGGCATAGCTTTGTTTCTTATGAAGCCAGTAAACACGTTTAATAAATATATCAAATCAACACTCATGTGTCCGTCTGTGGCTCCGATTAAGAAGTTGGCCATTGGAGTTGCTCCAATCTGCTACCGTCGGCATTTGTGTACCGTCGAAATCCAGCAAAATAGTAAAAAACTAAGTAATATCAACTTATATAGGAAGATGGGTAATAATTAAAATATTCAGTTATGTCTCGGGTCCCGAGTAGATGGACCCCAGAGGTTATAAAATGTTTTCTGTACTCAACCCAAGAGAAGAATTCACATAGCAGGGTGTGGGTGGCAGGTTGGTGCATGCGATGGGTATTTTAACGATCGGGATTCATTCTTATCGGAATCCCGAATGAAGACCTGGTTTGGCCCTCAGGTAGTTTTTGGCATTCTTGTATGTGAAGGTTTAATCTGGTTATACCCCTTCGATGTAAATATTCCGTTCTGATTTTGGGATTTTCTCCCCAATACAGCAGGTTACATGCGGGATCGAATATGTTGGCTCGGCTTTAAATGATCTTAGCTGTTGATAGGCCATTAAACACCAATAAACAAGTGCCGTTTTTGCCTTTATTTGTTCACCTTTGACCCCAAATCGCGGCCTCTGATTGGTCAGTCTCAACAGCAAATTCAAGATGGCGACTTATTTTAAAATCGCAATCGCTTCAGCTGAATTGTGTCCATTCTTACAGTACATGCGACGTAACCAACGACATGAACATGTCCATTATGATTGCAATGCTTATTATGACAACTGCGTAGTCTAAAACCAGCCAATATTGAAGCTCATCGTAAATAAATCGGATATTTAATCAGATACAATACCAAATCTACCTAGCGTGGATTGCCGCAATTTTGCTTTGAATGACGTCGCTAGATTTGTGACGTATGGCAAGGTAATGATGTCAAAACATGACGTCACGCACGTTTAAACAATCATGTTTAGTATGCGGTATAAATTAAATACATGATTAGTGCCGAACATGATTAGTGATTCGCCCGACAACTTTATAGGGCTCGCTAAAGCTCGCCCCAATAAAGCTGTCTACAGCTCAACCGAATATATTTTATATTCGACGGCACTAACCATGTATTTACTATTTCCAGGGGCGTTGCCAGCTATATAGCGTTAGTCCATGTAGTACGAAAGTACGTACGTTAGTAACACCTTACATTTTTCAATAACTCGTGAACTGATTTACCGATTTTGATAATATTTGGCCACAATGTGTGTCTTGGGATGGTGCTTTGTTTTGCATATGAACGATGTCCGACCGCCCAAGGTCAAGGTCACTGAGGACTTCACCTTGTTTGTATGGCAAATTTGGAAGGCGGCAAAAAGTGTGTTGTTTTTTTTTAATTATCAAGGCTGTCATTATGACCCACGTTCGACCGCCCAAGGTCAAGGTCACTGAGGACTTGTGTTGTTTTTTTTCTTTCTTTTATTATCAAGGCTGCCAGCAAGGGGATAAGCTTCGTTTAACAATGCCATTTCTTGTTAACCCTTAACTGCTGACCTAAATTTTGTTGTCTGCTGTTTATTTTCTAATTTCCATTTTTCTCATCAAAAACATGGTTTGACAGGACTTTATAATCATTTCCAATGGAAATGATTATAATGCCTGTCAAACCATGTTTATGGAGAAAGAAGGTAAAATATAAACTACCGCAGACAACAAATTTTGTTCCCAGCATTCTAAGGGTTAAACAATGATCCAACTTGAGACTGGTACAACTATAGCCGAATTGTATGGAACGCCAAATCTACATAAACTCAAATAATTAATGCTAGCTCTAAATAATTAGAACTAGCATTAAATATTTAGAGCAAGCTCCAAATCATTTGAAGAGCTCTCTAAATCATTTGGAGCTAGCTCTAAATAATATTTTATGCTATGTCTAATTATTTCAGTTTATGTAGATGGGAAATGGGGCTTATTATGTTTATGTTTATGGAATGCCAAATATACATAAACTCAAATAAATATTGCTTATAAATAATTAGAGCAAGCATTCATTATTTAGAGCTAGCATTAATTATTTGAATTTATGTAGATTTGGTATTCCATAGAAATGCATTGCCAAATCATCTTCCCCGTTTATCACAGTCTGTATAGTAAGTATAATTGAACACAAACTCGTTGATGAAATTAACCCTTTTACCTTGAAATATCTGTTTTGTTTGTTTGTTTGTTGGGGTTTAATGGCATATCGACAGCTAAGGTCATTTAAGGCCGGGTCAATGTGTTCAAATGGGATGAAAATCCCAAAATCACAATAAAAAAACTATATATTCAGCCCTGAAATCAGAATAATCTTGATCTGATGCCAGGTCCTCGCCACACCAGAAGCACTTGGCCAAAAGCAGTATGATCAGGAGTGTGCTATTTAATCAGGAGCTACACTGGTTACAAATCCCATAAGCCCCATTTCTCCAGTCACAGCCACAAATCAGTGTTGACCAATAACAAAATGTTTCATCTAGCTGATAGAATGTATGACAGTCAGTCTGGATTAAAAGTACATTTGTGGCTGTGACTGGAAAAATGGGGCTTATGGGTCTTGCGACCAGTGTGGATCCAGATCAGCATGTGCTGCAGCTGTAAAAAATGCAGGTGCACCTGTATATTTTTATAGAGTCACCTGTAAGTTTAGTTTTGACCCCGTTCGTACACCATATGAAACACAGCATTACCAAATCTATGCCAGCTGACAACGCGATATTTCTGAGCTGCAAGCCATATGATCATGGACAAGACTGGGAGAAGACAGATGGTGGCATTCTAGAGCCAGTTTGGTCATGTGGACAAATTCTCCCACCTACTCTTTTCTACAGACGTTTCTAGCAACAAGACGCCTGTAGAGGAGCTGGTGGAAGACAAAGTAGAGTTCTACTGAGGTTGGGATATTTACTATGATATATATAGCAAGATGGAAAATAAAAATGTGCATTTTGTTGGTTGCTTTTCAGGTTTTGCATTGAATGTTCAAGTAAAACTACGCTGATTTTTGTCAAGCCCGCTTGCGGAAAGCGAGACCTAGTGATCACAATGATGTCCGGGTGTCCGTACATACGTCCGTCTGTGCGTCTGTGTGTCAGGGCACACAAGAGGGCACTTGTTGGGTACAAAAGTACCCAACATATGCCCTCTCGTGTGCTGGGCAAGCTTTTTAGGGGTCTTATTGGGTAGGGTTAGGGTTAGTGTTGGGTATTTTGGGGTATTTTTTATACAGTAAAAACCCAACAAATACCTTATATCTCTGCAGTCCTAAGTCACATTGACTTGAAACGTCATATGCTTATTATTCATCATCCATATATTCATGCTGTGTCCCACTCATGCGGCCCCTGTGCCAAAGGTCAAGGTCAAATGACTTAGAAGTTTGCTTTAAAATTTTGTTAAAATTTGTGTTAAAAGTTTTCAGATACCTACTATCTCTGTAACTGTAAGTCAGATTTGCTTGAAACCTTGTGTCCCACTCATGCAGCCCCTGTGCCCCAAGGTCAAGGTCAAATGACTTAGAAGTTTGCGTTATTATAAAATCTGCGTTAAAGTTTTTACATACCTGATATCGTTACTCCAATTTCCAATACTTCCTTTTCATCATCCATATTTTCATTCAATAGCCTGTCCATGTGGTCCATATGTGCAAGGTCAAGGTCAAATGACTTTGAAATTTGTGTTAAAGTTTGTACATACCTTGCATCTCCACAACAATTACTCTGATTTACTTCCCAACATCCAATATTTCTTATTCATCATCCATATTTTCATTCTATAGCCTGCCCATGTGGTCCACATGCCCAGTTCAAGGTCAAATGACTTTGAAATTTGTGTTAAAGTTTTTACATACCTTATATCTCCACAACACTTACTCCGATTTACTTCAAACTTCAAATAATTCTTTATTATCATCCATATTTTCATTGTATAGCCCACCCATGCGACCCACATGCCCAAGATCAAATGAATTTAAAATTTGCGTTAAAGCTTTAACATACCTTATATCTCCACAACCCTTAATTCAAATAAATACACTCACATACCTTGGCAGGCTCGACATGGGCCGCGGCCATCTGGTTATGTATTTGTCGATGTTTAAAGTTTCCTATTCCTTAAATCATGAAACTAATACTTTCAATTGATTCCTTATGTGAAAATCATTCTGAATAATGGTATCATTTGTCTTTGTGTGATGTCTGGTTCAAAAGTTATACCCACATTTGTTTTTTGTCGAAAATCCAAGATGCCCGACTAAAATGGTGGACAAACGAACCCCATGGGAAAATCAATATTTCTTAACTCGACCCCTTGAGGATTACAAAAAATGTTTAAAAAAACAAGAAATGCGTTTGTCGAACGTGGATGCCACCTGCAGCATATTTGAGAAACTGTGACAAAGTGGTTAACCGAAATTTGAGAAACTGTGACAAAGTGGTTAACCGAAAAGTGTGACGGACGGACAGACGAACGGACGGACGGACAGACGGACGGCGGACGGATAGACGGACGGACGGACGGACGTTCTTACAAATGGATACTTATGTGGCTTATCACATGTTAAATATTAGCCACATAAAACGATTTTTAGCCACATAAAAGGATTTTTAGGTGGCTAATTGTAACCAACCCTATCCTTTACTAAGTCCATAACCCTGTGGGGCTAGCCACATAAGTACCCTAATGTGTGCCCGGACGGACGGACGGACGGTCCAAACACTATATGCCACCCGTTTCTTCGAAACCCGGTGGCATAAAAATATACCCTTGGGGTGCATGGGGACCCCCTGCTCAGACTATAACCAACAGCACTATCTCATAATACATCCCATCTTTCAAACGGACATATAAAAACATGTCTGGAAAATGCTATGCTATCAAATAAGGACAACTCAAAGGCTCATGATTATTTTGTATTACTTAAAAACACAGAAAGGTTATGTAAATGAATATTGAAACTAGATATATATTGCTAATAGCCACACACCTGAGATGCAATACATGGTTATAATAATATTTTATGTAAATAAATGTAAATGCTTTGATTTAATGACGGTACTGGATTGAAAACCTTGCATGTCGGGACCGACTATTTAAGTCCCCATCCGATAGGACTAAGCTAGCGCGAAGTTGTCTTGCCCAAGGACATGCCGAATCGGCCATTCGCAGCGGGTCGAGGTGGGAATCGAACCAGGTTGTCTGGCGATCTGCAGGCCGATACTCTACCTGCTGAGCTAATCCGACCACATATCTTTTATGGCTTTTGTTGTATGTATATATGTACATGTATATATATATATGTATATATGTGTGTGTGGCTGTAACTGGAGAAACGGAGCTGATGGGATTTGTGATCAGTGTTGGTCCTGATCAAATAGCATACTCCTGTAGCCTGATAACGATCTATATTGCCTGTTACAGCATGACAGATGTTTCATTGATGGAATGGCGAACAGTGCAGATTCTGATCAGACTGTGCAGATGCACAGGCTGACCTGGATCTACACTGGTCGCAAAAAAAACATAAGCCCCATTTCCCCAGTCAAATCCACATATAAACAAATTGACCTTTTATATGGTCCAACAAGATTATGAGATGCACATAATGAAATTCAATCACAATATAAGTTTAAACTAGAAAATATGTTCATAGAACACGGATGCCACACATATCGCTTCAATAGTAAACGAGGTAAAATTCCAAGTTCAAAAGGGGAGATCATCAATGGCTCTGTGTCAAAGCAAACATAGAAATTCACTTTGTGCATCTACACCATAAATAAGCTACATACCAAGCATCAAGCCTCCGGCTATTACAGTTTAGAAGTTTTAGAAGTTATAAGGCAAAATGGTGAAATTCTAAGTAAAAAAAGGGGGAGATAATCCATGATATGGGGGTCGAATAAAACATCTAAATAAACGTTGCGGATCTACTCATCATAAGGAAGCTACATACCAAGTGTTTCAGGTTTGTAGCTATTAGGGTTTAACAGTTTTACGAGTTACAAGCCAAAATTGGAAATTATAAGTAATAAATATGGCGCATCTACTCATCATAAAGAAGCTACATACCAAGTTTCAGTAGCCTATTTCACCAACATTGCAAAGTATACTTTTCTAGCAAAGTATACTTTGAGGGAGAAATTTTCAATTTTAGAATAAATTTATTAATTTTTATTATACTGAATTTATTACATTATCACAGCCATTTTGGCTGTGATAATGTAATAAATTCAGTATAATAATTCTGAATACTTTTAATCATCAAATATATGCAGTCGTTAGTTCTATATGACATAATGCATTTCAGGAAAAATAAATGATTACTCCATCAAAGTATGCTTTGCTAGAAAAGTATACTTTGCAATGTTGGTGAAATAGGCTACAGGTCTGCAGATAGTATGGTTTAAAAGTTTTACGAGTTACAAGGTTGGTGACGGATGCAAGGACGGACGGACGGACGGACGGACGGGCGGGACGTATGGACAAGGGTAACACTTAATGCCCCCTCCACTATTATGGTGGGGCATACAAATAAGCATAAACTTTATATTTTGTCATGGGTTACACATCTCAAAATTGTGATGTCTCCTTATAATCATCTCGGTGAGACAAATAAAATGTGGCATCACAACATAATTGTCCACACTGTCTTATCAAGATCTACACTGTTCGGTATTCAGTCAATGGAACACATGCATGTTTCTAACAAGCAATATAGATCATTATTATTTCTCCAGTCACAGCCTGAGGGAAATGCATTATGTAAGTAAAATATTCTGGATATGGGACCATGTAGTTTCCGAACATTACCAAACCTGATTTGCAGATGCGACATTATCTGTGACCTCATTTTCAAAGCAGATTTGTAGCGATGACATATACTGAACAAAAAAAGTAACGCACATAATTATAATATTATATTATCAAATGTATAACCGTGTTTTGTTCCAATTGGATATTTTATTGTTGGTATACCATCCCTCTATAACCATACAAAAAACTGTACTGTTAACTGGTGTAAAATCACTTGCAAGTTTCAGTTTCTCGCACAACCTTGTGTGGAATTCATTAACATTGGACTTTATCTATGCATTGGCCCAACAAAACGACATAATATAGCACGTTGTGGGCTGTGTTCCACCAGTCAATAACAAGTGTCTGACACAAATGTTGGCGTCGTTGATGTACGCGTCTATTCAATAATCTAGGAAGTACCGTATTATTCTCTAATTATCACTAATCATTAATATTCTCTAATTATCACTAATCATTAGTTTCGAATCTTTCGATACAATACACACGAGCATATTCTGATGGAAAAATCACTAAAAAGTAGTTCACCCTTTCAATGCCATAAACCTCAATTGAAATGTTTGCAAACAGTGTAGATCCAGAACAGCAATATGATCAATGATGTTTGTGCACAATTTTCAATTTTTCAATAAAATTTAACGTCCCATGAATGAAAATTCACATTAAAAAGTCTGTAACGGTTACTTAGTGGTGAAAGGGTTAAAACATGTTTACATAATACAAATGTACATCAAGACATACTAGATGTACGTCATTAACAACATTAGGATAAGATTACATACCACGTAATATCAGAGGGGAATTATTCGGAGCAATGCCACGTGATGTTGTTCGACCAATGAAAGGTCATGAAAGTGGCTTTGAACCTGTAGCCCCATAACAATACTTGATGTAGCATAAATCAGAATTTGTCAGAATATCTTGCTGTACTTCGGCAAAGAATGCATGTTCGTACATGTGTACGTGGCCATACCAACCGTCGACGTCAACGAGTTTGTGTCAAATGTGAAACTTTGATTTCATGCCTTGTTTGCCTACCAGCCTAACGTATGAAAATGTTTTCTGGCTTTGTTGAGCAAACACACGACATCGACTGAGATTGGAAAGTTTCTTGACCCGCCGTTACAGAATGGGAGCAATTGGAAAATCATGCAAGACGTATCCATCTGCCTGCTCGCAGCGCCAACATACATGGTCCGCATTTGCACAGCAAATGTGAAACGTCCCCAGCATTCACGTAACGCCTCTTGAGCCTTGCTATAGTCGTCCAAAGAACACTCTAAACTCGTGTGACAAAACTTTGTCAAAATCCGATTGATGCTGCCAATCGCATGTGAGTATTGCTTATTTTCCATCAGTGACAATGCCCATGCCATTACAGTTTCAATGTATTCATGTTTTCCAATCACACACAATATTCATAATCAAATCCACAATGTGGTTACTTTAAAAATTTATCATGTGACCTCATTAGGAGGTAAACCCTGTGTTACATGATTTCCTACCTCCAGTCCACTATAAACATCGTACACATGTATTTCTTATTCGCCAAATTATTTGTGCGAGTCCGTCCGTCTCAGAATATACACGGATTATGCACATTAATGCACATAATTTAAATGTTAGGAATTTGAAAACTGTAGCGTTTCTTTATTTGTTCAGTATGTTTTATTGATGCTCCAAAAGTTCTTTCTTTTCAATAACTTATAAATTTCACAAAGAATCAAGTACTGTATATTTCTTACATTCACGTACTTTAGATTTTGTTTACATTGACAGTAATCGATTCCTCGTCAAAACAATAAACTTATGAGATTAAAGCAAACTATACAATTAAGGAAACTTGTTCTGCATTTGTTGCGCTATGTTTTATAACAATCTGTCATTCCATTAGAAAGTTATGAAAGGAAATCTGATGTAATACAGCTAAAAAAACATGACATCACGTCGTTTGGAAAACATGTGATCCCACAGCCTAGCATTGTCCTAAAAAAATATTATTTGAAGATACAGAGTATGTAACAGGCCATGATAAATGGGGGCATATTGATTTTACAACCAGTGTAAACCCAGATCAGCCTGTACTTCCATGCAGTCTGACCAGGGTCTATAATGTTCTTTGTTATACTGGGGAAACTGTCGCAATACATGTAACAAAAACCTTCGCTGTGACTGGAGAAATGGGGCTTATGGGATTTGTGACCAGTGTAGCTTCTGCTCAAATGGAACAATCCTGTAGCCTATAGCCTATTTATTTTTCCTGAAATGCATTATTTCATATAAAACTAACAAATGCATATATTTCATGATTAAAAGTATGCAGAATTATTATACTGAATTTATTACATTATCACAGCCAAAATTGGCGGTGATAATGTAATAAATTCAGTATAATAAAAATTAATAAATTTATTCTAAAATTGAAAATTTCTCCCTCAAAGTATACTTTGCTAGGAAAGTATACTTTGCAATGTTGGTGAAATAGGCCCCTGATGTTGCTTGTTAGAAGCATGATGAATGTTTCATTGATGGAATGGCGAACTGCGGATGCACACGCTGATCTGGCATATTGGTCTCAAAACCCATAAGCCCCATTTCTCCAGGTATAGCCACACTTGCATGAGAACCCATGTGTTTTGTACCTAATAAAATGGGTGATTATTCATGGAAAATACAATTTATGATATTTTCTGTAAATGACGTTGAAAGTCGACAACATTTTCAGATCATATAAATGAGTAGGAAAATAAACATTTATATCCACAGGTGGAAGACTCGGACATGTGACACGAAAGAAATGCCCATTCAAAAATCCCATTACCCCACCCACCTGGTCTTGTACTGTACTGTTTACTATATACCATATACTATACTATATAATGGGCATTTTTGTGTGTCACATATCCGAGTCTTCCCACCTGTGTTTATATCTAGTAATAACACACCTTCTTATACTATGCAATACAATGTATGATTATAATATTCTTTGATGTCTTTTGCTGATATGTACTTTAAACAAATGAAATATCACAGTCTTCGCACATCTTCTAATGTACAAAATCACATGGCTTGTCTCATATCGTGCTGCAGGAATGTACTAACTGATTAAAGTGAATGGGTTTAACGTCCCAGCAACAGCTACGGCCATATAGAGACGAGACCACAGTTTAAAGTCTCTGCTGACACATGCGTTGGATGGAAATACTATGCAAGTATTGTTTACGCCTACGGTCTGTTCCAAGTTTTGCTGCCGACGAACTTTTGGCTATTATAAACACATTAAATCTAAAACATATTTTAAAAGTAAGTACTTTTTCATCAATAACAAAAAGGTCAACCTCCCCAAAAAGTTTTGTTCGATGAAATTCCATAAAATATTGCGAAAAAACGATTTTCCTATGGGAATTTAACATGGGTGATTTTTTTATTCTAAAAAATATTAATTACCGAGAGGAAACTTTTTGTTATATGTATGTCGCCTTGTTGATTGCGAATTATTTATTTTAATCTTGACTTATTAAACTTTGTTTAGAGATTAAATAATTTTTTCATATTAAACTTTGTTTAGAGATTAATTTATTTTTTCATAGGTAAGTTGTTTATGTGTTATGTGGTTGTTTACTAGACTCTTGAATTTGAATTTGGTTATAATCAATTTGCGATTTAGACTGGTGCAATGTGAGTTATTGTTTCTCACAGGTGATTTCACAGCGATATGCTACGGCCATGAAATTTTTTCAATAAGTATTCATTGTCTTTATTCGTGTTTATATAGACTGCTAATATTATACTCAACCTGTAGTATAATAATATATGTAATTTGGCAGTCATTAGTCAGTTATTCATTGTAAGAAGCAGTTAATTTGTATAAACTGTGTGGAGGAGAGGGAGAGGCATGTCGATTGCTGACGTGGTGTTTGGGATGGACCGGCCCACAAGGAGTGCAGCTAAAAAGATAGCAGATTATAAACTCTTTAGAGAATCTGGAGCGACAAAATTGGACAATACATTTGACGCTATAAAGGAGGCTTTTTCGCCAGATAAGAGTAGTTTGGTGACGGAGGAGAGGAGAGGAGACGAGGGAGACTTTGTGGCTGGCTCGTCCGTTGCGCAAAATAGGCAGCGGGTGGTAAAAGAAAAAATGACAGTGAGCCAGTCTGAGCAGGTGCGTAAAATGGAGGCGCCATTTTGTCAGGAAAGTGAGCCGAAATAGCCAAGGCGGAGGGAGAGAAACGACATATTGGATTGGAACGGGAGAAGGACAGATTGAGGGCGCAGCTGCGTAGAACGATGAGGGATGTTCAGCACATGAAGAAAGAAGGTAAAGGCGACATTGCAGAAAATATTCACAATTGGTGTCCAATGCAAAACCAGCAGTGACATTGCAGGATAAACATGTTCATGATTTGGGAAATTTGACTTTGAAGGAACTCCGAGAGGACAAAAAATTGCGTGCTAAGGTGGCTTCTCATATGAGTTACCTAGATCTCACAGATGCCATTGAAGTAGCTGAACATTCGGAGACTAGCTCTGAATATGATAGTGATAGTGTCGATTCTATCCTTTCTGATCATTCGCACAAAACTAAAACGTACCACAAAAAAGGGAAAAAATCGGGAATATATTCCAAGTCCTCCGACAAGGTAAGGTTTCCTCAGAGGTGGCCCCATTCTAGCCTTCAATTTGAATATGTAAATAAGTCCGTACCTTTTGAAAATTGAGATTTTAAACTCTTTATGGCTGGGGAACTTGAAATAATTTCAGATGAATCTTTGTCCGCGGAGGAAAGGAGGGGTAGGATCGAACTATTGAAAAAGATGGCGTATTATGCAAATTCTTACACCTTTGAAGGTTTGAAATGTTTTTATGCGGCTTGGGTTCGAAAAATTGAATTGGGTTGTAGATCATGGCGGAATGACTCGCAGCAAATTGAGCAAGCCATTTTGTCAAAGCACGTGCTACGGTTTGACAATTCGGCTAAGAAAATTGTTAGGATGGGGTCAGAATCTAGGGTGATGGGGTCTGAATCGAAGCGAGAATTCAATAATTCAGAATATGTCTGGTTCTGTGCACTGTATAATCATAACAAGTGGGCAAAGTCTGGTGACCATCTGGATGTGGTGCATGGCAGAATGCGAAACTGCTTGCATATTTGTGCTGCTTGCTGGCAATTGGACAAAAAGAAAATGAAACATCCGGAATGCTCCAAGGAGTGTTCGCATTCTGGCGCATGACAGGTGGATGGTCATCTAGATATAAAAATTAAGGAGAATGATCATCTGACTGATTTGTTTTTTGAAGAATAAATTGGTCTCTGTTTCTAGCATAGTACCTGAAGGTGCGAGGACAGTGGAACAAAATATAATGGCTCACAGTGGGTGTGATATATGCGACTTGGCACACAAGTCCGAATTAGACAGGAATTTATTTTTGATTTCTACGCATGATCAAGTAGTGACTTCCGGTAAACATAATTTTGAATATTGTAAAATACCGATAAACAATAAGTTATATTTGTCATTCATGAGGTGCATGTTAAATGATTATTCAGACAAACAAGTTTGTGATTGCTGGAGTATGGCTTCCCTTTAGTATGTATTAGAGAGCTTACGGAAGAAATGATTAATAAAAAGGTAACAAGGAATTATAAGGGTGCTAGAGATTTTCCAAATGAAATTAATGATTATTTCATTACAGAAATTAAGAATAAAACAGTTCTGGGTCCTTTTAAGAATAATCCATTTAAATCACCAATAATTGTATCGCCATTAAATACAGTGCCAAAAAAGTATTCAGTAGAGAGACGTATAATATTGGATTTAAGTTTTCCCAAGAATAATTCATTAAATGACTTGATATTAAAAGATGAATATTTGGGGGAAAAGGTGACTAATATATCCTAGGGTGGATGACATGATTCAGTTGGTCAAAGCCAAGGGCAGGGGCTGCAAGTTATTTAAGACCGATTTGCGCCGCGCTTACAGACAAATTCCATTAGACCCCGGGGAATACCACAAAGTTGGTTATAAGTTTAAGGGTCATTTGATGTTTGATGTGGTATTGTCTATGGGTCTGAAGAGTGCGGC
Organism: Conchocele bisecta; assembly: GCA_029237695.1. Taxonomy (NCBI): domain Eukaryota; kingdom Metazoa; phylum Mollusca; class Bivalvia; order Lucinida; family Thyasiridae; genus Conchocele; species Conchocele bisecta. The sequence continues at coordinate 96,544,190 of CM055267.1, forward strand.
GCAGATCTGTCAGAGAGTGACGAACGCACTGGTATTTATGCTGTTGATGATAGGTATTAGTACTATGAACTATTTGGATGACATCTGCGGAGGTGACAAGCCTGAGCTTGCAGATTTCGCCTTTAATACTTTGAGGGCTATCCTGGAAAAGTGTGGATTTGATGAATCTAAGTCTAAAGCCTGTGCGCCGGCAATAAGGATGGTTTTTGTGGGTATTCTTCTGGATACAGAAAAATTAACAATGAGTATTACATCTGATAGGTTGATCGAATTTAGAAATTTAATAGAAAATTGGTTAAGTAAATCTGAAGTCTCCAAAAAAGAATTGCAATCTTTTTGTACAACGTTTATTGAAATTTCTAAGGCAAATTTTTAATTCTCCAGATAAATTACACACTATTCCAGGATATCTCAAGAAGGACTTATAATGGTGGAAAAACTTTTTGCCATTGTATAATGGGGTTTCGATGATGTCGTTAGAGAACTGGTCAAACCCAGATGCCGTGTTGCTGACAGACGCATGTTTGTCAGGCTGTGGAGGCCTATTTGGTGAATTGTATTTCCATGTATCATTTCCGGAGAAGGTAATTGCTCAACAATTACACATTAATGAGCTAGAGCTCTTGACAATTGTGGTAGCTCTCAAGTTATGGGGATCAGAATTGAGAAGGCAAAAGATAGTCGTGTTTTGTGATAATCAAACATCATGTGCTGTTATTAATAACGGTTCTACCAGTAATGACTTCTTGCAGCGTTGTTTGAGAGAAATTTGTTTCGTGGCAGCTACATTTGAGTTTGAAATAAGGGCAAAACACATCAGTGGGGTGAATAATCGTTTAGCGGATTGTTTGAGCCGACGGGATGTGGATTTAGCATATCGAAGGGAATTTATTGCGGGTTAGGGGCAATAGGGTGAATTATTTGAATTATCAGATGCCTGGTAAATATGTCCATTGGAAGAAGGGGGCTTGAGGCGTAGAAGGGGGAACTTTAACACAGGAGAAATCTCTGTTGCGCCTGATTAATTTGTATAAGGTTATTATTATAGGATGAGAAATTTATTTATACATATGCCTTTTGCTAAGACTTTTCGCTTTTTCGCTAAAGGTCAATAATTTATTACAGATGCCGAGTTGAAGGTTTTGAGGGAGGAACTACATACGTCAAAAAAGTCTGGATTTGCTGAAGGAACAAATAAGAACTTACGGATTCAATGGGAGAGTTTTTTGTTATTTTGTTTTTACTTTGGTTTTGTTGCATTACCTGCTACTACTGAAGTAGTGCCACTGTTTGCACAATTTCTTAGTAGATCATTTGAATCGGTGGATTCCATCAGGAATTATATAAGTGGGATCCGCACGATGCATATTTTATTAGGCATCAATTTAAACTTGAATTCTTATGTTATTAACTTGTCTTTAAGAGGTATTAACAGACTGAACCCCCGTACGGTGAAACAAGCAGCACCAATGACTCCAAATATTTTATTTAAAATTTGTGCAAAATTAAATTTAGCCAAATCAGTAGATGCTTGTTTTTGGTGTTTATTTTTATTTGCTTTCTTTCTAATGGCTAGGAAATCTAATTTAGTTATGAATAATAATTCTGATGATTCTAATAGGTGTCTTTTAAGGAATGATGTGGTTCAAAGGCAGGATTTATTAATAGTTACATTTCGCTGGACAAAAACACTTCAATTCGGAGAAAGATTACTACAAATTCCGCTGATAAGGTCAAATTGAGTATTGTGTCCAGTTGAAGCCTTTGAAATCTTATTAATTTAGTTCCTACAGCAGTAGATAGACCATTGTTTTCTTATTCAAAACGGAAATCTATTACTTATCCGATGTTTCAACGTAAGTTAAAGTCTTTAGTTGCGGAAGTAGGCTTAAATCCTTCTGATTACTCAACTCATAGTTTTAGACGAGGTGGTACTACCCTTGCCTTTCAGGCGGGAGTACCTACAGAGTTAATACAATTACAGGGTGATTGGCGTAGCGACGCCTATAAAAACTATCTCAAGTTTACATTAGATGATAAATTGTTTGTTGCACATAAGATGAATAAACATATTGCTAATGATATGTCTTAAAGATTTATTATTTTAGGTCAGAAGCAGACGTTACTTCTTTCCGATTCTATCGCCAAGCATGTCACCGGTGTGGATGGACTGTTAGTTAAGGCCTTTCCGGGGAGAACTGTGGGTGGACTCGCTTACGAAGTGTCGAATAATGCAGACTTACAGGGCAGTATTGTGGATTCGGACTATGTTATAGTCCATGTCGGCACTAATGACATTTATAAATTAGACTGAGAACAATTTCCTTCTGCGCTAAATAATTTGTTTGCGACAATTGGTCTAATTAAACCGGGAATCCGCATTTTATATTCTGCCATGCTACCCAGACATGATGATTTCAATATTTCACGGGAGTTAATAGTCAAGGCAAATAATCAGATTTTGTAAATTTCGCAAATATCCGTTTATTAAGACTTTTAAACCATTTGTGACTAGAAGTGGTGAACCTTTAAGGCATATGTTCGCTATCAAAGATGGCGGTTTGCATTTGGACACGGAAGGCTCCAGAGTTTTGATTAACTTTTATTTGGTAGTTGTTAAAGGACTTAGAAACAAATAGTGTTGTGTCATGTATATTTTCATGTTTCATAGAAATCTGCCTTTATAATTGACTTGTATCAGTATGCATTGGCTCAGTCGGTGCATGCAGTGCGCATAGACTGAGAAGGTGCACTGGTTGCTAGAAGTACAGGCAATATTGCACAGTTTATTAGCTGTTTACTAGGTATGTGTTTAACATACTGTTTGTAAGAAATAACATGTTCTTTTGGCAGATTATGTGGTTTCACGGGGTGCATCCTGTTGTTCCTTATCATTTTCATTTGAGGATGGAGGCGGTTTGCAGAGCCACTAACGCAGTTGATGCTCTGCGAGAATCTCCCATCATTATAGGGGGCATGAATGTTGTAGCGACTGATACAACTCATCCCTTTCTGAATTGCGAATGTAAGGGGGAACAGGATATAACTCGGTGAGTACATTGTTTTTTGATTTTGATCATTGTTTTGGTTCGCCAGTCATTAGCTAGAGGTTAGGCTTAGGCTGGTTGCACTTAATACAGTTCATCTCAGGCTGTAATGAGGCATCAACTAGTGTGCTCGAGTTGTGCTATCATTATATTGGGAAATTTATACTATGATCAATGTGAATCTGGATTGAATTGCAGTAGCATGCAGTTTTCTCAAGGTTACCATTGGTTACTCACATGAAATGTTTTATAAGAACCAATATTGTCATCAAACCACGATTCGATAATAATGTGCAATACATATTTGACTTAATTTGCCCGTCCACTTAAGTGATAAGTTGGACGTAACAGTCACATTCCGGTCGGACATGTCGATCATTATGTCCTTATTGGCAATTATCATATTAAGGGTATTATTTTATTTTATCTTTTCACTAGCGACTTCCATTCAATATATTTTGGTTAACTTGACTCTCCTTGGTGATCGGGACTCTACCAGCGATCGGTTTTTTATAAACTGCACAATTCAGGCTTTGCATTGGTGGGCCTGCGGCTTGGCGGATGGAGAAATTTTATTTCTCATTATTTTGTTATGCCTATGGTAATTGTTCAGTACTTGTGTTTGTAATTCCAGTTGTTATATTTACAGGTTAGCAACCACCAATTAGTTTTACTATACAACTTAACCGATTCCTCCAAATATGGCCATTCTCTCACACTTTCACTATTCGTATGGATGCTGTGGAACCTACCTGTTCATAACCTGCAACCTGTCTGCACCGGATTTTCACTAATTAAACAATATGTTCACTTACTCCTAAGAAAGAAAATTTCAACATTGTCCTGTCCGCCATATTGTTTATCATCAAAGTGTCATGTGACGTAGTGTTCACATCACGTGACAAGCAGGCTCAGTAATTTCTTTTAAATGCTAGAAATATGCTGGAAACTGGTGTTAAAAACACCCCAACATGTTTCTCAAGTAAAATTGGGCTGTAATGGATCAGGATTTACAAGCAAACTGGGTCTGTGGCCTCAAAACGTCTGCACTATTTTTTTATACCGGACTACTAAAGCATACCCCCTGGCCGATGTGTACTATATTTAGCACAGTGATACCTACATCGCTTGTCTGAAATCTATTACTCATTACACCTTAATTTAAGGGAATCTGTTTCTTGTCATAATTTCAATTCCATATTGACGTTAACGGTAATTGGGGCCGATTTTTTTATTATTTTTTTTTATTTGTGGACCGATTTTCAAAATTTAACTTTTGTTTTCTTAATTACATCATTTTCAAACTATCTCGACAGGTTTCGGAGTCAATTTCCAATTTTTTTTGTTTCAGGATCAAAAAACGAAATATTTGGAAATTGACTCCCCAGGAAAATCTTTTTTTTGCAATAAAATCAATATTTGATGGAATTTCATCAAACAAAATTGTTTGGGGAGGGTGACTTTTTTTGTTATTGATGAAAAAGTACTTACTTTTAAATATTTTTTAGATTTAATGTGTTTAATAGCCAAAAGTTTGTCGGCAGCAAAATGTCGAACAGACAGGTTGATGATTAACTCACAACCTTCGTTATCCACTACCCATCCCTAAGATCACATAAAGACAGGACCACAGTTTAAAGTCTCATCCGACAGACCAGTGGGATGGAAATACTATGTAACTATTTTTCACGCCTAGGATAAGGATTGAACTCCCAACCTCCACTGTTTGTTTATTTATTTATTTAATGGTGTTTTGACGGCCGGGTTACTTGGGTCGAATCCCATATATTACCTGTTGTGATGGGGGGTAAATCCTAAAATCAGAACTGAATATTTACAGAAAGAAATATATAATCAGTCCTGAAATTAGAATGACCTGAACTGGTGCCAGGTCCTCACCACACCAGTCACTTAACCCCACTCCCCCCCCAAAAAATAGGATTACAGTAGTACTGACTAATCATTATACTTTTATAATGGGCATAACCGGATTCAACTCTCAATTAGCAAGAAAGCCAAAAATGTACCCGAGAGCCAAACCAGGGATATCGGGATTCTGGTAAGGATGAATCCCACCATTAACCCTTCCTACGCTGTTGACGGAAATTGCCGTCTGCTGTTTTTCATTTTTGCTTTAATTCTTAACAAAAAAATGGTTTTCACAGCAAATGAGAATCGTCTCCACTGGAGACGATTCTCATGTGCTGTCAAAACCAGGTTTTTGTCGAAAATATTGAAAATAAAAACATTTCCAGCAGACGACAATATTTAATTCAGCGTAGTAAGGGTTAAACTTACCCTTCGCGTACTCCCAACCAACCACCCAACCTTCGGTATTGAAGTCCAATGACATATCCCCTAGGCCACGGCCAATGCCTGAAAACTGATCAAAAGTTATACTGGTCAAACACTCGACTAACATATTTTATATAAAAAATACCCGTTTGTGCATTTCTCGCCTTTTACTGGCTAGTTGATTCTTTTTCTGGATGAAAACATATTTCGTCGGAGCAAAAGAAGCATTAAATTTACAACATATGATATAAAAACGTATTTTTGTAAAGAAAAATACAATGTAAAATTATTTTATATAAAAAAAGACAACTTTGTTTTGTCAGCTGCGCCGGAAGCATCATAAGATTAGTCCGGCGAATCTACTGGGTGCCCTCGCTACCCACCTAAAGTGTATGTTGTTACCACTCAGTAGAACCGTCTCGACGAGACGGTTCAACTGAGTGGTACCAACATACACTTTTATGAGAAATGAGAAAATTGCAGAAAAGATATTAACATTCCTGACATTATTATTTGGTATATATGAATTCCGAATATTAAAAACATAGGTTTGTCACAAGTATTGGTCCGGCAGTTGCCGGATCTGCTGGACCTGTTCCGACGCCTGTTTGTTTCCCGCCTTTTACTGGCTAGTTGACTCAGCCTCCTCAATAGTCAGTACGATCGTGTTGTGGAAGCCTAACTGGTACAAGGTCGCGTCGCCATGGCGGGATAATGGTCGCCGAGTGTAGGCAGTAAACAGGGTGTAAGCGGCTTGGTTGTACCCGATGGACGTCATGTAGTTCAGTACATCCTGTGGGGATATAGAGAATGGTTTGATTGATTTCTTGGGGTTTTACGTCTGTTCAACAGTTAGGTTGTATACAGACGGGGATGTAGAAACAAAATTGCTACCCCGCTACGCTATCTCTCCACAAGGATAACTATCTAGGCAACTATTGTAGCTAACAGAGATGCACCTGTATGGGGGGAGTCAATAAATGTTCAGCACTAATTTTAACTTCAAAACATTCAGTACTGGAAAACAGTGTCTTGATCCGGTGCCAGGCAACCATACTACACCGGAACATTTATTCACAGGTGTGATTCATTGTTAACCCTTACACAGCTGAATGAATTTTTGTCACCTGTTGTTTATTTTCTATTTTTCATTTTTCTCATCAAAAACATGATTCGACAGCACTTCAGAATCATTTCTAATGGAAATGATTCTAAAGTGCTGTCAAAACATGTTTTTATTGAGAAAGAAGACAAAATATACATCAACAGACGACGACAATTGTTTTGTGCCCCAGTCTAAGGGTTAACCTATTTCAAGCGGGATACTCATTCCCAGGTATCAAGATTTACCAAATTTTCTCTACCATATGCCCAAATGTACGGAGCCCCACAGGGGACGTATAATTATTTTTTTTATTAATTTGTTCCCACAAAATAACAATTAGTTCCCACGAATTAACAATTTCGTTCCCACAAAATAACAATTCGTTCTCACAGGAACAAATAGTTAATTTGTGGGAACGAATTGTTAATTCGAGGGTATAAATTGTTAAATTGAGTGAACAAATTGTTAAATTGAGGGAACAAATTGTTATTTTGTGGGAACGAATTGTTATTTCGTGGGAACGAATTAATAAACAAAATAATTCTACGTCCCCTGTGGGGCTCCGTACAAATGGGCCCAATATAGATGCTCATATTTTGTGTACACCATTTGAATATGGCGTTACTCACCTGTGATATCAATGAGAACATACCTGTAGCAGACATGATGTATCAAATCTCCGTTGGTGAAAGGCACCAGTGGGGGTCCTGAGGATGATTGTAACACAGGTCGGCGATCCCTTAGGTGGTTCCTCCGGGAGTTCTAGCTCCTGTGGATAGGTGGATTGGCTGGTTGATAGGTGGATTGGCTGGTTGATAGGTGGGTTGGCTGGTTGATAGGTGGATTGGCTGGTTGATAGGCGGGTTGGCTGGTTGATAGGTTGATTGGCTGGTTGATACGTGGAGTGGCTGGTTGATATATTGATTGGCTGATTGATAGGTGGATTGGCTGGTTGATAGGTGGATTGTCCGATTGATATGTGGATTGGCTGGTTGATAGGTTGATTGATAGGTGGATTGGCTGGTTGATAGGTGGATTGTCTGGTTGATAGGTGGATTGGCTGGTCGATATGTGGATTGACTGGTTGATAGGTGGATTGGCTGGTCGATATGTGGATTGACTGGTTGATAGGTGGATTGACTGGTTGATAGGTGGATTGGCTGATTGATAGGTGTATTGGCTGATTGATAGGTGGATTATCTGGTTGATAGGTGGATTGGCTGGTTGATAGGTGGATTGTCTGATTGATAGGTGTATTGGCTGATTGATAGGTGGATTATCTGGTTGATAGGTGGATTGGCTGGTTGATAGGTGGATTGGCTGGTTGATAGGTTGATTGGCTGATTGATAGGTGGATTGGGTGATTGATATATCAATTGGCGTTAGTCCATGTATGTGCGTATGTACGTGTGTATGTATGTGCATATGTACGTGTGTGCGTACATGTGTCCGTACATGAGTGCATACGTTAGTAACACCTTTCATTTTTCAATAACTTATGAACTTTTTTTGTACGGTAAATGTGTTATGTTTTTGTTTTTTTGTTAATTCAAAAACTTATGATAATATTTGATTTGGCCAAAATGTATGTCTATGGAGGGTGCTTTCTTTTGCATAATAACCACGTCCAAACGCCCAAGGTCAAAGTCACTGGGGACTTATGTTCACCTTGTTTATAAGGCAAATGCGTTAAAGGTATTATTATTATTCTTCTCAAGGCTGCCAGCGAGGGGATTAGCTTAATGCCCTTGTTTATATAGTGATAGGATGATTAATATATTGATTGGCTGATTGATTACCAATTGCTAATAAAGTATATTGTGTGTCTAACAGTGTGTTAGCTGACAAATTTGTCCAAGAAGTTCACACTTTGTCTGCTGCCGCAAATGTAAGGATAGAAGAGGCCAACATCTACAATGGGACAACTAAACCATGGAACCTTTCAGACAGCAGCAGCAATTATTTCCCTTTGCTGTTGAAGCAGTAAATGCCTAGAAGATACAGTAGAGAATGCTGTGTTGGGGATGCTGGGGATTCCCCATTTTGCTGATAGAAAAGTCTGATTAGTTTTCTCGTATCTCTCTAAAAGTATATGGTGTGGCCACCATTTGAACCGTCTCACCGAGACGGTTCAAATGAGTGGTCACAACATATACTATCAATGATTGTTTTTTTTAGAAATTTTATACCCAAATACGGGTATTCCGCATGGAATGGGTGGAAAACTGTTCCCGCTAGGTCATTTTGTTAAAAATATTGTCTGGTTATGAGATTAATTTGACATCTGATAATGTAGATAATCCCATGGCCAACACTGACTATATGAGCCACAATCTGATAAAATCAGGCTTATCGGTATTCATTTACCACCATTGTAGATCCTGATCAGTAACCACAAACTACCTGATGACAGTTCACATTGTTTGCCAGATGTCCGACAGGAGAGTTTACTGAATTCCAAACAGTGTAGACCCTGATCAGACTACAGTCTACATTTCTTACCTCAAACTCTCTTAACCCTTACACCGCTATCTTAATTTTTTGTTGTCTACTGTTTATTTTCTATTTTCCATTTTTATCATCAAAAACATGCTTTGCCAGCACTTTAGAATAATTTACAACATGCGTTGATAGCCTGAAGTTCTGTCAAACCATGTTTTTATTGAGAAATAAGGCAATATATAAAAGCAACAGCAGCCAACATTTGTTGTGTGTAGTGGTCTAAGGGTTAAGTCAAACAACGGATATCTGTAAGTTAAATTCTTGGACCCCAAGTTTGGCATGGTTGAAGATGTTACACAAGTTCATGTATAACAAAATAATACATGTAACTCTCATTATATGAACTAAAATGTTGTTCGTTAACTGAAAAGTATTTTCCTCAGTCTCATGGACATTGAGTAAACGAGTGAAGACTATGTTGCAAAGTGAGAAGTATGTTTTGTCAGATTCTGGCCCAATATATTGGAGATTACATGTATATGGTCTGAATTCTGCATTGGTTTGCTTTAGTACTTGTGCAATTAAGATAATATTTTATGCACATATTGATCCTAATATTGGACAGGCCATTGTGTCTGACCGCTAAATGACCATGACTGCAAGGCAACATGACCTAGTATAAGACAGATATATTGATGTCATACAAATAGACCATCACATGATGATAAATGATAGTTTTATGATTCCTCCATACCAGCATAATCATAAATGTAGCTAGTGTGATCATTATAATCAAATATGTGTAAGTAAATGATCAAAATGTTGTTTTTTTATTCTTTAACCCTTACTACGCTGAATTAAATGCTGTCGTCTGCTGGAAATGTTTTATTTTCAATATTTCTCGACAAAAACCTGGTTTTGACAGCAATTGAGAATCGTCTCCAGTGGAGACGATTCTCATGTGCTGTCAAAACCAGTTTTTTGTTAAGAATTAAAGCAAAAATGAAAAACAGCAGACGGCAATTTCCGTCAACAGCGTAGGAAGGGATAATTGCACATACTTGTCAGAGAGAGGGGGCTCTATATAAATAATGCTGAACCTTGGTTTGTATTTAGTAAATAAAACATCGAGATAACTAAACAAATATGCAAAATTTCTACTGCATATAAGCAAAAATAAGTGAATTAAGGTTATGAATGGAATTGAAAGGAATCGGTGCAATACCAAATTAAATTTTGTTGTCTGTTTATTTTTTTTCTGTCTAATTTTCTCAATGAAAACATATTTGGCAACACATGAGAATTGTCTCCATGTCTTTTGTTAAAAAATAAGTTAACAGGAATGCCAAAGGTTATAATATAAACCTCGACAGGTGTATATTGCGACCTCACTGATGGGTATACCCCTTAGAAACTAAAACGTAAAAAAAAGAGTGTCGAAGGTCATATTATCGAGGCACGTCGAGGCATGGCCAGTCAAAAAGGGGAGACAACTCCCTGAAAACCAATAGTGTTCCTTTTCTTGCCATGACAATCATGTCTACCAAAGTTGGTTATGACCCGTCAAGTAAAACTTGCGAAAATTAATAAAAATGGCCGCCAAGGGAAGATAAGTCATCGGAAAGTGTTGAAAACGAATAGGGTTCTTTGTCTTGTCGTGATAAGCATGTATAGCGAATTTGGTTACTATCTGTCAAGTAGAACTCTAGTTATTGTGTGGAAAAGCTGTGCCCACCCCACCCATCTGCACATACAAGGTGAATAAATAAGACGCCCCGTTTTTTCAAACGGGCATAGAAAAAAAGATCAATAGTTGGCGTGAGTTTACTGTATTACCTGGTAAAATGAAAGTAACATGGAATCCATGCTTTTGGTCACATTTCTAGTTATACGCACTTTTTGAAAAAAAATGGGTAAATTGTTTTCGTCACGGGTGTCCATCCGTCAGTTCGTATGCCCGGGCAAACATTGGGGGTTTAGGGGCTAGGGGAAGGAGCCTAAGACAATAGAATACAATAGACTTATTCTGTATAGCCCCTAGTCCTTTGTAGTTTAGGGGCTATTCCTTTGATCGTTTAAAGAACAAATAGCCCATAAACCCAAAATGTTAGTATGTCCGTCCGTCCGTCCATCCGTCACATTTCTTGTAAGAAGTAAAACATTTTAACCGTAATAAGTAGGGACTTGAAACATGGTGTGTGCCTTCCTTATGGTGTGTAGATGCGCGAAGTGAATTTGATTTTTGATTCGACCCCCGGTCATGGATTATCTCCCCCTTTTTGACTTAGAATTTCCCAAGGAACTTGAAACTTGGTCTGTGACTTCCTTATGATGTGTAGATGCGCAAAGTGAATTTTGATTTGACCGCCAGTCATTATCTCCCCCTTTTCGACTTAGCATTTGGGAAAAGTGGGTATATTGCGATGGCGCGCCATCGACTGTGCTCTAGTTTGTTGTACAGTAATAGATCTATCGATATCTATATAGAAGGTATATATAATCATTTGTTTTATATTTAATTATTTAAGACAAGCATGTACTAAGTGTCATTTATCCGTACCACAACTGTGCACAAATAGTTTAATCATTTGACTGAGATATGAGACACGCCATGCGATTTTGTACCTACGGACATCTGCGATATTTCATGAAATATATTTACAGAAAATGGGATATTTTCCATAAATGACTTCAGAAGTTGACACAAATTTCAGAGTGCATGCGGAATTATATTCCGCATGCACTCTGAAACTTTTGTCAACTTCTGACTCCATTTATTGAAAATTCGTTAAATTTTGTAAATGTATTTCATGAAATAACACAGTTGTCAGTAGGTACAAAATCGCATGGCTCATCTCATATGTGATCCAGCATAACAGAAAGGCAGGTATTGATTTTTTGACCGTTATAACTCCTGATCTTCCAGCATACTAATATACTAGCTACTAGTAATACAGCCTACCAGTAATAGGAATGTTCCACAACTCCACAGTGAACAATGTAGCCCCAGATCAGACTGTGCATCTGCACAGTCTGATCTGGCGGTACATTGGTCACAAACTTAACAAACTAATTTTTTTGTCATATTATATATAATCTTGTTGGTTACTATCTTCAGCGGGTGGTCTGATAGTGCAATGATCATTCACATGTAGATGGAAAAGTCTATTCAGGATGACATTACAAAAATAATACTATTAGATTCACGTTTCAATTTTAGCAAGCTTGCACAACATGTGATATCTGAACGACATATAATAGATACTGTTTATTTAATTAACCAGGTCAGATAATTACCGATATCGTGAAATAATGTGCGAGTGATTGGACGCCATTGACTATTTTTGCATCTACATGTAGTTGAAAATCTCCACAGAGAAAATAGGGTTAGCATTAGAAATGAAACAATTATAGTTTAAACAATATTTATTTCAAATAATACATCAAAATACATATCAAGTAAAGGTGAATAAGGATTAGAAAACAAGCTCACAGAGCTTATGTGAATTCTTCCCCTTGAGTAAAGCATCAGTAAATGGGAATGTGGCAAGAATGCATATAATGTATACATATTTAACAATTATAAATATATTGTATTATAGATTCCCCTTCATTGTAAACACTTCACATTACAAAATGGGAGAACATTATAACAACTGCAAGGTTTTTACTGAGTCACTGATGCTTCTAATGACGTTTCAAACACGATAACGTCAAGGCTTTGTCGCACCATTGTGTAAGTCGTTACAATGTCTTCATTTTGTTCGTTTGGCATAACGTTAGCGCATAATACAAATACGTAATTATGGTTATGCGGTCAGCCAATCAAATTTGCTCCAGGTGTTACTACACATGTGCTATGGTTAGTATTTTTGTACTGGCTTTAATCACAATTAACATGTAATAATTTGACAGGACAGGACAGGACTGGGGGGGAAATCCCAAAATCAGAACTGACGAGAAGATTGTTTTTCAGACAAAAACATATGTCTCCCCAATACCACTACTGCATGTTATTAGGACTTGGAAAAGTAGAATTTAAGGCAGCCACAGCATATATGTAGCTACCTTGTATTTTCTGCATACTTTTGAAGATACGCGCGACACAAGTTGAATATCTCCACTTTTCACTAAGTCAAGGGCCATAACTCCGTGAATACTGGATGAATCCGCATCTAAAACCCCAGGTGCGCAACTTCACATGATGACAAGTATTCCTGTAAAGTTTCACGACTCTAATTGAAATACATTTGGAGATACGCGCGACACAAGTTGAAAATCCCCAATTTTCACTAAGTCAAGGGCCATAACTCCGTGAATACTGGATGAATCCGCATATAAAACCCCAGGTGCACAACTTCACACGATGACAAGTATTCCTGTAAAGTTTCACGACTCTAATTGAAATACATTTGGAGATACGCGCGACACAAGTTGAAAATCCCCAATTTTCGCTAAGTCAAGGGCCATAACTCCGTAAATACAGGATGAATCCGCATCTAAAACCCCAGGTGCGCAACTTCACACGATGACCAGTATTCCTGTAAAGTTTCACGACTCTAATTGAAATACATTTGGAGATACGCGCGACACAAGTTGAAAATCCCCAATTTTCGCTAAGTCAAGGGCCATAACTCCGTAAATACAGGATGAATCCGCATCTAAAACCCCAGGTGCGCAACTTCACACGATGACCAGTATTCCTGTAAAGTCTCGCGACTTTAACTGAAATACTTTTGGAGATATGCGCGACACAAGTTGAAAATCCCCACTTTTCACTAAGTCAAGGGCCATAACTCCGTGAATACTGGATGAATCCGCATTTAAAACCCCAGGTGCGCAACTTCACACGATAACAAGTATTCCTGTAAAGTTTCACGACTCGAATTGAAATACATTTGGAGATACGCACAACACAAGTTGAAAATCCCCACTTTTCACTAAGTCAAGGTCCATAACTCCGTAAATACAGGATGAATCCGCATCTAAAACCCCAGGTGCGCAACTTCACATGATGACAAGTATTCCTGTAAAGTTTCACGACTCTAACTGAAATACATTTGGAGATATGCACGTAACAAGTTGAAAATCCCTACTTTTCGCTAAGTCAAGGGCCATAACTCCGTAAATACAGGATGAATCCGCATTTAAAACCCCAGGTGCGCAACTTCATATGATGACAAGTATTCCTGTAAAGTTTCATGACTAATTGAAATACATTTGGAGATACGCGCGACACAACTTGAAAATCCCCAATTTTCGCTAAGTCAAGGGCCATAACTCCGTAAATACAGGATGAATCCGCATCTAAAACCCCAGGTGCGCAACTTCACACGATGACCAGTATTCCTGTAAAGTTTTGCGACTCACTGAAATACTTTTGGAGATATGCGCGACACAAGTTGAAAATCCCCACTTTTCACTAAGTCAAGGGCCATAACTCCGTGAATACTGGATGAATCCGCATCTAAAACCCCAGGTGCGCAACTTCACACGATAACAAGTATTCCTGTAAAGTTTCACGACTCGAATTGAAATACATTTGGAGATACGTGCGACACAAGTTGAAAATCCCCACATTTCACTAAGTCAAGTGCCATAACTCCGTGAATACTGGATGAATCCGCATCTAAAACCCCAGGTACGCAACTTCACATGATGACAAGTATTCCTGTAAAGTTTCATGACTCTAATTGAAATACATTTGGAGATACGCGCGACACAAGTTGAAAATCCCCAATTTTCACTAAGTCAAGGGCCATAACTCCATGAATACTGGATGAATCCGCATCTAAAACCCCAGGTGCGCAACTTCACACGATGACAAGTATTCCTGTAAAGTTTCACGACTCTAACTGAAATACATTTGGAGATACGCGCGACACAAGTTGAAAATCCCCAATTTTCATTAAGTCAAGGGCCATAACTCTGTAAATACAGGATGAATCCGCATCTAAAACCCTAGGTGCGCAATTTCACACGATGACAAGTATTCCTGTAAAGTTTTACGACTGTAACTCTAAAACTTTTGGAGATATGCACAAGACAAATTTTGTGACGGACAGACGGACGGACGGACGTACCAACATTTTGGGTTTATGGGCTATTTGCTATATAAAAGATCAAAGGACTAGCCCCTAAACTTCAAAAGGTTTTATGGGCTAATGGTATAAGTTCAAAGAACTTCAAAGGAAACTAACCCTTACCCTAAGCTCCTAAACCCCTGATGTTTGCCCGGACGGACGGACGGACGGACAACCAAGCCAAAAACAATATGTCTCCCCATTTCATGGGGGAGACATAAATATTTACAGAGAAAATACATACGGTATTCATCCCTGAAATTAAAATAACCTGATCTGGTGTCAGGTCCTCCACACACCATAGTCACTTAGCCCCATTCCCTAAAAGTAACAGGACCAGTACTAATCTAAAAATTTTTATAATAAGTATAACACGATTCATCTCTTAAGTAACAAAAAAGCCAAAAGTCTACGTGGGGCCAATCAGGGAAAATGGGATTCAGTAGCCGAGTTCATGAACATTGCAAAGCATACTTTTCTAGCAAAGTATACTTTGAGGGAGAAATTTTTATTATACTGAATTTATTACATTATCACAGCCATTTTGGCTGTGATAATGTAATCAATTCAGTATAATAATTCTGCATACTTTTAATCATCAAATATATGCAGTGGTTTGTTCTATATCAAATAATGCATTTCAGAAAAAATATATGATTACTCCCTCAAAGTATACTTTGCTAGATAAGTATACTTTGCAATGTTGGTGAAATCGGCTACCGGTAAGGATGAAAACCATCATTAAATGTACCTTTCACACGTTCCCAACAAGCAGCCCACCTGATAAACAGAACATGATGGTGATGTGGCACTCCCGGATGTAGTCTCTAGGTCACCAAAGTAGTACTGTGGGTGGGGCATATGATGTCACAATGAAGATTAACCCTTTCACCCCTAAGTAACTGGAATGGATTTTGAAATGTTAATTCTGCAACCAATCCAACCGTCACAAAATGATTTTCAGACTAGTAAATTTATGAAAAGGGGCTGTTTTTGTTCTCAAATATATGAAAATTGCTTGCAAAAAGTGCAGATCCCAGCTCATCTGGATCTACATGTTTTGCCAATACCACTATACAGGCATGTGGTGTTTAAAGGGTTAAATACATCCTTCCTCTCATTCTTCAGCAAATGATAATTAAATTAAATCACACTGAAGAAATTTAAAGACGTTTACATAAATTCTAGGGAACTACCAGATATAATTAACACAGTAACACACATTGATGGATACACAGGCGGTAGCATAGACACGCTTCTTCGCGTTTCGAAGACGGGATTGTCGAAAGTTCTGTTTACATTATGTTTGTGAAAGGTTTATTTAAATATAAGCCACTCGTAGTACAGTGAATGTAAATTGTGTGGCAGGTGTTGAATTTCTGTAACCCTTAGACTGCCACACACAACAATTGTCGCCTGCTGTTGCTTTTATATCTTGCTTTATTTCTCAATAAAAACATGGTTTGACAGCACTTCAGAATCATTTCCAATGGAAATGATTCTGAAGTGCTGTCAAAGCATGTTGTAAATTATTCTAAAGTGCTGTCAAAGCATGTTTTGACGATAAAAATGGGAAATATAAAATAAACAGCATACGACAAAAAAATTAAGATAGCGGTGTAAGGGTTAACCTTTATTATGTTGGATTATTCGCCATGCACTAAATTGTTCCCAATGTTAAATTATTCTCAATATGTCTGTCTTTAGCCTGCTTTGTCAGCATTTTAGAATCATCTTCTGCTGCCAACGCATGCTTTTGTTGAAAAACAAGGGAAAAAAGTACAAAAGAAGCAGACAAGAAAATTCTTTCGCCACCTTTAAAATGATTCATTGTGAAAAGTTGTTTTCATTTTCTGGTCTGATGAGTTCTGCATAAATACCACATGTATTCATAGGGTTAATAGCCTTATAATAATACTGAATGGTTGAAATATGTCAAAATCAAGGACATGCATGGGGGGGTGGGTTACACATTCATACAGTGATCTCGTAAATTCAACATGCATGACAAACTTCTTGTCTGATTTGTCTTTTTCAAAAGAAACAAGTTTGAAAGCACACAAGATGATGTGTTTTAATGAAACATTCCTAAGCAGAATTGAAACATATGAATAAATATGCAGATGGCAAAATAACATAAATATAATGAAAAGCAGACAAATCAGACAAATTTAACGATTTCCCATTTGTAATTCTTCAAACCTCGATAATTCCAGCACAAAAATATTTACACAATTCCCTAGCATTTGATTAGTCCGTAGCAAGTCTCTGTCCAAAATTTATATCCCAGTAAACTCCCATGCCAAACTACTTTCCGTAACCGTGAGGCGCAGTTAAAATAATTCTTAAGAAAACGGAAAATAAACACATTTTCTTGATGAATTTATTTCAAATGCTGGAATTATAAGGAATGAATGGCCTTTTTGTGGAATTTATCGGGGATATAAACTTGGAAAAGTCGCGGGAATACTGGATGAGGCCTTCCGGCCTTCGTCCAGTATTCCCGCGACTTTTCTAAGTTTATACCCCAATAAATTCCACAAAACGGCCATTCATTCCTATATTAAGCGTCTACTCATCTGGATATACATGTACAGTGAAATCGCGATGGCTTGAAATGCGATGGCTCGTAATGTCGGGTTCGCTCGAAATGGCGTCGCGGTCCCGATAATTTTCCCTATATGTTTAATGTATTTTACATGCGATGGCTCGAAATGCAACTCCTCGAAAAATGCGATCGCTCGAAACAATTGTCAAGTCCCGCGGACACATTTCTTGCTATTTTGCTATACGATGACTCGAATTTGATGTCGAAGTTTGTGTTTGGCTAATTTTCACACCACCGCGTCCGACTTATTACTATCAAAGGCCGAGCCGCGCTCTACCTGTCTGTGAAATGTGATTTCTTTTCAAGTGCAGTTAATTGCATAAAGTGGTGAAATTTGATCATTAACGTTGATGGCGATCATTTTGTGAATTCTGTATTAGATTATTCGGAAACTGTCAACATAATTTGTGGAAACTCTATTCATTGTTATGCTTGTACATTATTTGTGAAATAAAAGTTATTGTATTCTTAATTTGTTGTTGGTGTTTTGTGTCCTATAACAGCTCATGGCATACGGCGATTTATTAAATATTCTGGGTTTTGTCCACTCGGAGTATTTACAGTGTCTGTCGTAAATCATTGGTCGTTTTTCGTTTTAACTCCCGTGTTATTCGAGAGGCTACCCGGGAGTTACAACGAAAAACACCCATTGAAAAGACCACTGTTTCGAGTGACGTCACAACGACCTGCTACATAAATTATGTGCGCCGCTATTTATAGTGAATACTGGACCTTTTCTCCTTTTCGACTTTCATAATAATTGAAATAAAGACAGTTTTGTAAATACATGTAGTTTATTTAATTTCGAATGATAACTAATCTGCGAATAAATATGATAATCATCTAAAACATGGATACATTCTATTGTGCTTTCTTTATTTCCTAAATCCGACGGGTACAGTAGTCGGCAAATATAACAAAATCGAAAGATGCGATGGCTCGAAAGATGCGATCACTCGAACAAAATATGTGGTCCCGTGGCATTTCGAGCCATCGCGATTTCACTGTACATTGTTTTCACAATACGTAAGCGGATTTGTACCAGTATGTTGGATGGAAAGTGTCTCATGGCCAAGGACACAACAAACTGACCAAAGGTTTCTGCAAAATTCAATTCCAAACCACTGGATCATGATTATTATCACCTACATGTATATGAAAAATGTATCCCGCATTTTTCTGATAGGTGGTGGTGACTTGAGAAAAAAGGCTTATGGATTTTGCGACCAGTGTAGATCCAGATCAGCCTGTGCATTCGCACAGTCTGATCAGGATCTACACTGTGTCGCCATTGCATCAATGAAACACCCATCATGCTTCTAACAAAGTATATATATATATATTGTTATGAGACTACTGAGTGTGCTATTTGATCAGGACCTATACTGGTCACAAATCCTGTAAGCCCCATTTATCCTGTCACAGCCACATATACAGGTATCAGCCTTATAACTTTACTATATATTAATGTATGGCATGTAATACTCCTTTTTCTGTCTCATGCCCCTTTGACAATTCCAAGTTTTATCTCGCTACATTGTATGACGGTCTCAGGTCAATGGTCCTCAAAATCAGTAGTTGTGTGTGTTGTTTGCACCGGTGGGTATGTCTGTGTAACCCAGGAACCGAAAAGTGTCGTCTGCTGTTGTTTCATGTTTTGTATTCTTTCTTAATAAAAACATGGTTTGACAGCACTTTAGAATCATTTCCATTGGAAATGATTCCAAAGTGCTGTCAAATCATGTTTTTTATGAGAAAAATGGAAAATAAAACCCAAGCAGCAGACGATAAATTCTAATTCAGCACTGTAAGGGTATACTTCGGAATACACCTTTACGGATATGAAATTTATTAAATATTTTATTTTTATTTTTGTTAAGTTTAATAATGTAAAAGAGGCTTTATGCTTTTGATGTGAATACAGAGCACAAACTTGTCTCAGGCAACGGCAAACGGAAATAACGTAATTTAAGTAATGATGTGACATCAAATTATGTATTTCCCACGTAAATAATGTTGGCATTGCAGTACAGAACCATTTTTTCTTCAGATTTCTGCACATTTTTCAGGATTTTAGACGATGTACGATCAGGGTTAGGACAGTGACCCGGAATGACAGTCGCGCCTTGAAATATTGTCTCGCGCTTAGTAGAGCCTTGCAAGAGGACACATATCACACTGTTAACACTTTATTTCAACCCCACAGGCCTGTATAGTGGTATTGGCAAAAAGTGTAGATCCTGATGAGCCGGCTTGTGACGAGCCGTCTCATCAGGATCTGCACTTTTTGCAAGTAATTTTCATATTTTTGAGAACACCCCCTTTTCATAAATGGACTAGTCTGAAAATCATGTTGTGATGGTTGGATTGGTTGCAAAATTAACATATCAAAAACCATTCCAACTAGAAATGGACGCTTGTCGACAAGCGCATGTGTATCCCCCTCCCCAGATACACAAGTAGTTTGAAAAAAGGGTGATCGAGTTATGCTCCGGAGACAAAATCGGTGACGGACAAAGGGAGATAACTAAACAATTAGTGATGCAAGAGTTGTCATTCTTGCGCGACACACCTTTAGGGTCTATGCATGTGTGAAGCTACTGGAGCGCAGAATTATTTGTTAATAGTCCTATATTTATGTACATATATCTGCACAGGTGCACATAATGCCACAATATTTTCAACACAGTTGACGGAAATGTAATATAGAATGTAAATAAAAAAAATAATGCTCGCTACTGGAGCCGAGAATTTTTTTTAATAGTCCTATATTTATCTACATATATCTGCACAGGTCCACATACTGCCACAATATTGTCAACACAGTTTAGGTAAATGTAATAATTTAGCTGTATAAATTACCTGTAATAAGTTAGTGGTCAGTTAAAAAATTTAAAAAGAATGTAAAAAAAATAAATACAAAAAATTAAAAAAAAAAAGTTGAAAAATAAAAAATAATAATACTTGCTACTGGAGCCCAGAATTTTTTTTTAATAGTCCTATATTTATCTACATATATCTGCACAGGTCCACATAATGCCACAATATTTTCAACACAGTTTACGGAAATGTAATATACAATTTTTTTTTTTTAAATAATGCTCGCTACTAGAGCCCAGAATTTTTGTTAATAGTCCTATATTTATCTACATATATCTGCACAGGTCCACATACTGCCACAATATTGTCAACACAGTTTACGGAAATGTAATAATGTACCTGTATAAATTACCTGTAATAAGTTAGTGGTCAGTTAAAAAATTGAAAAAGAATGTAAAAAAAAATGGAAAAAAAAATTAAATTAAAAAAAAGAAAAAGAATAATGCTCCCTACTGGAGCCCAGAATGTTTTTTAATAGCCCTATATTTATCTACATATCATATATACACAGGTCCACATATTCCCACAATATTTTCAACACAGTTTACGGAAATGTAATATAATCATTTACCTGTATAAACTCTGTAAGTTGTCAGTGGTCAGTTGCACATGCTAGCACATGCACAGGTGAATAGTCTGTATATAGCACTTACCACCTTATGCTACTAGACAAATATTGAAAAATAATTTGAAAAAAAAAATGAAAAATGGAAAAAAAAAGTTTAAAAATAATAATGCTTGCTACTGGAGCACAGAATTTTTTTTTAATAGTCCTATATTTATCTACATATATCTGCACAGGTCCACATAATGCCACAATATTTTCAACACAGTTTACGGAAATGTAATATAATCATTTACCTGTATAAATTACCTGTAAGTGGTCAGTGGTCAGTTGCACATGCTAGCACATGCACAGGTGAATAGTCTGTATATAGCACTTACGACCTTATGCTACTAGACAAAAATTGAAAAATAATTTGAAAAAAAAAAAAGAAAAAAAAATGAAAAAAAAAATTAAAAAAAAAATGAAAAAAAAAAAAAGTTTAAAAATAATAATGCTTGCTATTGGAGACCAGATTTTTTTTTAATAGTCCTATATTTATCTACAAAAATCTGCACAGGTCCACATAATGCCACAATATTTTCAACATAGTACCCAATGTAGTGATTTACCTGTATAAATTACCTGGTCAGCAGTGGTCAAGCACTGGACATCTGCACATGCTAGCCCATGCTAGCACATGGTTCTCCCAGTTTCTATTGTTCTCTCTACAGGTAAGGTGTACAGAGCACACGAGAAAAGGTGTACAGAGCAGACGAGAAAACAGGTCTTCATGCATTATTGTTCAGTTTGTAGAGTGCGCAAAACAAAAAAGGGAGATAACTCAAAAATTAGCTACGCAAGAGTTGTCATTCTTGTGCGCGACACACCTCCGGGTCGTGGTCTATGCATGTGTGAAGTTTCATGAAAATATTCCAAAGGGTGGTGGTTGAGTTATGCTCCGGACAGGAAATCAGTGAGCGAAAACAAAAAAGGGAGATAACTCAAAAATTAGCTATGCAATAGTTGTCATTCTTGTGCACGACACACCTTCGGTTCGTGGTCTAATTGAATGTGTTAAGTTTCATAAAAATATTCCAAAGGGTGGTCGAGTTATGGTCAATCAGTGCGCAAAACAAAAAAGGGAGATAACTAAAAAATTAGCTATGCAAGAGTTGTCATTCTTGTGCGCGACACACCTTCGGGTCGTGGTCTATGCATGTGTAAAGTTTCATGAAAATATTCCAAAGGGTGGTGGAGTTATGCTCCGGACACGAAATCAGTGCGAGAAACAAAAAAGGGAGATAACTCAAAAATTAGCTATGCAAGAGTTGTCATTCTTGTGCGCGACACACCTTCGGGTCGTGGTCTATGCATGTGTGAAATTTCATGAAAATATTCCAAAGGGTGTTCGAGTTATGCTCCGGACAAGAAGTGTCTGCGGCGGACGCGGCGCGCTGTCAAATCCATAGTATCCCCCGACGGAGTCCGGGGGATACAATTACCAGTACAGTGAAATAGTTAAACTGGGATTCCCCCAGTCACATTCCCAGCCCTGTCATAGATTCTATCTGCGACTGACTGAGCCAGCCATAGCTTCCTACTGGTCTTGTTAGACTGTGGCCCACACCTAGCGCAGTGGCCTGTAGCCGATTTCATCAACATTGCAAAGTATACTTTAGTAGCAAAGTATACTTTGAGGGAGAAATTTTCAATTTTATGATAAATTTATTAATTTTTATTATACTGAATTTATTACATTATCACAGCCAATTTGGCTGTGATAATGTAATAAATTCAGTATAATAATTCTGCATACTTTTAATCATGAAATATATGCATTTGTTAGTTCTATATGAAGTAATGCTTTTCGGGAAAAATAAATGATTTCTCCCTCAAAGTATACTTTGCTAGTAAAGTATACTTTGCAATGTTGATGAAATAGGCTACTGATAACCTGAGGGTATTATAGGTGCATGCTCACTCAGTAGGCACAAAATGCTCTTTATAGGAATTAAATAAGTGTATAATTGTGTCACTATTCCACACGTTCTAAAAATTACGAGTGTCCGCTATACAGATATAATCATTTAGTAACATTTATTTTACTGATAGTGGGTGGTATCAGGCTATTTTCATATGCAAATGAATGCGTCACCTGAAAAAATAATATTTTCGTATGAATATTTTCTAACAATTTACTTCACACATCGATCGCTGTGATTCATTAATACTAACATTTCCCCCCTAACTGTGGAGGTAATAAAGTCTGAACAAATCCACCAAATATTTCTCCAACTTGACTACTAATGCTGACTTTGTTGTAAATATTAGTTTTGCACTTACCGTATTTATTCTAATAAACTCCCCCGGGGCTATGCAATTCATGGGGATCAAACGTGGAAAATAGGATCAAAATGTGTTATTTTCACATACAAAAGCCATTTAAAACTATGTTTTAAATGGCTTTTGTATGTGAAAATAACACATTCACAATGCAAATATGGGATGGGGGCTACCATTAGAATAAATATGGTACAAACTTCTTAGTCGTACAAAGTTTAGTGAAACGGACCCCAGGGTTTTACAGATTACCAGTAGTGTGTTACTACATCTGTGGTCTGAAAGGTCAAGTACGTGCATAACCCTGTATCACTGTCCAGCGCCGGCACACATATGCGAGACACGCCATGTGATTTTGTACATGAGAAGATGTGTGATATTTCTCTGTCAAATTTTACCACCAATTTTTCTCATGTGCTCATGTACTGCAGATGTGCAATGTTTCTTGAAAAATATTTCTTTGTAAAAGACGTAGAAAGCCAGACACAATTTTCATAGCAAGTGCAGAATTCTATTCCGCATTTGCTCTGAACATTTTGTAAACTTTCAACGTCATTTACGGAAGATATATTAAATTTTGTAAATTTATTTCATGAGATATCGCATGCACATCTTCACATCAGGTACAAAATCACATGGCTTGCCTCATATATTATACAGGCCACCAACAGAAAAATGAGACCTTATAACTGTTGCTGCGATTACAGATCCTGTTCCTTAAATGCAATCATACAAACATAATAGGATCAAATCATCTGCCTGGCAGCAGTATTAGGTTACTATTAAAGTCTGATCTGGGACTATGCTGGTCGTAAGTTTTGTAACGTCTCTTTTGCCAGTCAGAGAGACGTACAACGTATGTCCTATGGTGATAATCAACAATACATTGTATATGAAACATTTTATCTCTCATGAAAGTTGTACGGCTGATACAACAGTATTTTTCAATCTATCGTAGAAGTATTTAAGCCACTATGAAATTATTGCTTAAAGGTACATGCCAACTCAGTAGGCACAAAATATCAGAGACATCATCTGAGACATTTTTTGGCAAAATAAACATTCATTCACCATTACCCACGTATTGATTGGCATTATTATACATTTCATATCAGACGTAACTTTCAACACTGATATGAGGGGCGATAACCGTGTTTCATTAAAATGTTACTGGACATTACAATTTATTTTCTGTACTTATTGTTTGCTGTGCAATGATCATACTCGAAAATATTATTTTTTCAGGTGAAGCATTTAATTAGCAGATATAAAGAACATTTTGTGCCTACTGAGTAGGCATGTACCTTTAAATCGTATACAGGGGAGAAGCCAGGGTTGTTGTGACCGGTGCAAATGCACCCCCTAAAATTTGCTCAGTTGTGTCTGTTAACTTTAACATACGTTTTTCTGAGCGAAATAATGACAAATATGTGAAATGTATAGCTTGACAGGTAGTGAGTTCAACCGATTTGACAGTTTACAAACAAATGATCCGTCAACCCAGACTTTTACTTCGGGTCACAACATCTGATGACGTCACTTTTGGACGTCCATGTCTGGCCTAGCCTTCGCGCCTTCCCGTCCACTGTCTATCCAACTATTTCTCTAGTAAATTGTCACCAGATGGTTCGCTTTCACCAAATAAATCTCTCATCATCAACATCTCGTCTTGATTTATGTGTTTAGATGAACAATTTAATAGCACATCTTGGTTCTTCCGGCATGTTCTCATAGACAGAGCAGACAGTCGTTAAACTACGTCATTTCCGGTCATGACGTCACATATATTTATGACGTCGCTATTATTTTCCAAAAATTATATGACCCAACAACAAACACACGGAAACCAGCCAGCACTTCTCATTCCACCTTCTTTCAATAATATGCATACAAAATTACGTTACTTGGGCCGCAATACAAAAAAACATGACGTTACCATAGCAACTGCAACACGAGCCATATACAGTCAAACCTGTGAATAAAGACCAGCCATGGGAAGTGAAAAATCTGGCCATTGTTCACAGGTGGTCTTTATTCGCAGGGTCATTTATATAGTAAGTGTGTCATTGGGACAACAAAACTGTGGCCTTTACAGCCAGGTGATTACTATTCGGAGGTGGTCTTTAGCACAGGTTCGACTGTACATTATTTTTATACTTTGTCTTGGACTAATTGGAAAAAATTGTCCAGGCTACAAGATATCCACATTTGGTTGATATGCGATAGAATATACGATGGGCCTTGTCCGGGTATTTTATGAACACCCCTCGTATATTTACCTTCTTTGCAGTTGTACTGCTGGATGCTGCCGCTGCAGTACATGTAGCAACCGCTTCTGATTCTGTTGATTGTCTCCTCCTGCCGGTTTCCAGACTGACATTCTTGGACGCTTCACCCTTTGCTGACGTCACAGATGCCTACAGAAACGTGACTGCCCATAGATATGGGGCTTTTTACATATGTGACCAGTCTAACTGCTGATTTGTGACTGGGAAAATGCAGTTGGATACCCGGACCTGTGACATAAAAAAAATGCCCATTAAAAATTTCTTTACCCAACCCACCTGGTGTTGTACTGTACGTTATGTAAATAAAATGGAAAATAAGGCTTATGGCCTCTGAGACCAATCTGGCCATGATCCCATTGATGTAGCTGCCTAAAGAAATGTGTCAGACTGGATAAATTGGGCTTATGGCCTTTGTGACCTGTCTAGCTCCTTCCTGATATGTGACTGCGATGCAGACATGCGTATGCACAGGGTGATCTGGATCGACACTGGTCACAAAACCCATAAGCCCCATTTCTCCAGTCACATATGTGATTATGATATAGAGAATACCAGGCTAGTGTCTTTTGATATCAAGTTTATCAGCCAAGGCTAGGAAACGCTTAGGAATTCCGAGGTCCCCCGAGGAATTCCTACCGTTTCCAAGCCGAGCCTGATAAACTTGATATCAAAAGACACTAGCATGGTATTTTATTTATCAGGCAACATTTTGGCTACATAATGTGCAATTATGACATTGTTTTCATTGAAACAAACGCGGACTTCTTTCCATGACATCGTTCCACTGACGTAATTCGGTAATGTCATGCGACACCGTTTGACCAATGAAATTTCAGTTTTCAACTTGTTGTAACCCGGATATTCGCATCAGGTCAATGCCTGGTACAACAATATGTTATCAGTCAGTACAAATGTGGTCAATACAGGGCAGGTTACGTGATAAATAGCCTCTCTAACCAATCCAGTTCTGTGACTGGCAAAGTGGAGCTTATGGATGTTGAGACCAATCTAACGGTTGATCTGTGATTGAGCTTATAGCATCTGTGACCCATCTATAGCTGCTGATATGACCGGAGACTTATGGTCTGAGCTAGTCTAGCTCCTGATCTGTGACCGAAGAAATGGGGCTTATAAACATTTATAGCCAGTCTAGCTCCTGATATGTGACTGAAGAAATGGGGCTTATAAACATTTATAGCCAGTCTAGCTCCTGATATGTGACTGAAGAAATGGGGCTTATAAACATTTATAGCCAGTCTAGCTCCTGATATGTGACTGAAGAAATGGGGACTATAAGCATATATAGCCAGTCTAGCTGGTGATGTGTGATTGAAGAAATGGGGACATAAGCATCTATAGCCAATCTATTTCCTGGTCTGCTACTGAAGATGGCCTTTCAACCCAAATTTTCTGTCTGTAACGCACTACAGAGAATTTCGGGTTAATGTCCTTTGTGACAAGTCAAGCTCAAGATCTGTGATTGTGAATGCCGAAAAATTGCCTACGGCTTTGGCAACAAGTGTAGACCCAAATCTACATGCGCTTACATGTACATGCAGTCTGATCCAGCTCTGCACTGTTCGCCATTCAGCCAAAGAAGCTAGTAGATCCTCATCAAGTTGTTGGATTTTATTTTATTCCGTGGTATTTAATGGCCTATCAACAGCTAAGGTCATTTAAGGCCGGGCCAACAGGTTAATCATGCATGCAACCTGCTGCATCGGTTGGGAGGTGGGGAAGGAGGGGGGGGGGGGGGGGGGACTCCCAGAATCAGAACGGAATATTTATATCGAAAAGAAAAATATATTCAGCCTGGAAATTAAAATAACCTGACCTAATAAGTTGTTGGAGCACGATATCATATCAGAAATGAGACTAGCCGCAAAACAGTTACACTATACATATAGAATGTCTTACTTTTTTCCCCGAAGAAATTAAATCCACATACAGTTATATATTTCAGTGTAACTAAACTATATCAAATTGGTAACCTTGTAAACATGTGATTTCACACGACTTGAAGGGTATGTATATATGGCTATGACTGGAGAAATGGGACTTATCAGTATCTACCTGTTTGAAGGGGGGGTCGTTTCGAAGGCTCAAGGGGTCTGAAGTATCTATGGGGGTCTAAAAAAGTGGACCTCAAGGCTAAAAAAGTGAACCTCGAGGCTGGGCGGGGGGGTCGTCCGACCGCTCCGACCCCCCTGGCTACGGGCCTGCTTATACCATCTCAGACCAGTGTGGCTCCTGATGTGTTAACCCATTCCTGTCGGAATACACCTTTACGGGTATGAAATTTATTAAATATTTTGTTTTTATTATTTCTCAATGAAAGTATATGTTGTGACCACTCATTTGAACCGTCTCGACGAGACGGTTCAAATGGTGGTCGCGACATATACTTCAGAGCGCATAGAAGGAAAATATTTAGGATTTTTCGTAAATATAATGGCGTATCCTCAGCATGAAAATGGTTAAGACAGGAGACAAATAAGAACCTATGTCATTTGATAGACCTGTGACAAGTGTTTCACTGACTATATGGTGAACAGTGCAGACCCTGATCAGACTGTGTTGATGCACAGGCTGATCTGGGTCTACACTGGTCACAAAGGCCATATGCCCTATTTTCCCAGCCACAACCACATGAGACAATCCATGTGCTTTTGTATCTAAGAACATGTGCGAGTTTTCATGAAAAATATTTACAGAAACTGTGACATTTTCTGTCAATGACATCGGAAATTGACGAAATTTTCTCTGAACATTTTGTCATCTTTCGACGCGATCTACAGAAAATATACATTTTGTAAATAGTTTTCATGTGATATCGCACGTGTTCTTAGGTACAAAATCACATGGCTTGCGTCATACATGTACTGACAAATGGTACCTAATGACTTCTCTGACCAGCGTAGCATCAGCTCAACCTGCTTGTCTACACTGTCCTGCATTGAAGCTTGCGCGTAGACCAGCATATTATGTCCACAGTCTACACAGAACACTAAATGTATGCTAAACACTATATAGGCACCATATATTGAACTAGTGATTACACTTAACCCCAGAATTAAATTGTGTTGTCTGCTGTTTATTTTCCATTTTTATCATCAAAAACGTGATTTGACAGTACTTTAGAATCATTTCCATTGGAAATGATTCTAAAGTGCTGTCAAACCATGTTTTTATTGAGAGAGAACACAACATATTAAACAACAGCAGACGACACTTTACATTTCCCGCATGCTAAGGGTTAAGGCTGGTATAAATGTCCAAAAACCGTAAGTTATATAATAATTTATAATGCAATTTTTTACGTATGGTACGAAGGTCAGAAAGTATAACAGCAAAGTCATTCATACCTAATTACAAATGCAGTATTAGTCATCAACGAAAAACATGCAAATAGTCACATTGTCATGTTGTATTTGACTGTAATATGCAAAAGTAAGATGGTTAGAAATCAAACTGTCACAAAGGTTGTCAGAAGACAATGAACTCAGCTATGTGTCGCTATGTATAGCAGTTCCTGGAAAATGTAATGATCGTAAATTGATTGATTGATTCTCTCTCTCTCACTCTATCTCTCCTCTCTCCCTCACTCTATCTCCCATCTCTCCCTCCCTCTCTCTCTCTGTCTCTCTCTATTTCCCTCCCTCTTCCCTATTTCGCTCTCTCTATCTATTCCCCTCTCTCTCTCTCTATTCCCCCCCCTCTCTCTCTCTATCTCTCTCTGTCTCTGTACGTCTGTCTCTGGCAATGAAGACAGAATATCTGTACACAATTGCATGAGTGTTCCTTCTTTATCAAGATTAAAAAATACCAAAAGAAAACAACAATTGCTTATAAATATGTGTTTCATGACCAAACATAACACAGCTGTTGTATGAATAATAATAGGTTCATTAGCTGATGCAATAAACATAAACATAATATCTTCGACTTGAAGTTAAAATATATTTGAAACATAAATTGTCGTTTGCTGCTGTTTTATATTTTGACTTCTTTCTCCATAAAAACATGTCATGAATGCACTTTAGAATCATTTCCATTGATATTGTTTTATTATTTATACTAATTCAATTTGTCACCTGAAAAAATAATATTTTCAATAGATTATAAAGCATGATCATTTCACATCAAAAAATTAATACATGTATAGAGAATAAATAGTTAAGTTTTAAGGAAACACGTTTATTGCCCTGATATCAGTGTGGAAATTTACGTCTGATATGAATTGTATAATAATGCCAATATAAGGTTTGATCATGTCCAGCCGTGTGCAAACGTTTGCTGTGGCCCGAGGGAACTGTTTGAACCCCAAGGCCGCAGCCGCGGGTTCAAACAGTTCCCTCGGGCCACAGCAAACGTTTGCACACGGCTGGACATGATCAAACGTTATTGTTACATTTCCAACAAAAAACTGATGCAATTTGAGCATCATATTCAGTATTTTCAGTACTTTTATAAATTGTCCCATTCACGTAGATAATTTTCGGTATTCATATTTCGGGGCCGCGTCATGAACGTCATGAAGTAGTGACGTCATGAAGGCACTTCCGCATAGTGACGTCATGAACACACTTCCATTACGCGCAGCCCCGGAATGAGCATTGCCTAAAGCCATGTGCAAACAGCACGCGCTACATATTTGCATATGTGCAAACAACGGAAACCATGTAACAATATATATCTGTATAGCGGGCACTCGTAATTTTTTTACAGTATCATCATATCTTCAATTAAACCATTTTACACAGGGCCATGATGAAAACACGTTTTTAATTGTTATAGTAGTTTTTTCAAAAAAACCTGATATGCCACTTTAAAGGTATATTTTGAAATGTTTCGTTATTTGAGACAAGCCATGTGATTTTGTACCTAAGAAGATGTGAAAAATGTATACAAAGTTTACAGAATTGTCGAAAGTTGATAAACATTTCATAGCAAATGTGAAATTAACAAATATTACAACTAGCTTGGTCAGTAAGCGAGGCTTACGGAATACTCCCCGCGTGGGCCCAGGTACCATTAAATCTGGGCTTAGCGGGGGCGGCACGAACGTGAATTTGTCACAGGGTGGTAGAGGTCCATTGGAGCAATGCGTGTGTGAAATGTGAAGCTGATCCGCGCAAGGAAATAGAAGTTATAACCGATTTCTCTGATGTTAAGTTTTGTAAAAAGACTAAGTATGTGACCTTGACCTCGAGATCAGCGGGGATTTATCATAGCATGATAGTAGAGCCTTAGAGGAATGCATGTGTGAAATATTAAGCATTTTAGATGAAGGAAATAGAAGTTATAACATATTTCTCTGATGTTAAGATTTGTAAAGAGACTAAGTATTTGATCTTGACCATGGGATCAGCGGGGGTTGGATGGTCGTGGATTTGGCACAGCATAGTGACAGAGCCTTACAGGAATCCATGTGTGAAATATTAAGCATTTTAGATGAAGGAAATTGAAGTTATAAAATATTTCTCTGATGTTATGTTTTGTAAAGAGACTAAGTATTTAACCTTGACCTTGGGATCAGCGGGGGTTGGACGGACGTGGATTTTGCACAGCATGGTAGTACAGTCTTACAGGAATGCATGTGTGAAATATTAAGCATTTTGGATGAAGGAAATAGAGGTTATAACAATATTTCTTTGATGTTAAGTTTTGTCAAGAGACTAAATATTTGACCTTGATCTTGGGATCAGCGGTGGTTGGACGGTCATGGATTTGGCACAGCATGGTAGTAGAGCCGTACAGGAATGCATGTGTGAAATATTAAGCATTTTAGGTCGTAGATTTGTCACAGCATGATAGTACAACCATAGAGGAATGCATGTGTGAAATATGAAGAATTTTCAATGAAGGAAATAGAAGTTATAACTTATTTCTCTGATGTTAAGTTTTGTAAAGAGACGAAGTAATTGGCCTTGACCTTGGGATCAGCGGGGGTTGGACGGTCGTGGATTTGGCACATCATGGTAGTACAGTCTTACAGGAATGCATGTGTGAAATATTAAGCATTTTAGTTGAAGGAAATAGAAGTTATAACATATTTCTCTGATGTTAAGTTTTGTAAAGAGACTAACTATTTGACCTTGGGATCAGCGGGGGCTGGATGGTCATGGATTTGGCACAGCATGGTAGTAGAGCCTTACAGGAATACATGTGTGAAATATTAAGCATTTTAAATGAAGGAAATAGAAGTTATAACATATTTCTCTGATGTTAAGTTTTGTAAAGAGACTAAGTATTTGACCTTGACCTTGTGATCTGCGGGGGTTGGACGGTCGTGGATTTGGCACAGCATGGTAGTAGAGCCTTACAGGAATGCATGTGTGAAATATTAAACATTTTAGAAATAGAAGTTCAACAATATTTTGATAAGATGTTTATGTTTATTAAGTTTAGTGACGGACGGACACACGGATGCACGGACGGACGTACCAACATTTTGGGTTTATGGGCTATTTGCTGTATAAAACGGACGGATGGATGGACGGACGGACGGACGGACGGACGGATAACCTGACTCCAGTATACCCCCCCCATGACTTGTCTCATATTAAAGTGTGTTTCCCAGAATACATTGTGTGTGCATATTTAGGGTTAACTCTTAGACCGCTATCTTATTTTTTTGGTCGTCTGCTGTTTATTTTCTATTTTCCATTTTTATCATCAAAAACATGCTTTGACAGCACTTTAGAACAATTTACAACATGCTTTGACAGCACTTCAGAATCATTTCCATTGGTTCCAATGATTCTGTCATGTACGCTATTGGTGATACTTTTGATAACGTCAAAACGACGTCATTCCCGGCTAAAATCGAAGTATAAACGTCAGTGTCACAGTGACTGACGTTTCTAGCGCAAACATACAATTATGTACATAATACAAAGGTTGTCTCTATCATAACCATTAGTAAATATAATGCGAGCACCATGTGGGTGTAATAATACATGATAATATAAATAATACATTTGAATGCACCAGGTCTATGCACATACTCATGGTCAGGGATAGTGCTACATATTTAAAAGTTGGTATTTTTCTGTTATGTTCATATACGACCACTAAAAAAGGCACACCAATAGAAAGAAGACAAAATTCACATTTCGTAATTGCAATATCACTATCGTACAACAAATTTAGGCATATCCTTTATACTACACAATCTACAAAAACTTTTTAAAAATGTACAATAGCGACTTACTTTGCGGCGTGTGACGTTTTCACTAGACATTTTAAAGTGCCTATTGTTTTATTATGTTTATGTGCAACCGCCACAAAATGTACTCTACTAGAAAGAAGACAAAATGCACATTTTGTAATTACAATATTAATTATTTTATAACAAATGCTGGCATATATTCCATACCCGACAAGCTTCGTTTACGCTTAAAAGAATGTAAAATAGTGACGTAATTCGCAAGATGTAAAATTTCCACTAGACATTTTGAAGTATGTATTATTTTATTAAGTTTATGGGTAACCACCATGAAATTTACATTAATAGAAAGAAGATAAAATGCACATTTTGTAATTACAATAGTATTATCGTACAAGAAAGTTAGACAGAAATTTCTTATCACATAAACTACGGCAACGTTTTATAAAATGCACAATAACGACGTAATTTGCAAGATGTGACATTTCCACTAGACATTTTAAAATGTGTAGTTTTTTATGATGTTTATTTGCGATCGCCAGACAATGTGCACGACTAGAAAGAAGTTACAAAACACATTTTGTGGTTACAATATAATTATCGTGCTATATAAATTCAGCAAATATTTTCCATCACACAAACTACCGTAACTTTAAAAAATGTGCATTCGCGACGTAATCCTTAAAGTGTGACATTTTCACTAGACATTTTGAAATGCGAAGTTTTTCATTCATTTTCTACACGGATCCTACACATTGTATTTCACAAGAAAGACTACAAAATACACATTGTATAAGTTTAATATTATTTAGTTATTTGAATGTGTGACATGAATTTTCTTCGATTGACTTTTCTAATGAAATAAATAAAATGCGCATTTACGATGTTGTGACAAAATGTGACACCTATTGTAGCATAGCATCAAATATAAATATATCGATAACGTGTTCAGATTTCCCACTCAATTTTATAACACAAACTATTTATACCCTAATGAAAAGTGTGCATCTCAGCAATATGCATAATATATACCCGAAGTAGTTGTTTTGTTGCCTCGCTTTGCGAATGAAAGTATGTTCCTGCTAACGTTTTTCATTTGTGACATAATTCTCCAAATTACAAATTTGTCTCTTATTTATTGATTTGGCTACGAAATGACAAACCATTTATAATTTGATAACTTAACACAACACTAATAGTTATGTATGATACACGGCCTTGAATTCTTAAGATATTTTGAGTATCAATATATCTTAACTTCATATGTGGGGTATTTATTTTCTATTTTTCACGTGTCTACACTGGTTTACTACACCGCAAAAACGACGTCATTCCAAAATAACTCACTTGACATAATACTTCACGGACATATGCATTTCACATCTTAACCCTAATCATTAGTACAACAAGAGCTGTAGGAGAACAGCATAGCTTGACTACGAGGGTTGTCGATGTACACATAGCTTGACAAACAAGGTGGTTGCGGCCTGCATAAAAACCTTAACCAAGGTTGACTAAAAAACTTAACCAAGGGAAATTAAGTAAGTAATTCAAGGTTAAATGTAGGTCAATGACAGATATAGGTCAGGGGTTATTGATGTACATCACTAGGAGATGAAGTTTTCCAAGTATGGTTGCTGTAGGCCCAAGAGTATTCCATATACAAGTTTGACTAAAAACCTTAACCAAGGGGAAATAACTAAGTAATCCAAGGATAAAAGTAGGTCAAGGTCAAATATAGCTCAGGGATTATGGATGTACATCACTAGGAGATGAAGTTGTCCAAGTAAGGTTGATGTAGGCCCAGGAGTATTCCATATACAAGCTTGACTATAAACATTAACCAAGTAATTCAAGGTTAAATGTAGGTGAAGGTAAAATATAGGTCAGGGGTTATTGATGTACATCCCTATGAGAAAAAGTTATCCAAATATGGTGTCTGTATGCACAATAGTATTGCATATACAAGCTTGACTAAAAATCTTAACCAAGGTTGACTAAAAACCTTAACCAAGGGGGATTAACTAATTAATTCAAGGTTAAATGTAGGTCAATGTGAAATATAGGTCAGGGGTTATTGATGTACATCACTAGGAGATGAAGTTGTCCAAGTATGGTTGGTGTAGGGCCAGGAGTATTCCATCTACAAGGTTGACTAAAAACCTTAACCTAAGAGAATTAACTAAGTAATTGAAGAGGAAATGTAGGTGAAGGTCAAATATAGATCAGGGGTTATTGATGTACATCCCTATGAGAAAAGGTTGTCCAAGTATGGTGTCTGTATGCACAATAGTATTCCATGTACAAGCTTGACTAAAAACCTTAACCAAGGTTGACTAAAAACCTTAACCAATGTGAATTAACTAAGTAATTCAAGGTTAAATGTAGGTCAAAGTCAAATATAGGTCAGGGGTTGTTGATGTACATAACTAGGAGATAAAGTTGTCCAAGTATGGTTGGTGTAGGGCCAGGAGTATTCCATCTACAAGCTTGACTAAAAACCTTAACAAAAGAGAATTAACTAAGTAATTCAAGAGGAAATGTAGGTCAAGGTCAAATGTAGGTCAAGGTCAAATATAGATCAAGGGTTATTGATGTACATCCCTAGGAGATGATGTTGTCCAAGTATGGTGGGTGTAGGGCCAGGAGTATTCCATATACAAGGTTGACTAAAAACCTTAACCAAGGAGAATTAAGTAAGTAATTGAAGAGGAAATGTAGGTCAAGGTAAAATATAGATCAGGGGTTATTGATGTACACCACTATGAGAAAAGGTTGTCCAAGTATGGTGTCTGTATGCACAATAGTATTCCATGTACAAGCTTGACTAAAAACCTTAACCAAGGTTGACTAAAAAGCTTAACCAAGGGGAATTAACTAGGTAATTCAAGGTTAAATGTAGGTCAAGGTCAAATATAGGTCAGGGGTTGTTGATGTACATTACTAGGAGATAAAGTTGTCCAAGTATAGTTGGTGTAGGGCCAGGAGTATTCCATCTACAAGCTTGACTAAAAACCTTAACAAAAGAGAATTAACTAAGTAATTCAAGAGGAAATGTAGGTCAAGGTCAAATGTAGGTCAAGGTCAAATATAGATCAAGGGTTATTGATGTACATCCCTAGGAGATGAAGTTGTCCAAGTATGGTGGGTGTAGGGCCAGGAGTATTCCATATACAAGGTTGACTAAAAACCTTAACCAAGGAGAATTAAGTAAGTAATTGAAGAAGAAATGTAGGTCAAGGTAAAATATAGATCAGGGGTTATTGATGTACACCACTATGAGAAAAGGTTGTCCAAGTATGGTGTCTGTATGCACAATAGTATTCCATGTACAAGCTTGACTAAAAACCTTAACCAAGGTTGACTAAAAAGCTTAACCAAGGGGAATTAACTAGGTAATTCAAGGTTAAATGTAGGTCAAGGTCAAATATAGGTCAGGGGTTGTTGATGTACATTACTAGGAGATAAAGTTGTCCAAGTATAGTCCAGGAGTATTCCATCTACAAGGTTGACTAAAAACCTTAACCAAAGAGAATTAACTAAGTAATTGAAGAGGAAATGTAGGTCAAGGTCAAATATAGATCAGGGGTTACTGATGTACATCCCTAGGAGATGAAGTTGTCCACGTATGGTGGGTGTAGGGCCAGGAGTATTGCATATACAAGGTTGAGTAAAAACCTTAACCAAGGGGAATTAACTAAGTAATTGAAGAGGAAATGTAGGTCAAGGTCAAATATAGACCAGGGGTTATTGATGTACATCCCTATGAGAAAAGGTTGTCCAAGTATGGTGTCTGTATGCACAATAGTATTCCATGTACAAGCTTGACTAAAAACCTTAACCAAGGTTGACTAAAAACCTTAACCAAGGGGAATTAACTAAGTAATTCAAGAGGAAATGTAGGACAAGGTCAAATATAGATCAGGGGTTATTGATGTACATCACTAGGAGATGAAGTTGTCCAAGTATGGTGGGTGTAGGGCCAGTAGTATTCCATATACAAGGTTGACTAAAAACCTTAACGAAGGCGTGACGGTGACGCCGACGCCGACGCCGGGGTGACAACATAAGCTCTACTTATTCTTTGAATAGTCGAGCTAAAAATGAATAAGTTCCGACGATGAGAAAGGTAAAATAATAACATGAACGTTCACCCGAGTGTTGATTGTTGTTACGCGTCTACACGCAAATTTGGACGTAAATGACGTTCGCTAGTCGGTACCATTTTAAACATGTGCATGGAGCACACTATTGTTTTTGATAATTCAAATGAATATCCAATTAGCTTTCTTTTGATGTATGACATGTGCACATTGACATTACTGGTATCCAGGGGCCCGTTTCACTAAACTTCCTACGATTAAAATGTTCGTAAGTGCAAAATTATGATAGTCTGTAAATTTCACATTAACAATGTTTTCTTGTAAAATAATTGTTGAATTTACATTTATTGAGCATAGGCTGCATATGCAGCCTATGCTCAATAAATGTAAATCCATCAATTGAAATTTACAGACGATTCTAAATTTGCGCTTACGAACATTTGAGTCATAAGAAGTCTAGTGAAACGGCCCCCAGTTATGCCCTGTGTACACATAATGGTACGGTCAAACACGTCATTATCACCAACGACGTACACGACTTCTATTCAGTCAGTGAATACAATCAACAGATTTGACATAAATCACAGGGCGACAGAAAACTCACATGGTTCAAGGTATTCCCTGGGCCTTTCCACAAGTTCCATACAGGTCCCAGAATTCTTTTTAGCTCTTCCTCATTCTTGGATTTTCTAGATTCCTCCCGTGGTATAAGGATTCGCTCATTGTAGCCATGGGCCTGCAACATACGTAGCATATAGCATGATTGGCTGGTCTAGACTTAGAAAACAAAATTGCTCGACTACGATAACCATATCATAGGCAACTCTTGTAGCTAGGCTAGACTGGGCTGGCTAGTTGATGGACTGGTTTGTTGCACTTGTCAAAATCGACTGAGGTTGGCTGGCTGGCTGACTGAGCTGGTTGTTTAATGGACTGGTTTGTTGCAATTTGGCTTGTTGCTTGGTTGGTCGGTTGGGTTGGGTGATGGCTGGTTTTCGGTTGTGGTTGGTTGGTCGGGTTGGGTGATAGCTGGGTTGGGTTTGTTGGTTGGTCGCTGATTGATTATTTGTCTGTTCATTCATTCATGTCATTATTTGTTTTGTTGTTTAGTTGATTGCTACTGCAACATCATTGTCAACTTGTATGCTTGTATATTGCCTGACATATGATATGTATACAGTACGTAGGCCAATACACAATGGTTACACTAAGTTGTATAACATTTCACTACCCAGGCTATTCACTATTACTTTTCCATTTACCTCCACAAAATAAAAAGTTCAAAGCTCACAGGGAACTTCATAATTATGTTGTATTCTATAAGGCTTTTATGCTAGAGTGTAGCCTCACATCAACCTACAAAACAGTGCTGATAAAAGTCTGGTACCCGTGTAATATATTCATGTGGGATTCTGATGCGTAGATAGCAAAATTTCAAAATATTGTTTTTTATGTTTTGACTACTCATTTGAACCGTCTCGCCGAGGGCATAATAAAATTAATTTAGCAACCATTTGTAACACTAGTTATTTTTAAATATTATAATACTTTTCATATACTTATACATAATAATATAATTCATGAAATATTCTGGAGGCAGTTTCACTAAACTTTGTACATCGTACGTCTAAAATGTTCGTAAGTGCAAA
Source organism: Conchocele bisecta (assembly GCA_029237695.1). NCBI lineage: Eukaryota > Metazoa > Mollusca > Bivalvia > Lucinida > Thyasiridae > Conchocele > Conchocele bisecta. The sequence goes on from CM055267.1 coordinate 96,582,748, forward strand.
ATTAGGATAGTCTCTAAATTTCACATTAACAGTGTTTTCTTGTAAACAATCTTGTAAACAATTATTGGATTTACATGTATTGCGCATAGGCTACATATGCAGCCTATGTTCAATAAACGTAAATTAATCAATTGAAATTTCCAAACTATCCTAAATATGCACTTATGAACATTTTACAAGTTCCGTGAAACAGCCACAAAACTTTGTATGACTAAGAAGACTAAAAATTGAAATCCACAATAACATTTGTTCTGACAACCGATTTTGGAATATCTTTCGTGGATGTGCTACATTTAATGACGTGAACCGATAGGTACAAAATGGTAGCATTACAGAAACACGTTAATGCAGTAAGCAAATTCATAGAACTCTTCGTACAAATATTTTTGTCGTAAGAAGTTTAGTGAAACGGGCCCCAGGTTACCAGATCAGTTGTTAACACTGGTAAAACTAGAAAATGTATTCATAGAACATGGATACCACACATACCACTTTGATAGTAAACAAGGCAAATTTGTATATTTGTATATTTACAAGTTCAAATGGGGGAGATAATCCATGGCCCTGTCAAATCAAAAACTGAAATTCATTTTTTATGAGCTACAACACAAAATTGTGAAATTCTATGTCCTACAAGGGGAGATAATCCATGACCCGGGGTTAAAAAAATAAAAATTAAGCATCTTCATACCATATGGATGTTACACACAAAGTTTCAAGTCTCTGACTATTATGGTTTTAAAGTTTTACCAGAGCTACAGATAAGGTGCGTATTGGCGTACTTTACTTACTTATTTTAGCTGAATACGCATTGCTTATCAACAGTGGGAGTACAAAATACTCACAGCAATGTGAAAATACGCATTGAGTAGTGGAAATACTGAAATTTACTTAGTTGAGCTGCAAAAAGCAAACACTGTTTGCTTTCTGCAGCTCAACTAAGTAAATTTCAAGTGGATAAGTAATAATACACTCAAAGAAGTGAATGTTTAAATATGTTTTGATCATTCGTTCCCTATTTAATAAAGAAGAAAATCAATAATCCATTTGTAAAAATAAAATATGCATTTAATTTGAATCATGGTGGGATTTAACCCTTCGACCGCTATCTTAAAATCTTTTTCGTCTGCTGTTTATTTTCTATTTTCCATTTTTATCATCAAAAGCATGCTTTGACAGCACTTTAGAATAATTTACAACATGCTGACTGACAGCACTTCAGGAAATGATTCTGAAGTGCTGTCAAAACAAGTTTTTATTGAGAAATAAGGCAAGATATAAACGCAACAGCAGACGGCAATTGTTGTGAGTAGCGGTCTAAGGGTTAAAAATAAAACAAATCCATTTTTTGTGGTGGTTCATTACAGGTAGAATACAATATAGGAATGAATGGCCTTTTTGTGGAATTTATCTTCCGGCCTTCGTCCAGTATTCCCGCGACTTTTCCAAGTTTATACCCCGATAAATTCCACAAAAATGCCATTCATTCCTTATAATTCCAGCATTTGAAATAAATTCATCAAGAAAATGTGTTTATTTTGCGTTTTCTTAAGAATTATTTTAACTGCGCCGCACGGTTACGGAAAGTAGTTTGGCATGGGAGTTTACTGGGATATAAATTTTGGACAGAGACTTGCTACGGACCAATCAAATGTTAGGGAATTGTGTAAATATTTTTGTGCTGGAATTAATTAGGCCATAAAAAAGTACTTTGGCTCTCAGACACGGGGAATGTGAAACGGAAGGGCAGATTTTTTTGAATATATTCTTTGAGATGTTCGTCTCTGATATTTTTCAAGTCACCAGGGAGCCGTTTCACTAAACTTCTTACGACTAAAATGTTCGTAAGCGCAAATTTATAATCGTCTGCAAATTTCAATTGATGGATTTACATTTATTGAGCATAGGCTGCATATGCAGCCTATGCTCAATACATGTAAATCCAACAATTATTTACAAGAAAACATTGTTAATGTGAAATTTACAGACTATCATAATTTTGCACTTACGAACATTTTAGTCGTAGGAAGTTTAGTGAAACGGGCCCCTGATGCATATAATGTTGTTCTATAAAGTTACTATAACCTCTTTAGACGTGAACAATCACCAGATTTTCGTCAGACATGATTTGATTTAACATATTTTTGCATAGTAGTTACGGTTCAACTGAGTGGTAATTTCATATACTTATATTAAGAAATATGCACAATATTAAATTTTCAAAAAAAAAATAGTGTATCCTTATAAACTGCAGCAGATTAAATACGAGTAAAGTGTAGGGAAAGTGAGAAATATCGGTTAAGGCTTTATATAGACTTGATGCTTGCGTCGATTACGGTGTGACCGACATACAAATACACGAGTATCATGTGATATTTCACAAATGAGACAGCCATGTGATTTTGCACCTAAGAAAATGTGCGATAAAACTTATGATATTTTCCATCAATGGCGTCGAAAGTTGACAAAATGTTCAGAGCAAATGCTGAATAGAATGACATTTGTATATAGAATTCCGCATTTGCTATGTAAATCTCATCAACTGTCGATGTTATTATCCGAAAATATCTCAGTTTCTGCAAATAGTTTTCTTGAAAAAGTCACGTACATATCTTCTTAGGTATAATATTGCATGCCTGGTCACAAATGAAGCATTACAAAAAATGCCTTGCACACAGAAAATAGGGCTTAATAAAGTGAGAGTACAATAAAGTCGCAAGGTATGCCCATCGTAGAATGGAAGTAAAGAATGCATATTAAATTATTAAAGCATGTTAAATTCACTGATTATCCGATTATATTTTGCACAGAAAGTGATGAAACACAGAAGCAAAAACTACTTTAGTTGCAGATTTGAATTACATTTCTGAGAAAAAAAATCTACAGCTGGTATAGTATTCTCATTTTACAACTAAAAAGTTGTTTTTTTCCACAAAGATTGCTTCCTGGTCCAGTAATAGAAGAAATGCATTAACAAATTGTCTCCCCTGTTTATCACTGGCTATAAGTACAAAACAACAACATGTGTTACCACCGTAATCACCGGTATGCCTGAATTACCACGACATCTCTAAAATGTCACTCTGCGGACCTCCAAGGGTGTCCGGTTGAGAGAGATCCCACTGTATAATATTTCACACAAAGGTCAAAATCTTGGAATTTGCTTGAGTAATATACTGACACTGTAACAGGTGTTAACCCTTACAATGCTCAATTTAATTTTGTCGTCTGCTGCTTTAATATCTTGTCTTATTTCTCAATAAAAACATGGTTTGACAGCACTTCAGAATCATTTCCAATGGAAATGATTCTGAAGTGCTGTCAAAACATGTTGTAAATTATTGTAAAGTGCTGTTAAAGCATGTTTTTGATGATAAAAATGGAAAATAGAAAATAAACAGCAGACGAAAAAAATAATAAGATAGCGGTCTATGGGTTAATGTACATGTCTATACATGTACCAGTAGGTCGTTATTGACAACCAAAATTGTTAATGAATTATTTACTACCGGGTACATGATTATAAGCAATAGAAATCACGCGTAAGGAAATAATGCAATACGTTACAAAAAACTAGAAATGTTTGTTACTTTGTTTGTTGGGGCTAACGGCCTATCAACAGCTAAGGTCATTTCGGGTCAATGGGTTTAGGACTAAATCCCATATATTACCTGTACAAATGGGGTGGGGGTGGGGGGATCCCAAAATCAGAACTGAATATTTACAATAAAAAAAAACTATATATTCAGCCCTGAAATCAGAATAATACTGATCTGATGCCAGGTCCTCGCCACACCAGAATCACTTGGCCCCCTCCCAAAACCAGTAGGATCAGTAATAATCTTATACTACTTTTATAATGGGTAATAACCCAATTCAACTCCCAGGTAACACAAGAGCCAAAAATAAAAACGTACCTGAGGGCCAAACCAGGCAAGTAGTGATTCCTATAAGGAGGAAAGAACTAAAAGAGCTAAATATTGTTTTTTACTCCCTCCATATAGACTCCATATGGAGTCTATATGGAGGGAGTAAACAAAGTGTTTAGATTTTTTTTTCATTTATTGATGCTTTTAGGCATATTTAATGTATTTATAGACCTCGGTCCGTTACTTCAACCTGTGACCAAAACAAGAAATATGTCCATGGGACACAGATGCCCCCACTGGAAGCATATCTCAATGAAAGCTGGAGGACTAGTGGGGCATAAGCACAGGTGACACGATTCAGAGCTCCAGTTAACGTGCGTACTTTGATCAACTTTGGGGGGAATTTTGTTATTTCTTCACCAAAAATGGCAAGTTGGGAGTGCTTTATAATCGTCGTCTCATTGAGACGATTCTAAAGAACTCCCAACGTGCCATTTTTGGTGAAGAACTAAGAAAAATACCTTGAATATTTAGTCAAATTACGCACCTTAACTGGAGCTCTGTGATTACACCAATTATACTTTGAGGGAGCAATCATTTATTTTTCACGAAATGCATTATTTCATATAGAACTAACAACTGTATATATTTGATGATTAACAGTATGCAGAATTATTATACTGAATTTATTACATTATCACAGCCAAATTGGCTGTGATAATGTAATCAAATTCAGTATAATAAAAAATAATAAATTTATCCTAAAATTGAAAACTTCTCCCTCAAAGTATACTTTGCTAGGAAAGTATACTTTGCAATGTTGGTGAAATAGGCTACTGGTGGTACTCTATACAGTATTGTACACCAACATGGTGAAAAGCAATGCTAAGTTTTAGCAGGATCAATACCATTTCACGAGTGGTCGTGGACCGCGGTTAAATTCACGAAGTTGTCCAGATAGCTATATATTTAACCTGAAAAAGTATGTCACAGTCAAATGAAGGTTAAAACGTTATATGTCAGTTTCTTATGTAAAGCATTGGCAGATTGTTGTGTGCAAGTTTGGTAGCCGTAGATGTTAACCCATTTCATGCTGAGGATACGTCATTTTGTTTGTGGAAAATCCTAAATAATTTCTTTAAATTAACTTAGAATTATATGTCGTGACCACCATTTGAACCGCCTCGTTGAGACGGTTCAAATGAGTGGTCACAACATAAACTTTCATTAAGAAATAACAAAAATAAAATATTGAAAAAAGGTTTATTTCACATGTAATGGTTAAAGGGACCGAGGAACGGACTTAAACGCAGAAAGTGGTCCAATGTACTACGGATGGACAGACAGACATATGGACGGATAGGAGTAAATTATACTGCCCCTCAAATGTGTCGGGGCATACAAAAACATTTGATGGTGGATAATGAACACTTATATAGTATTACTGTCTGTTTCACAAAACCTGCTCAAATTTTACGGCTATACAAATAATGCAAAAACAATATATGTTTTCGATAATATTAAATTGTAGCAAAATTTAAGAATGAGCCTACTTTTTATTTCGTGAAATTAATCAATTTCCAAATTTTTCGCTTTTTGACTCCTCCAGGTTCTCCACCTCTTTTTTTCCCACGTTAAATTCCCATAGAGAACTAATTTTTCATAATAAAATCAATATTTGATCAAATTTCCCGAAATAAAAAGAAGGTTCATTCTTAAATTTTGATAAAATTTAATATCATCGAAAAAAATATTGTTTTTGCATTGTTTATACGGCTGTAAAATTTCGGCAGGTTTCGTGAAACAGACAGTAGATACAGAGTGTGGGATCATATAATTCCATGTGGTTTCCAAAATGTTCATGTAATTTTTTATGCCCATTATGATAGTGTGGGGGGCGGTATTTAGTGTTACCCATGTTCATCCATCCTGTCCCGTGTGTCCTTTACAACACGTAAAACTTTTAAACCGTAATAGATAGCGATTTATGCAGATTGTGCAAAAGGAGTTTTTATTTTTTATTTGACCCCCAGGTCATGGATTACCTCACCCTTGTGGATTTATGATTTCACAATTTTGCCGTGTAATTTGTAAAAATTTCAAACTGTATTATCTGTATTATCTGTATTATCTGTATTATCTGTATTATCTGTATTATCTGAAGGCTTGATATGCAGATTCTTTAGGATGTGTCAAGTGCAAAATTATGATGGTCTGTAAATTTCACATTAAGAATGATTGGTTGTAAACAATTATTGGATTTACATTTATTGAGCATAGGCTGCATATGCAGCCTATGCTCAATAAATGTAAAGCCATCAATTGAAATTTACAGACTATTCTAAATCTGCACTTACGAACATTTTAGTCGTACAAAGTTTAGTGAAACGGGCCCCAGTCATGTGCGAAACAATGCAGCATCCCATGACAGACATTGTGGGCAAATATTATTGACATTGGTGAAGGAGTTATTGAGAAAACAGTAAAAACGTAAACACATTTGCCTTTACAAACAAGGTGAACATAAGTCCCCAGTGACCGTGACCTTGGGTGTTCGGGCGTGGGACGTATTATTGAAATTGGTGAAGGAGCTAAGGACTTATTGAAAACTTAAATGCATTTGCCTTACGGACGGACGGGGATAAAACATAATGCCCCCCCCCCCCCCATAAATTGGGGGCATAACAAATCTGTGACACTTCTGTCCACCACGCTGCAACATCCCTCCAGCGAGAGCTCCAGATAAGGTGCGTATTGGCGTATTTTACACACTTATTTGAGCTGAATACACATTGATTATAGCTGCAAAAAGCAACTCAAAAAAGTGAATGTTTAATTTTTTTAAATTTATCCTTTGTTCCCTATTGACATTTGTAGAAGTAAAATACACAATAATTTTGAAATCAGGGGGTATAGTACGCTTTAGACACAAAGCTTATCTGGGGCTCTACCTACAGTATTGTAATGTTGAAAGGGTTAGCACATAACCCTTAGACCACTATCTTAATTTTTTGTCGTCTGCTGTTTATTTTCTATTTTCCATTTTTATCATCAAAAACATGCTTTGACATATTCATGATATTTACGGGGGGAAATACAAGAAAATATGATGATTTTTTTCCGCAAGTTTTGAACTATTTATAGCCCACAAGTTTCCCAACATGCAAAGAGTTAACTACATGGTGCATGTGTGATGAAAATGTTTATTTGACTTGCGCTTCGTAAGCCAATATGAAACAATGCTATTAAATCATTAGGTAACGTTAGACGACGTAAAACTGCTCCGTACTGACCTTGATGCCCGCGAATGATTTACTGCATGGAACCGATATGTTACTGTTTGCACAAATGAACCAGCTTTCTGATGACACATTTCACCGAATGGTTGTTTAGATATAAGCAAAGACCTAGAACTTGATGACTGCACCTCGTACATGGACTAACGCTATATCCCCTCTTGCCTATCGGTGAGGGCATAACAACCCTGCTTTCAGGCATTGATAAAATGTTTCAATGCATAATATGTTGTACAACATAATTACTATAGAGATGTGTAATATACATATTTTGTCCCGTCAACACAGTGCGTATGTGCCGTGAAACACGGTGCCGTGAAACATTTTTGATATCCAGTCAATACTATTTTTGCATTTTACAGCCATTTGTAGGTGTTGACGGGATAAATAGAATAGTAGGTTAGTGCCGTGAATGGGAAAAAATATCTGGCGCGGCACGGAAACGGGATGTGCTCGGCAGAGCCTCGCCCATCCCGTTTCCTGAGCCTTGCCAGATATTTTTTCCCATTCACGGCACTAACCTACTATTCTCTATATAGACCTGACATTGCTTATTGGTAAAACTGCACAGATGTTTGATGTTTCCTTATAATACAGAGCTCCAGATAAGGTGCGTATTGGCGTATTTTATGCGCTTATTTTAGCTAAATATCAACAGTGGGAGTACAAAATACTGACAGCCATGTGAAAATACGCATTGATTTTAAAATTGAGTAGTGTAATTCTGTAATAAAGTTGAACACTGTTTGCTTTTTGCAGCTCAACAAAGTAAATTTTCAAATGTATTGCAGTATAAATAAGTGAATATGTAATAGCACACTCAAATACGTGAATGTTTAATTTGTTGTTCCCTATTTAATAAGGAAGAACATCAATAATGCATTTGTAAAAGTAAAATACGCATTGAATTTGAAATTTGGGAGTACAATACTCTTTATATACAAAACTTATCTGGAGCTCTGTAATATTTTGGTACTTGGGCTCAAACTTGGACAAACAAAACAGAATTGAACACTTTCATTTATGCAAAAGTATGATGAACTGAACTATTAAAGCCCCTATACGGCTCAAGTTGCCGAATTTGGCCTCCTATTGGGTTTTCCCACACATAAATCCAACAGGTTTCTATTTACACACACTTTGAAACTGTTTGCATTAATTTTGGTACAAAAATGGTATTTGTAGTCGATGAAAATATCAATATTTGTTGATAAACAAACAGCAGGTGCGTGTTCAAAGTCCGATTGATTTTCCGATAGACGCTCGGGTCAACTGCTGAACTCCCTGATTCGTGGCCGATGAATTCCGATAGCCGGAGTTTATCGACTCGCTTCCGAGCCGAAGCCGTTGGGTTACGGAAATTAATTTGTCAATATTTACATTTTGCACCGAGTGGTACACAAAACAAGTTTTTGTTGTCTTCACATTGCGATTAAGATGTAAATCTCAAGACTTGAGATGTATCTATTAGGCAGTATATGTTAGTTTTGTGTACTAAATCAGTTGCCAAACATGTTTTTGTGTTTGAAAAAATCGGAAAATTGTAATACTGAGCCGTTCAGGGCCTTTAAAGAATTATTTCAAGAGAAAAAGAAGTTATGAAGAATTGAGAAACTCTGGCAAATTTCTCTCAACCAAAAACGTCAACGTATTAAGCAAAGTTCTGAAGGTCAAAAGGTCAAGGTCATTTTAAGGGCAGCATGGATGTATGGCATTTGTGCACGAATATGACGTACTGAAATATTAATGTAATCTTTCAAGGGATATAGAAGCTATGACAGAATTGAGAAACTCCGGCAGGCTTCTTAACCAGACAGAAAAAAGGCCATACACACAGTTCATACATTAACGAGATAGGGATCCTAAAAGTAGGTCATGGTCACATAAAGGTCACTGAAATATAGTACATGTAGTTTGCATTGAGCATCATCCGATAATGATGGTGCATGGCTTTAGGGGTGATAGAAAGTGATTAAAACACAAAAACATTTGAAAATGGACAGCCGGACGGACGGATGCTGACATCACTGTGGCTATAGCGTAACCCTCATCAGAATCTGCATTTTTTTGCAGCTAATTTTCATATCTTTCAGAAAAAGAAACACCCCCTTTTATAAATGGGTTGTCTGAAAATCATTTTGCGACGATTGCGTACGTAGGTCGGAAAATTAACGTGTCACAGTCCATTCCAGGGGCCCGTTTCACTAAACTTCCTACGACTAAAATGTTCGTAAGGGCAAAATTATGATAGTCTTTAAATTTCACATTAACACTGTTTTCTTGTAAATAATTGTTGGATTTACATTTATTGAACATAGGCTGTATATGCAGCCTATGCTCAATAAATGTAAATCCATCAATTCAAATTTGCAGACGATTCTAAATTTGCGCTTACGAACATTTTTGTCGCGCCCGCTTGCGGAAAGCGCGATATAGTCGGCCGTTTGGCCGTGTGTCCGGTTAAAGTTTTTGGTTAAGCTGTAAGGTTAAGTTTTTTGGTTAAAGTTTTTGGTTAAGTTCTTTGGTTAAAGTTTTTGGTTAAGTTTTTTGGTTAAGTTGTTTGGTTAAGTTTTTTGGTTAAAGTTTTTGGTTAAATTCTTTGGTTAAAGTTTTTGGTTAAGTTTTTTGGTTAAGTTTTTTGGTTAAAGTTTTTGGTTAAAGTTTTTGTTATACTATACTACTCTCTGCAACTGCTTTGCCCATTACCTTGAAACTTCACATGGGTGTTTATCATCATCTATATTTTCATTCTACCCCCATCCCGTGCGGCCCCTGTGCCCAATGTCAAGGTCAAATTACTTTGAAGTTTTTGGTTAAGTTTTTTGGTTAAAGTTTTTGGTTAAGTTTTTTGGTTAAGTTTTTTGGTTAAAGTTTTTTTGTAATACTATATCTCTGCAACTGCTTTGCCCATTACCTTGAAACTTCATATGGGTGTTTATCATCATCTATATTTTCATTTTTTCTACCCCCTCCTGTGCGGCCCCTGTGCTCAATGTCAAGGTCAAATTACTTTGAAATTTTTGGTTAAGTTCTTTGGTTAAAGTTTTGGGTTAAGTTTTTTTGGTTTTAAAGTTTTTGGTTAATTTGTTTTTTTGGTTAAGTTTTTTGGTTAATTTTTGTTTTTCGTTATACTATCATCTGCAACTGCTTTGCCCAATTACCTTGGAACTTCACATGGGTGTTTTATTCATCATCTATATTTTCATTCACCCATCTCCCGTGCGGCCCCTGTGCCCAATATCAAGGTCAAATTACTTTGAAGTTTTTGGTTAAGTTTTTTGGTTAAAGAGGTTAATTTTTTGGTTAAGTTTTTTGGTTAAGTTTTTTGGTTAAAGTTTTTTCGTTATACTATATCTCATGCAACTGCTTTGCCCATTACCTTGAAACTTCACATGGGTGTTTATCATCATCTATATTTTCATTCTACCCATCTCCCGTGCGGCCCCTGTGCCCAATGTCAAGGTCAAATTACTTTGAAGTTTTTGGTTAAGTTTTTTGGTTAAAGTTTTTGGTTAAGTTTTTTGGTTAAGTTTTTTGGTTAAAGTTTTTCGTTATACTATATCTCTGCAACTGCTTTGCCCATTACCTTGAAACTTCATATGGGTGTTTTATCATCATCTATATTTTCATTCTACCCCCCTCCCGTCCCTGCGGCCCCTGTGCCCAATGTCAAGGTCAAATTACTTTGAAGTTTTTGGTTATTTAGGTTCTTTGGTTAAAGTTTTTGGTTAAGTTTTTTGGTTAAAGTTTTTGGTTAAGTTCTTTGGTTAAAGTTTTTGGTTAAAGTTTTTGGTTAAGTTTTTTTGGTTAAAGTTTGTTGTTAAAGTTTTTCGTTATACTATATCTCTGCAACTGCTTTGCCCATTACCTTGAAACTTCATATGGGTGTTTATCATCATCTATATTTTCATTCTACCCACCTCCTGTGCGGCCCCTGTGCCCAATGTCCAGGTCAAATTACTTTTAAGTTTTTGGTTAAGTTCTTTGGTTAAAGTTTTTGGTTAACTTTTTTGGTTAAGTTTTTTGGTTAAAGTTTTTGGTTAAGTTTCTTGGTTAAAGTTTTTCATTATTATTCTATATCTGCAACTGCTTTGCCCATTACCTTCAAACTTCACATGGGTGTTTATCATCATCTATATTTTCATTCTACCCCCCTCCCGTGCGGCCCCTGTGCCCAATGTCAAGGTCAAATTACTTTGAAGTTTTAGGTTAAGTTGTTTGGTTAAGTTTTTTGGTTAAGTTTTTTGGTTAAAGTTTTTCCATTTTTCTGTGCCCAATGTCAAGGTCAAATTACTTTGAAGTTTTTGGTTAAGTTTTTTGGTTAAGTTTTTTGGTTAAAGTTTTTCGTTATACTATATCTCTGCAACTGCTTTGCCCATTACCTTGAAACTTCACATGGGTGTTTATCATCATCTATATTTTCATTCTACCCCCCTCCCGTGCGGCCCCTGTGCCCAATGTCAAGGTCAAATTACTTTGAAGTTTTTGGTTAATGTTTTTGTCGCGCCCGCTTGCGGAAAGCGTGATATAGTCGGCACTTTGGCGTACGTACGTGTGTCCGGTTAAACTTTTTGGTTAAGTTTTTTGGTTAAGTATTTTGGTTAAAGTTTTTCGTTATACTATATCTCTTTTTTTAGTGTCCATGCCTCGCCACAAGGCGCGACATGCAGGCCGCGGCCATCTAGTAATCGTAAGAAGTTTAGTGAAACGGCCCCCAGTTATTTAGGGCTGAAAGGGATAAGCACTCCTCCAGTCGGAAGGCAGGCTGAAAATGAGTAACCTTACCTGGTCAGGCTGGTGTGCAAATTTATTCTGTAATGCCTCATAATATTCCATCCTGCTTACATCTGTAACAAATGACACTTATAAATCATAGTATTGTATGTGATAAGATATTCATTACATTCATTCTTTTATAGGCTACTAATAACTATTCATTTTCTATTATAGGTGGTACTTATTGTCATTAACCCTTTCACCCCTAAGTAACTGGAATGGACTGTGATATGTTAATTTTCCTACCAATGCAATCGTCATCAAATGTTTGTCAGACTAAGAAGGGGGTGTTTTTAAACAATATGAAAATTACTTGCAAAAAATGCAGATCCTGATGAGATGGCTCGTTACAAGCCAGCTCATCTGTATCTACACTGTTCGAATACACTGCTAAAGAGGTATGTAGTGTTAAAAGGGTTAAAGTGAATGGGTTTAATGTCCTAGCAACAACTAAGGTCATACTGGGACGGGATCTACTGTCTGTTTCACGAAACCTGCCCAAACTGATTTACAGCCATATAAACAATGCTAAAACAATATTTGTTTCGACAATATTAAATTTTATAAAAATCTATGAATGAGCCATCTTTTTATTTTGTGAAATTTGGTCAAATATTTATTTTATTACGAAAAATGTATTTGTCTATGGGAATTTAACATGGGGAAAAGGAGGTGGAGTAGCTGTGGGCGGAGTCAAAAAATTAAAAAAATCTAACTAAGAAACAAGGTAAATTTTGAAAATCAGTCCAGTATTTGTGAAATTCGAAACAAATTCCCATGTTAAAGGTACATGCCCACTCAGTAAGCACAAAATGTTCTTTATAGGAATTAAATAAGTGTATAATTGTGTCATTATTCCACCAGTTCTAAAAATTACAAGTGCCCGGAAAACAGATATAATCATTTAGTAATATTTATTTTACTGATAGTGATGCGCGTTGGTATCAGGCTATTTTCATATGCAAATGAGGCATGATATTTTTTACTTATTTATACTAATGAAATGCGTCACCTGAAAAATAATATTTTCGACAGATTATAAAGTATGATCATTGCACATCAAAAAATAAATACAGAGATTTAATAGTAATGTCCGTTAACATTTTAAGGAAACACGGTTATCACCCCTGATATCAGTGTGAAAATGTGTGTCTAAAATGAAATGTATAATAATGCCAATCAAAACGTGGGGTAATGGTGAATGAATGTTTATTTTGCCAGAAAATGTCATACGTACAGAATATACAAAAGCATCTGTATCACTATATTATAACCTACTGCATGGCCATGTACCTTTAAATCCCCATAGACATCTTCACTCTGTGAAGAAGTCTGGGGATTTAACATGAGGATTTAATATGGGGAAATTGTTTTTTCGCCATAAAATCAATATAGGACCAAATTTCACAACACTAAATAAAAAGAAGGCTCATTTTAAATTTTGCTTTAATTTAATATTATCGAAACAAATATTGTTTTTGCATTGTTTATACAGCTGTAAAATTTTGGCAAGTTTCGTGAAACAGACGGTAGACAAAAGACCAGTGGGATGAAAATACTATGAAAGTATTTTTTCATGCTTAAGACAAGGTTTGAAATTACAACCACTGTACTTAATACAGGTGTTTTAACCTCTAGGCCATAACCCATCCCTTATTGTCATTAAATCACATTGTTTATAAAATGTGAATTGTGATTCCTGAGCTCAGGGGTGATAAATGTGCTTTTAACTTAAATTTGAATGTTCAATGCCAAATTGGGGCTATGTACCTACTGTTTGTTCAACATTTTCCTACCTACTTTTAACCATAAGCACATTAAATCCCAAAAATATCCAAATTTAACTTGGATACCATTAAAAATGTTACCATCTTCACATGTTTTTATTTGACGAAAGTTCGTCAAATAAAAACATTTGGAGATGGTAACATTTTTAATGGTATCCGTTAAATATTAATGCTATCTAGGGAAATTACAATTTTTCAATGGGATATTAACATGCATATGGGGGCTAAAAATAGATATTGTAAAACAATTTGAGAATTGGTAGACCTTTTCCAACTTTTCTTTTCTCAGTAACATCAATTCCAGGCTATCTAGCCAGTTTCAGAGTCACTTTCCAAAGTTTCTCTGTGTGCTATTTGCCCCATGTTAAATTCACAAAGAAAATTGTTTGTTTTTGCAATACAATCAATATGAGATGGAATTTCATCAAATAAAAACAAATTGGCGAGGGTGACACTTTTGTTATTGATGAAAAGGTATGTACCGGTATATTAAAATATTTGTTTAGATTTTATGTGTTTAATAGCCAAAAGTAGGTGGGCAAAAAACGTGGAACAACTGGTAGTGTCTCTAACGATAATCATATACAATGTAGAGTATTTTTTTTTTTTTATTGACTAATGCAAACTAATCAGGAGCTACAGCTATAAGTGGTAACAAATGTAATAAGCCCCTTGTTGTTCTGGTAGGTCATATATAGAAGAATAGAAAATGGCAGGTATTTCATCGATGGAATGGCGAACACTGCAGATCCTGATCAGACTGTGCGCATCGCGCCATTTCTCCACTCACAGATTATATATATACATGTACCTTCTGTAGGTGGTGTCTTCCACTTTCTCTTCAGATGCTTATAGAACTTGCAACATTTGATTACTATGTATTGTAGAAAGAATACAAACACCGTTAGCACCACCAGGATTCGTATCGTCTCCCATAAGATAGTGGACAACGCTGTAACATAGACAAATGGACAAATCTGTAACACACATGTATAATACAAAGCTCCAGTTAAGGTGCGTAATTTGGAGGTAAAGTTCTTATTTTTCCATCAAAAATGGCAAGTTGGGAGTGCTTTAGAATCATCTCAATGAGACGATTCTAAAGGACTCCCAACTTGCCATTTTTGATGAAGAAATAAAAAAATTTCACCCCAAGTTGGTCAAATTATGCACCTTAACTGGAGCTCTGGTATTGTCTCCCATAAGATAGTGGACAACGCTGTAACATAGACAAATGGACAAATCTGTAACACACATGTATAATACAAAGCTCCAGTTAAGGTGCGTAATTTGGCGGTAAATTTCTTATTTTTCCATCAAAAATGGCAAGTTGGGAGTGCTTTAGAATCGTCTCAAAGAGACGATTCTAAAGGACTCCCAACTTGCCATTTTTGATGAAGAAATAACAAACTTTCACCCCAAGTTGGTCAAATTACGCACCTTAATTGGAGCTCTGGTATGGTCTCCCATAAGATAGTGGACAACGCTGTAACATAGACAAATGGACAAATCTGTAACACACATGTATAATACAAAGCTCCAGATAAGTTTTGTATCTAAAGAGTATTACATGTATACCCCGGATTTCAAATTCAATGCATATTTTACTTTTACAAATGTATTATTGATTTTCTTCCTTATTAAATAGGGAACAAATGATAACAAATAAAACAAATTAAAAAATTCACTTATTTGAGCTGCAAAAAGCAAACACTTTTGCAGCTCAAATAATTTAAGTAAATGTTTAACTTTATTACATTATATTCACCACTGAATTTGAAAACAATGCATATTTTCACATTGCTCTAAGTATTTTGTACTCTCACTTTTGATAATAAATGCGTATTCTGCCAAAATCAGTGTGTAAAATATGCCAATATGCAGCTTATCTGGAGCTCTAATAATAGTAGTGGAAAAACGATTGAATCTGTAACATAAAACGATAAAAAAATATTAAATCTGTAACATAACATATGGGTCAAATGATGAAATCTGTAGCATACCGGTAAATCAGAACACTTCTATAGGTCATAACTTTACAAAATTAGGTTTATTGTCTTGGAGACTTCGGACTTGTGTAGACCTAGACCAGCGTGCACATGTGACCAGGGTCTACACAGGTCATAATTAAATGAATACTTGTAATTCATCATACATATCATACAGAGTTGGGTATTCTACGTTTTCCTGTAGCCTATTTCACCAACATTGCAAAGTATACTTTTCTAGCAAAGTATACTGTGAGGGAGTAATCATTTATTTTTCCCGAAATGCATTATGTCATACAGAACTAACGACTGCATATATTTGATGATTAAAAGTATGCAGAATTATTATACTGAATTTATTACATTATCACAGCCAAAATGGCTGTGATAATGTTATAAAATCAGTATAATAAAAATTAATAAATTTATCCTAAAATTGAAAATTTCTCCCTCAAAGTATACTTTGCTAGAAAAGTATACTTTGCAATGTTGGTGAAATAGGCTACTGGTTTCAATCCGCTTGCATTTATTTGACTAACACATCATTGGGTCCTAGACACCATTCACAATGTAATAGTTTTTCCTTGGTTATTTTTTAAGGCAATGCTAATTTACACAATATCAGATTATTTAAAGGCAATTACAACAAAAATAAAATTAGTAGTGTTATATCGTACTCCCTAGCAAGATGCTAATATGCTCATCTGTACGACAATCTGGTGGCCACGAATACTGGTTAATTAATGGTTTAAACCATATAGTAAGCCATATTACTTATAAACTACAGTATGTCATGCGTATACAATACTACATTTTGAGTATCATTTAATTATTTGTTATGCCTACTAAGTCTGAAATGCGCCAGCACAAGCCCTATCGCAGATATTGACAGAATAACTGCCCATTCCCAATTTCTGAGTATCATATTGAACTTCCTGGTATGTAACCCTTTCACCTTTGACCCCACGGTCAATATCTAGAAATGCATATTTTAAGTAGGGTTTATGAATAGTAGGCCAGATCAAAATGTGAATTTTAACTAATTTTAACCCATTAATATATTGTATTTAAATAAAATAAAAATGTTGTAAACAAATTAGTTAATAAGTAAGTGGCTTTATGATTCGATCTAAATAAATAATATCTTACCTAAAGAAATAATGAAATCGTCGGTGTAGTACAACCAATCGTGCGCGCGTGTTTAGTCACGTGACCGTAACATATAAATATGTGTGAAGTCGCGTTTTCGTCCTCTTTTCCATTAAAACGTTGGTAGAAGAGGTTATCGAACAAAATGTCGGAAAAAGTTGTGAATGGCGATGTTAATGACAATGCCAATCTAAAGAGGAACACTAGCAACCCACATTATCAAGAGATCTATCAGCATTACGCGGAAGAATGCAGCCAAGATGATGTTGGGACCTTTCTCTTCACTTCCGAATCTGTCGGGGAGGGACATCCAGGTACGATCACAAAATACGCATGGACTTAGTCACGTGACGTTGTCCATTACTCGCTTTGATCATGTGATATTGTTTACATTCGTGACAACATTCGGTACCAGTCCACCAAGATTTGAGTCTGTTTGCTGTACAGTCGCGACATCGCGGTTCGTGTACATAAGGATTTTATCGTGTTGGCCTTGAATAATATGATGGTGGGTTAGTTCTACATGGCATAATCCTTGCAACTTGTTTATTCTGATAGCTGTTGTTGCAAGGTTATGCAGTTAAGCTAAACTTTACGGGCGCAAAACAAATAAATCTACAATTTAAAAATATCGTAGTTCCATGTGGAATACTATTATAAAATCATAAAAACTTACAATACAAACGTTATGTCAATGTTCAATTTATTGTAAAAGGACGGTATCTGATCTAATGACGATTTTAAAACTGGATATCAAATGTGTGAAATATTTCCGTCCATTTTGGATGACTTGAAAATGCAAACAGCAAGTATTAACGAAACGAATTTATACTCATTTTATAACGAGCAAAACATTATTAGAATAACAACAACAACATTTTCAACGCGGGAACAATTTGTTTACACTACACGGCACATTTGTTTTAATTGTTACAGTGTATACTCGATATTTAAATTAATACCGTAATAGCGGTATAAAGGTATAATTAAGGATATAATTACCCCAAGTCAAAACGAGTTATGGTCAAAACGCAGCAAAGTCAAAACGAGCTGTGGTCAAAGCACACCGAAGTCAAAACATACCCAAATTAGTCAAAACGTACCTAACCTTTGGTCAAAATGTAACCATTTTTTTGTCAAACTGCAACCATTTTTTGTCAAACTGTACCTTTACGAATATGTAGCAGAGTTATTAGTATGTAAAACAATTAACATGGAGTGGCATAAATACAAGGAATACTTTACATAGGAAAATTGACAGTGTTTAACAAACATTTTGTACCGATATCGGTGAAAATAGAAACCACCCAGCGGTCATAGTATCGTCATATATCTTCAATTAAACCACTTTACACGGGGCCAGGATGAAAACATATTTTTATTTTTTTAAATATTTTAACAAATTTATCCTATAATGCCCATTTAACTGAAAACTATTGAAAGCAAATAAAATGGATATATTTTACTACTTTACTTCTCCATTGGGCATTTTGGGACCAAAGAATGGGTACGTTAAAACTACGTTTGATAAAAAAACATTGGTACATTTTTGACTTGTGGTACATGCAACACGTATGTACAGAAGCTCATTAGGGCCGCACCTGATTCTTTATCGATATGTATACCTTTTACAATAATATCAATAATTATCAAGATATTTCCTCTAAATCAACAGATAATGTGGTCAATTTATTTTACTTCCAGGATTTTCATGATATTCCTTCAATTATAACTATATTATGTGCCATTTTCAAATCTATACTATATGAACAAATTTCCGGCCAATAGCTTTCATCAGATATATAAAATATAGTATACATACATAGCATACATACATACATACAGCTGGTTTTAGCAACGCCGTTATATGTAGTCATGCTCTATTTTCTATACCCGATGAGGTAATTTGCTGAATTTTGTTTATAGAATATTATATTAAATGTTATTATTGTGATTCCTTCCTATGGGTGTGAAGAAGTTTATTACGGTGTGTCTCCATATTAAGTTTCTTGCTTGTCTGAATGTTTCGTGATCACTCATTTACGAACTGTCTGACTTTCAGGTGTGGGCAATACTGTTCACATGAGTGTTCACAGCACATTGCTATTGGTAAGACTACATGATTCGGCACACCGCGTTGAAGAAAATATCTACAAAATCATGTATTATTTGGTCAATAGTATAGCATATTGCTACTTCACAAAATGGAAAATAAGTAAATTTGGTAACATGTTGGTTAAATATATATTGCATGACGCCTAACAGAATGTATAAAAAGTACAAATTTAAAGTTACCTACAGCAATGGAACATATATATTTAAACCGTTAATATAAATTTAAGTTTCCGTCCAAAACTGTGCTATATGTTGAATAATTTAAAAACAAAACAAAAACATTTAGTTTAAACATATTTTATTTGCATATTATTTACAATGGTACAAGGCGACAATGGAATTTACAATGATATATACAAATGGGATTGGATTGAAAGCAAGCTTATTTAAATCCTCTCCCTACAAAACAAAAACATTTCATAGCCATAGTGTTATTTATGGTTTTGAAATTATATCCATCTCAGCATCAACAGTAAAAACAAATACCAATACTTTTTTTATTAACTAATAATCACATGCATTGCTGTGGGTATACTGTTAAAAATACATAAATATATTTGTCGGAATTCCGGTAAGGATGAACCCCGATCGTTAAAATACCCATCGCTTGCACCCACCTTCCACCCACGAGAGAGAGAGAGACAGACAGACACAGAGAGAGAGAGAGAGAGGTCGATGCGGCCGTTAAACGTAAGCATCAGTCAGTTTACAATTGAATAATATATTTCGTTTCGTTTAAAAAAAACTAAAAATTCTAAAAATACATACACCATATCAATCATGTGTGTCATTTCGTAATCAGTTTGACACAATTTCTGAATGTTGTTGACCGTCTCCATATATGTGACGCTTTTAAAAGAAATATATGCTGCAAATTCGTAAAGGTAAACTGTAATAGAACTTATTAATCAGTTACCTAACCAGATTCCATGAAATGTTAGTGATGCAATACTTATAAATGAGAGAAATCTGCTTTAGAAAACCCGCCATGAAATCAGGTCGGGATTTTGCGCCCGTAAATTGACGCTTAGCGATATAACTATGGCAAATAAAATGAAAACAAAAAAGATAAATAAATTTGCCGAAGTTCTATCACATAGAACTAGATGGTGGGTCTACTGTCTGTTTCACGAAAGCTGTCCAAATTTTACGGCCATGTAAACAATTCAAAAACCATATTTTTTTCATTAATATTAAATTAAAGGAAAATTTAAGAATGAGCCTTTTTATTTCGTGAAATTCGGTCAAATATTGGTTTTATTACGAAAAATTGATTTCTCTATGGGAATTTAACATGGGGGAAAAAGAGGTAAGGCAGTGTGGGAGGAGTCAAAAAACGAAATATTTTGGAAATTGACTCCGAAACCTGACTAGATAGCTTGGACAAGTTCAACTAGCGATTTTTATAAAACATACCATATGAGCTAACTTGGTCAGTTCAATCCAATGCTAAACATTTATTTCAATGTTTCTTGCCTTCAAAATAAGATTTAGCAACACAGGAGTCAGCCATTTGAATCTTGACTTATGGTTGGTGTTTTCGGGGTTTGTTCCGAAAGTGTGAATAAATCTGCTAATTTGTCCCGAGTTTTCATTGGCTGTTGATGTCTCGCAGATGAATGAGGCACAGTGAAGGAAAACTGGAAACTTTTCTATTGTTTATGATTTTAATATTTATTAAAGAGCAGATTAATGGTGGACGTAAAAAATCAAGGTAGGTTCGTGAATAAAATTACCTAAATGCCTAAAATGACAAAAATTACCAGTATTTAGTCCAAATACTGGATTTGGTGGCATTTTAAAGGACATAATGTACGTCAAGTCACGCTTATTTTAATCACCTGACGTAAAGCACATCGCGGCTGCGCACATGTCCATAAATGACAAAATATTTATATACTGAAAAAATAAAGTTTCTATTGTACAGTGAATATTTTTATTGTCTGGGGAAATATCAATACGAAAATACATAAAACCTATTATTTCATTTAATAAGCAATAACTTTTAGCACATTTGGTATCCCACATTCATAATCCATGAAATCATGTGATGTCCATCTGTATAGGGTCAGTCAGCAAAAGTCATACACCAGTCAGTATCTTGTATGGCCTCCATGGGCGGCAATTACGACATCACAACGATGTCTCATGATGTTGATTAACTTCTTTACAAAGTCGGTTCTATTCCTCGATGAGTGCCCGCTGCAGATCTCTGACGTTGATGACGTCTTGACGCTCTCTCGCCTTCCGCCACAGGTAGTCCCACTGGTGTTCTATGGGGGATAAATCTAGAGATTTGGCTGGCCAAACAAGTACCTCAACATCGTTCGCACGTAGTACGTCCATCGCGTGGTGCGCTGTGTGCGGCCTGGCGTTGTCTTGCTGGTATATCTGAGCCTGACGTCGACTGAGAAACGGCAGTGCGAATGATCTCGTCGCAGTACCTGACAGCTGTTATGGCCCCGGCAACAACAACAACATCAGTCTTGGATCGGTGACCAATTCCGCCCCAGATCATGACACTGTCGCCTCCATACCGGAGCGTAGCCGGTTACAGAACGTAGTATCCGATATCCGTGTTCCTGTTGTAGTCCTCACACGCTGGAGTAACTGTCTGCTGGACATGAACCGGTTATGTCTGGATGACGTCGCGATAAACCGTGGCGTCGTCTTTCGTGGTCTGCCTGAGCGTGGACGGTCAGCTACCCTTCCCGTTTCATGGAATCGTTTCTTCAGACGTCCAGTAGTACTCTCGTTCACTTGGAGGTGCCGGGCGACGTCTCGAACCTTCATCCCGGCAGTGAGCATTCCAATAGCCATTTGACGTCGCTCTAACGTCATCCCAGCACGGCGTCCCATGTCCAGTTTTTGCAGCGGTTTATTTGGTTGTGGTCACAATCGAATTGTACTCAAATGACCGCTCCAAACTCGCTCTGCACGTGCAAGGTGTCATTATTGATTATTGACGCTTGCAAGTAAACGGCATGACTTTACCGGACATAGAGCGGCGTTATCGTGTTCATGCACTCGCACCAGTGGTTTACATACATAGTATACATAAATACAACTTAATGTTACATTGACATACCTTTAGATGGTCTGTGACTGGTGATATGGAGCTTACTGGTTTTGCGACCAGTGTAGATCCACATCACTCTGTGCAACCGTACAGGCTGATCAGGATCTGCACTGTTCGCCATTCCATCAATGAAACACCCGTCATGGCTTCAAACAAGCACTATAGATATTGGATCAGGAGCTACACTGGGTACCGCTTCAAACAAGCACTATAGATATTGGATCAGGAGCTACACTGGGTACAACTCCCATAAGCCCCTTTTTCTCCAGTCACAGCCACATGTAGTATAGACCAGTGGTTATCATACTTGCTTAAATACTAGATTGGTCAAAAGCTGTTGTTCAGCGACCCAAACAGATCGACAGAATAGCGATGAGTGCTCTGGTCTGTACCTTTTCTTGTGACCTGTGTAACCTGTCGGTATATACATGTATATGTTGCAGATCAGGATTATTCTGGTTTCAGGGCTGAATATATAGTTATTTATTGTAAATATTCAGTTCTGATTTTGGGACCCCCCCCACAATTTGTACATGTACTTGTACAGGTAATATATGGGATTTAGTACTAAACCCATTGACCTGGCCTTAATTGACCTTTAACTGTTGATAGGCCATTAACCCATTACATTCGGAATACACCTTTATGGGTATGAAATTTTTAAAATATTTTATTTTTGTTATTTCTCAATGAAAATGTATGTTGTGACCAATCATTTGAACCGTCTCGCTGAGACGGTTCAAATGGTGGTCACGACATATATTTCTGAGCTCATAAATATAATATTTAGGATTTTCCACAAACAAAATGGTGTATCCTCAGCATGAAATGGATTATACCCCAACAAACAAACGTGTAATTGTATGTTCTTGCTGAATACATGTAAAACTCCGTTCACTCAATAACTGAATATGTAAGATGTAATATATTGGCCTGTCTCCATGCAAGTTTTGTCACTTTTACATCCGCTGATCAAATATTCATGAGGCTTTGTACATTGGAAAATATTTCCACATGTACATGCACACGAGGCATTAACTTATTTTGTAACACCTGTAAAACTAGAGAATTTCTTAAACAGATGTTGTTAATATTTCAATGTGAATATTATGTACACATGCACACACTGTGCAGTGTGTGCAACTCCTAAGAAAATAGTTTCTGGCCATCAAATAGTACATACCTTAATATTCGGACACGTCCCGAGACAACAATTATACCATAAACTCTTCTAATAAAGTGTGTAATAGCAAAATGTTAGGTCGCTCTCCACAAAGTAGAAAGTAAACAAAGTATGCAAATTTGGAAATACTACAGAACTACAAGAATGTTAATTCTGAGTACATAACTCTAATTACACTGCATCGCATAAGCGTTCTCTGACGAAATGGTCTTTCCTAATGTGCGTTTGAAGCGTTCTTTGTTTTCTACTTCATAGTAGTTTTCTACTTTGTTTTCTACTTCATAGAGAGTGACCTAAGAATTTTGCTAATACACACTTTATTCGGTACGTTTATAGTGATATCTTTGTGTCGTACAAAATAATGTCTCTCAATAACAATATAGCGAACTAACAATCAACTTGTCTGTTCCCATGCAGACGGGGATGGGCCGTGGCTTAGGCCATTTTTTTTTTATTTGTTGGTTTACGGATTTTTTTTCCGCGAGATCTGGTCGGTCGGTCGGTCGGAAAAAAATAAAAATAAAAAAAAGTTTTTTCAATTTTTTTATTCTTTTTGGCACAGGGTTGGGTCGGTCGGGGAAATAAAAAAAAAAAACTGTGACAAATGGGTGAACCAAACGTGTTAAGTCAAAGGGTGAAGGTCATATGTAGTATGGCAAGGCAGGTGTAGCATACATGCAAATGAATGAAGTATGGAAATATTGATGCAGTTTAATAAGCAACTTATTTCATTTCATTCATTTCTGTATCAAAGCCAATAAATTGCATTTGGATATCTTGTTAAATATTCGAGAGATAACCGGCCAAGGGCGGTAGGGGTAAAAATCACAAAAACTCAGAAATGTGTTACTTAATGTTTAGAGATGGAATTTCAATAAGTAATGTGGCAGATTCAGTAAATCTCGTTAGTACCGAGTGTGGCCACCATTTGCATGAATGCATGCAATGATCCTACGCCGCATCGACGTGACGTAACGCAATACCAGTGCGTTGGGCAAATTCCTCCATTCCCGTTGTAACGCCCGTGTAAGATGCGAACATTGTCAATCTGATGGTTAGCTCGTGCTTTGCGGCCCAGCTCATCCCATATGTTCTCAATGGGATTGAGATCCGGGGAGACCGCGGGCCATGGCATGACGTCGACGTTGTTTTGCTGTAAGTATTGAGTGGTGACCCTGGCTACGTGAGGGCGGGCATTGTCGTGCATCAATGTCGCACCAGGACCATGCTGACGGATAAATGGTAAGGCATGTGCATTTAGCACATCTGCAACATAACGTTGTGCATTGATGTTGCCCTGTACAACAACCAAATCTGTCTTCCGGTTTCCCATGATCCCACCCCAGACCATTACGCTCCCTCCCCCAAACCTGTTCTTCTCAACAATGCAACAATCGGTGAATCTTTCATTTTTACGCCTGTATACCCGTAATCTTCCGTCAGCATGACTAACTGTGAACCGAGATTCATCGGTGAACAAAACTCGGTTCCAGTCAGCCCTTCTCCAGTTCAGATGACGTCGCGCCCATAACAGTCTGGCAGCACGGTGACGTTGGGTTATTATCTGACCAGTGTACGGGCGGCGTGCCCGGATTGGTTGGGCGTTACGACGTAACGGTTGCGAATGGTCTGCCCTGAGACACCGTATCGCCTAGCAGTGACTGTGGCTGCCAATCGACGTTGACGTAAGTGCGTCAACGTAATGTAACGATCGGCTCTAGCCGTCGTTACACGAGGCCTACCAGGTCGCTGCCGGTCGTGAACAGCCCCAGTCTGCTGGTACCGGGCTGCAAGACGATCAATCGTCTTCCGACAGCAACCAAACCGAGGCGCGACCGCCCTGGCGGCCATCCCAACCGCAAGCATCCCAATTGCCTGATTTCGCTCGTTTTCGGAAAGCCGTGGCATATCGAAAACAGTGAAAAATTAAAAAAGTTTTTTAATTTTCCGAATAGCCCCTATCGCATGAATGGTACGACATGAACTGAATCACCTTATCGATGACAAGTATAGCGTGCACGTGCAAAAAGTGGAAATCAACGTTCCGGTCACTGGCCGCTATGTAAACCGTGTGTATCGGCTAAACTCTACACGATCGTATTCTGAACATCGCCACGGTTTAAAATACATGTACTTTGAACATGTGGTACATACATAGACCGAGCTACACCGGCTATAAAACAGGGACGTTTCTAGTTTTGTTGAGTATAGATGCTATGGCCAGTTTGAGAAACGGAGATATATCAAATCGTCCATTCGCAGGTTGTTGTTGTTGTCGCTGCTGCTAAGATCCGGTTTCCGCCACTTACCATATTTACCCTATGTATTGGGACAGTAAAAAATAAATAAAATTCTACGTGTCCCAATACATAATATAAAATAAATAAATTATTTTTTTTGGTGTCCCAATTATTAATATTGAAAGTTTGTATCCTCGAAATTTCGGTTAGTACACGGTTGTGCCTTGGCTCCCGAATTGTTTGCCTATTTGTATATCAAAATCGTGTTAAATTTGCGATTATTTCCCAAATTAGACCCAAAATGGACGATTTTTTAAAAAAAATTATGGACGCGTAGCCTCCTTTTATCTCACCGATGTGACCCAAGCTGATCACGTTTGCACATTTCGTAAATTAATCCGAGCAAACTGGGAATAACATCAATTATTGGTCCCAATAACAAAGCAGTGCTAATTGTTATGTGCTCGATTTAATTTTTCCGGCATGCGTTCGCGCTCACCATTGGTGGAATATTAATTAGGTGTAAAAGGCTGACCAATCGGAGATCGCGTATCAGTGGCGCAGATTAACTCGACCCAGATTAACTAAATTGTTACAGCACTGCCCACGCCCCCGGCGCATGTACACAAATGTGTACGAGACAACTGGCCTTGTTTCGCTACATCATAATTGAGCCAGTGCATGAGATAATCAACTTTATTATATAACCGAGATTTTCGCCGAGAATGATTTGACTTTTTTTCTGCAAATATATCGGAAAGTTGATAACATTTTCAGAGCAAATGCGTAATAATTACTAATTTAATATTCGTCAACATTCGTCACGATATCGTTTACAGAAAATGTACACTATTATCAGATTCATCTTCGTCGAAAATCTCACGTGATAAGCCTGATTACCTCATGAACTGGCGCAAAATTATAACACGTTGGGCAAAACATGTCTATACAGGTCTGTGGTGTTGAAAGGGTTAAAACTCTGTGCGTACTCAAACCCACAGGTGGAATAGTCGGACGTGTGACACAAAGAAAATGACCATTACAAAAATATCCATTACCCCACCCACTTGATCTCGTTCTATTATTTAACGTCATGTACAGTACGATACCAGGTGGGTGGGATAATGGGATTTTTTTAATAGGCATTTATTTTGGTGTCCTAGGTCCGAGTCTTCCACCTGTGCTCACCATATGAGTAAACACAGTTTGCAACGCACGAGCTTGTCACGTGACGTTGCAGCTGATGGAACAGGATATCGGTCATTGCGTCATCGAATGATGATGGCTACACTTTTTTCTACACGTGTTTACAATAATGGATTGCACGGACCTGCGTAGATCTACATTCTACATGAACATGATGAATAAATAAAACATGACGTTAACAATTCTTGGATTCAATATATTTATTACATGCGAAGATAACAGTGAAAACTTATGGCATATTATAGGCATTGGCGACGTCGTTCATTCGCAGTCACAGTGTACAGTATACATGTATTTTTTGTTGACATTATGATGCGTCTTGGGCGAGAACGGATATAGCACGGTTCGGATAAGCAACACGGAAGATTGTATGTCGCCAGACTTCCGTGTACTAACGGGATCGCACTGTACTATACTTTCCACCCAGTTGTCCCGATCGAAACGCCATCCCTCGGTAGTGTCTGATATAATAGCATGGAGAGCATGCCGTGACCGGATACATGTCTGTACTTTAAACTTACCTCATGAATATTGATGAGAGGGCGGGGCGATGTATCAGGAGTATTTCCGTGTGAAACAAAATAATTTTCGCAAATAAATCACATTCCGGCATTGACAGGCGGCATTGTCGATGTATACGGTTTATTGGTAATCTATTTAATCAACAGAGCTCAGATTTACCGTCAGCACTGTGTTATATTAGTTAATCAGCGACGGCCTCTGTTTATAGCGAGACGTGCCAATAGTCGGCATGACCAGAGACCAGTAGCCGGGAAAAAAAAATAAAAAAAATTGGAGTGGCGATTTTTTTATTTTCCCCAGCGGAATCCCTGACTGTGTTTAAAAGTATTTAAAAAAAAAAAGATGTCCCAATACTTAAGGTGCAGAAATTATTGATTTTTTTTTTAAATTGTGATGTGTCCCAAAACTTGTTTCCTAAAAAATAATTATTTCTCCCCAAAACGGGGGTGTCCCAATATAAAGGGTGTCCCAATACATAGGGTAAATACGGTACTTTTCTCGGCACAGCAAAAAATCGGAAATTAAATTTTTTATTTTTTTCCACATTGTCAAAAAATCGGGTCGCCGGATCTGTAAACCAACAAATAAAAAAAAACTGGCCTTAGGGGATATGTCATTGGACTTCAATATTGGCGGTTGCGAGTTGAACACTCGCCCTGGGAGTGAAAAATACTTGCATAATATTTCCATTCCACTGGTCTGTCGGATGAGACTTTAAGCTGTGGTCCCATCTCTACCGTATTTAGCTGTGTATTGCGCACATCTATATTTTGGGGGGGAAAAATTGTTCGCGTCTATAGCGCGCAACAAAAAATTCCGTCACGAGTATAAGAAAATTTCATTCCGAGTTCACATCCACAATGCTGAACGTGTGCTGTTAGGCTCTCTCGAAGAGAAAAAGATCGCCAAAGGTCAGCTTTATGGCATAGATTAGACTTTATATTGTCTAAAAGTGTGTTATATTTATTGTTATTTACTCATTTAATATGCTTAGTAAAAATTCAAGATGCATGTAATAAACTTATTGAACCTACTTACGAAGAAATTTGTTGTATATTTGCCATTCGTGTATAACATAATTACCCGTAATCGCAAACACACAGCAGCCATGTGTAAACTTCTTCCCCAAGGCGATAATAACTCCCTACTAGTGACCTGCACATGAGAAATGGGCCATAAACAATTCCCCCCCAGCCAAATATTGACACTGGACCACCGTGGATATACGTAGGTACAGATAGTGTGTATTCACTGTTTATTGATTAGGTTTAACAATATACATAGGTACTACCTGAATACACGACATTCCAGCATAGCCCCATATCAGTGTATGCGCAGATGAATCAGGGGCTATGCTGGTCGCACATGTCATAAGGTATTGATGCGTGAATACTTGTCAATACTTTACCAAAATAGTAACACAGTCAGTCGGCACCTAGCAACGAAAAACGACCATTACCGAGTGCGATCTGAATGTGCGCGACGCTTGATTTAGCATCTAAAATGTACATCAAGCGCTTATGGGATTGAGATAATCTGTCCGCAATAATTATTCACAGGATGGCAGACATGTGACGTCACTTTGAAAATGTACAACCAAACAATACCCGACAGGCAACATTTGACCGATATTAGATCGGTACACCAGCGTAAATACAGAAAACATGTAAATTTCCTCTAATACACGTAGCCTCTTTTGTTACGAGCCTGGCTATGTTAAATCCCAAAAAGATACAAATTTACCATCAATCTATACGTTAACTTACCGCACCCATTCATATCGATCGATTTCTTTTCTCTTGTTTCACACTATGCGTATTTCAACGTCATAGCGGGCACCTGTCAAAAACTGATATTTCCGTTTCTGGGCTTGTTTTGTTTGCGTAAAACTGGCAGAAATCAGCTGGCAGAAATCAGTTGGAAAAAATGTTTGAAATTTATGTTCCTACTTATAACGCGCAGGGTGACTTCTGCAATACACGGCTAAATACGGTATATGACCTTAGCTGTAGCTGGGACGTTAAACCCATTCATTTTTCCCTTGCAGACAAGATCTGCGACCAGGTGAGTGACGCAATCCTCGACGCTCACCTAAAGCAGGACCCTGACGCAAAGGTCGCTTGCGAGTCCGTCGCGAAGACCGGCATGATCCTGTGCTGCGGAGAGATTACGTCCAAGGCCCGCGTCGACTACCAGTCTGTCATACGAAACACCATCAAACAGATTGGATACGATGATTCAAACAAAGGTGCATTTTTGTTTACATGTTTTCGCTGTTGTGTGTCAAGGGTGTATAGTTTTCGTATTTTGTTTGTTCCTTCATCCGTCCGTAAGATTTGCATTACAGTTTTTGTTTGTCGGTCCAGGCTGCGGCCGGGGGTAACTTGCTCTAGTTGTCTGTAGTGTTGAAAGGGTTGATTAATTTGATGCGTTTTCAGACAGACATACTATTAACATATTTGCTTGTAAACTTCAGATCCTCCTTACAAGCATCTCTGCAGTGTTGTCAGTACAGTAGAATATCTCTAAACAGGACATCCTGGGAACCATATTGTGTTTAATTTAGATGGGTTGGGTCTCGCTGTAATTTCTTTCGTTGTATCTGTTCGTGTGTGAAAATGATAAAAAGTGTTCATAGAGTGAACAGTAGAACCTCTCTAAACCAGACACCCTGGGAGCCCTGAGAGGTTTCACCATGTTCATTTTTATGCCCCGTCATGATAGTGGAGGGGGGCATTTAGTGTTACTCTTGTCCGTCCGTCCGTCACCAAACCATGTGATTCGTAAACTGTAATAGCTACAGACCTGAAACTTGGTATGTAGCTTCCTTATGATGAGTAGATGCGCAAAGTTGATTTTGATTGTTGATTTGACACCCAGGTCATGGAGTATCTTCCCTTTTGGACTTGGAATTTTGCCTCGTTTATTATCAAAGCGATATGCTGGGCATGAACACATTTTCTATAGTTACATATGGTTCAAAATATAGCATGAAATAGTTGGTGTCGGCTATTTGGGGGTTGAAGGGTTAATGCGTTGTTATCTATACAGGTATCTGTACTGTTGATCATCTATAGGACTAATGTAAACATGCTTGACTGAAATTTAATTTTTCTATCGGTATGTGGGTCAAATGTTACATGCATCTTGTATATTTATGGGAGAGGTTCGGTGACCAAGTTGTAAAAACAGGTTTCTTGAAACCTTTTCCCCATAAAGTGTGGGTATGAGAGGGATTCACCCTTCTGGCCAAGTGATCAGGTGTGGGAAAGGCACCCGACACCAGATCTGTCATCAGCATTCAGGATATTGAAGTTTTATTGTTATACCCCTGGCATACAAAGTATGTCGAAGGATACTGTAATAACCTTAAATATTCGGACACAATCAGAGCTCCAGATAATTATTTTAGGCAAGAGTTTTTTGACGCCTCAAACTAAAAAACGGTGGGTTTTTTCTATTGATGTGGGGTTTTTTACTTGCGATATTGAAAATCAATGTCGCAGAGTTTTGTCAGTATTAACGTAGTTTGTGGTGCTGTAGGTAGGGATGTCGGAGTTTTTTTCAAAA
Source organism: Conchocele bisecta (assembly GCA_029237695.1). Classification (NCBI taxonomy): domain Eukaryota; kingdom Metazoa; phylum Mollusca; class Bivalvia; order Lucinida; family Thyasiridae; genus Conchocele; species Conchocele bisecta. Next base: position 96,613,528 of record CM055267.1, read on the forward strand.
ATTGAGATTTTTATGGATTGTTTGATATCGAATTAAAGCTGAGGAATGTAGTTGTGCAATGCAAGTTATTTCATCTAGATATTAATTTTGAAATTGGAGAACTTTGGAAATTTTCTGACCATTTTCTGCCAACTCTGTATTTAAAGATTTTTTTAAATGTGTAGAATGGAATGTTTGGTATCCATTTAAAGGTATTGAAGAATGCAAAACAATGGAAGTTGTTTCATCAAGATATCTTGATTGGTTAAGAAGTTTTTCAATTTTTAATTTCGAGAAATAAAAGAAATTGTAAAAAAAAAATGTGTTTTTTAATTTAGCGGATATTTTTTCCGAAAAAGTATGCGGTATGGAGTGTTTGGTATCAAATTAAAGGTATTAACGAATGCAAAACAATGAAAGTTGTTTCATCAAGATATCTTGATTGGTTAAGAAGTTATTCAATTTTTTATTTCGAGAAATAACAAATTTTCTAAAAAAAAATATTGCCAATTTTGAATGTAGTGGATCTTTTTTCCAAAACAAAAGTGTGCATTATGGAGTGTTTGGTATCAAATTAAAGGTATTGCAAAAATGCAAAACAATGGAAGTTGATTCATCAAGATATCTTGATTGGTTTAGGAGTTAGGAAACTGTCGATGTCCTAGGATGTCGAATCCAGAGGTTCCTATACAAATCACTGTTCAAATATTTACCTCTTTCTAGCACCAACAACACGATTTTACTCTCAGAAATGTCAACAGCAGACAACATAATCGTGTAGAGGGTGCATTTTTCTTTCCGTTGACATGCCCAAATTTAATATCCATCCAGAAATGATCGCGTTATCGAAATTAAGCCACACCACCTATCACGTGATTTTTCAAAATGGCAGCGTCCACAAAAAAAAGTGAACGTGCAAGTGATTAGAATTTATCGATTAAAAGTCACCCACATGTTACATATTTTAAAAAAAAACATCGTATATCATAAAATATACATTACACAATGTGCGTGTATGTTTTTTATTAACTAAATCGTCCAATATTGATAAAAAAAATTCTAATTAAGAAGCACATAAAAGTATATCTACAGTATGTAATAATTTTACTAAACATATGATAACCTTTTCTGTGAAATAAACAGTCCTGAATAAAATGGGATAATCCTCAGACACCCCACACCCTCAGTCATGGTGCGTTCACTACATTCCAGATCATAAGCACAAGACTAGCGTATATGTTTCTGCTCACTTTTGACATGATGATGATCATCGCTTTCATTGTGCCTCTTTAATGATGATAATTGTATGCTAGGACTGCCATCCTGGGCCCATACGTTGGGTTGCTTGTATCTTGTGCAATATTGACAGCAGAAGCGGTAACCCCCATCTTCAAAATTGTGTATTTTCAGCCACGGAAATTGTGTTTTCCACTTTTCAAAAGTTGATTTTGACACTGTTGTGTGACGCGATTTCTTATCAAATTCAACGCTTTTGACAGTGTAACAATCTCAGCCAATATCAATTTCACTATGGTTTCTGGGGAGGGTTCATTGCTTTGTACTTTCGTGAAATAAGCCCGTTTCTTGAGCAGACTTCTTTTTTCGTGAAGCCATCATGCGTTACGCATCTGAATAGGCAGGACGTTTACGTTTATTTAACTTAAGCGCCCACGAGGCGATGATTGAAGGACAGACTGGTCGCTACTATATTTACGCTATGAAAGACGCAGAATAATACACACCGTAGATTATTTTATCGACCAGTGAAAAATTCACGCAATGTAATCGGGCAGTGGAATCAGCGAAAAACACGCTATATAGCTGAACAGAGATTGACGAAACGCACAATATCTGGACACCTTGTGTAACAGTATTTTTGCTGCGTTTTTGTAACGCATGGAAATTAATTCCCTTGCGTTTTTAGACATTTCTACTGCGTATTTGACGCAAAAATGCAGCTTAACTGGAGCTCTGCACAATTTGCATTAAATAGGGGTTTCCCAAAGCAAATTGCATCCAAATACATTGTTACTGTGATGCAACCAGTACTGCCATATTAACCATACATACTGGCATGCTCACTGTTGTAGGGAAAACATATATTTTTATGTGTTTCTGCAAATAAATGGTGTCCGAATATTTAGGGTTATTACGGTATATAGTTTTTGTCATTTCGTTCGTCCGTAAGATGTGTGTTAAATTTTTTATTTGTTGGTCCAATGCGGTGGCTGCAGGTACATGTATCCATGAGCCTCTGCTCACTTGCTCTAGTATTTTCAACTCTGAATATGCAATGCTCCGCTGTACAAGTGTGTTCCCATATATACAATACAGGCATATGTCTATATCAGGGCTCCAGATAAGGAATTAGTAATTGAGTATTGTCACTCCATCAGCTCTGAAGCAATTGGGTATTCCAACATTTGTATTGGGTAAAATAAAATCACACTACTGTTTACACATCAACAGACAGGAATTATTGAATAGTTTGCTTCGAAATGAAAACATGTCTTGGCATTTCATTGGAATTGTCTCCTTGGAGACGATTCTAATGAAATATCAAGATGTGTTTTCATGAAAAATAATAAAAATATGCTATATTTGTGGTCTATTGTTTTCTGCAGCATGATAAAACCACAAATTTTGTATTGCTTTTTGATACTCGCTACTTCTGATTTCAATTGGTATTGGTAATTTTAATTGGGTATTTAAGCAAATACGCAGCTTATCTGGACCTCTGCTATATGACCTTGATTTAGTTTACTATATATATATGACGATAGATTATAATCGCAAGCAGTCGGTTCAAAATTTTTCACACGGCCTCACTTGATAATCATATCTGACCCGTGTGTATATTACTTAGCTGTTCAACAGAAATACAATCCCAATCAATCGATCTTTGTACCTGGCTGTATTTACACATTGATGGGGGTATAGCGCATTGTGCTGATAGCCAAGGGGCCAGCTAAGTATTAAAAGACCTAGCCCTTTCTTCCACTGATCACTTCAGACATACAGGTTGTATTCCATATGGAATACAATGTGAATATATACATGATATGTTTTTGGCTGCAGGCCGGACTCTGCACACAGATCATCTGGCATACAATATCATGATTTGTCAGCCCGTATCAGTAGCCTATTTCATCAACATTGCAAAGTATACTTTAGTAGCAAAGTATACTTTGAGGGAGAAATTTTCAATTTTTTTAAAAATTTATTAATTTTTATTATACTGAATTTATTACATTATCACAGCCATTTAATGGCTGTGATAATGTAATAAATTCAGTATAATAATTCTGCATACTTTTAATCATGAAATATATGCATTTCTGGAAAAATAAATGATTACTCCCTCAAAGTATACTTTGCTAGTAAAGTATACTTTGCAATGTTGATGAAATAGGCTACAGAGCTTTCAATAAGGATGAAAGTAACAGGATGTTTCGAAATAGTAGATGGTAATTTACTAATGACTGCAGCAGCAGCGCTCGGCACTTGTGCCAAGCGGGGGGAGGGGGGTTTGCCCCCCTTATGGAAGACGCGGTGTGGGGGGGGGGGTCTTCCCCCGGAAAATTTTGAAATCTATTAAGCCAAATGGTGTATTCTGAAGTAAAAATTATATCATTTGACAGATGAAAATTATACCTTGGTGTGCATATGTATTTTTGTTTTTGGTTTAAACACTAGAAAAATGCCTGCCTATGGCCGAACAATTACAACACCTCGTTCGAGATGGGGTAACAACTAAGTCTAAGCCTAGTAAAGCAATCTAATGGGAATACATCTGCACCATGTTGATGCCGACTTGATTGTATTGTCCGACGCGCAGAGAAAGAACGTGAGGCTCGCGCGTCGGAAATAAATAAAAATATGTAAACAAAATTTTATTGTATGTTCAGTAATATTGTAATAGTTATGACTCCGTTATGACATGAAACTTTTTATGCCACCGGGTTTCGAAGAAACGGGTGGCATATAGTGTTTGGACCGTCTGTCCGTCCGTCTGTCCGCTCTCCCTGAAGTGACGTTGTGGGGTGATTCACGAGTACATGACATGCATGTGGGGTGCACCCCATACGCAACTATATCTTAATGAACTCCATCACTTCTGAAAAGCCCAAAAAAGCAATACAAAATTGACACCCCAGAGGGTGATGGTCAAAACCGTCCGTCCATCCAAACCCCACAAACAATGGTTGACTAAATTTCCCCACAAGTACATATTGTACTTCACTGATCAAACCCAAATACCCCACAAGTGCATGCAAGAGACATAAGAAAACGAGAGCAAGTTAGTATAGGGGAGATAACACCTTTAGCATTGTTTGCACCCCACAAATAGCACCCAAAAAAACCCAAAAGACTTGGCCAAAAACCCCACATGCAACAAACCCCACAACGTCACTTCAGGGAGTACCGTCCGTCCGTCTGTCTGTCCGTCTGTCCGTCCGTCCGTCACACTTTTCGGTTAACCACTTTGTCACAGTTTCTCAAATATGCTGCAGGTGGCATCCGCGTTCGACAGACGCATTTCTTGTTTTATTATTTTTTTTTTTTTTCTGAACGAAATATAGGCGGCGATATTTTAGAGAATATGCGGCGGTACCGGCTACTATTGAAAGCCCTGCCGTATCTTCCACTGACCCCTTCGTGGGTAAGTCGTAAAACTACTTTTAAACCGTATTAGCTACAGACCTGAAACTTGGTATGTAGCTTCCTTATGATGAGTAGATGCGCACATTTAAAAAAAAAAAAAATTATTCGACCACAGGATCATGTATTATCTCCCCTCTCCCCCTTTTCGACTTAGAATTTGGCAATTTTGCCTTGTGACTTGTAAAACTTTAAATGTACATGCCCACTCAGTAGGCACACACTGTTCTTTATATCAGAGACATCATCTGAGACATTTTCTGGCAAAATAAACACTCGTAATCTTTAGAACGTCGAATAGTGACACAATTATACACATATTTAATTCCTATATAGAACAGTTTGTGCCTACTGAGTGGGCATGTACCTTTAAACTGTAATAGCTTCAGACCTGAAACTTCTTAGTATGTAGCTTCCTTATGATGCGCAAAGTTTATTTTGATTCGTCCACCACATGGATTATCTCCCCTTTTGGACTTTAAATTTTGCCTCGTTTATTATCAAAGCGATATGTGAGGCATCCGTGTTCTATGAACACATTTTCTAGTTCTGTAAATATGGAGTTCTGATTTTGGGATTTTCCCCCATTATGGACAGGTTAAATACGGGATAGTCCAACCCGATGGCCCGGCCTTAAATGATCATAGTTGTTGATAGGCCGTTAAACAACAATAATCAATCGATCAACTGACCCCTTCAAACATGGTTGTAAAAAAAAAAAGACACTTGGCTTCTATGACGTATCTGACTGTAGGTTTCGACTACAAGACGTGCAATGTGCTGATTGCATTGGAGGAACAGAGCCCGGACATTGCCCAGGGTGTTCATGTGGACCGCGATGAGGACGATATCGGTGCCGGGGATCAGGTGGGTACTGGTAGTCGCACATCGGGCAAGTCGCCAGCTGTCACGAAAGTGGGTTCGAATTGAGACACACTATGTGATTTTGTACCTTCGGACATCTGCATAATTTCATTAAATACGTTTACAAAATTTGCAATATTTTTCATAAATAAAGTAAAAATTTACAAAATATTCAGAGTACAAAAGTACTCTGAAAATGTTGTTAACTTTCAACGCCATTGACGGACAATATTGTAAATTTTGTAAATGTATTTCATGGAATTATGCAGATGTCCGAAGGTACAAAATCACATGGCGTGTCTCAATCGTGTCGGTTACTGAGATTTGTATTGGCGTAATACATATTGTCCTGATAACAGATTGTCGTGTCATGAATTTAGATGCGCATATCCAGATCACACCAGGTTCAAAGCCACTTTCATGACCTTTCATTTGTCGAACGACATCACGTGGCGTTGCTCCGAATAATTCGCCTCTGATATTTCGTGAACTTAGTGACTTTTTACTGTGAATTTTCACCATTTCTTTTTTCATTCATGGGATGTCGTTAAATTTTTATTGAAAAATTTAAAATTGTGCACAAACATTGATCATATTGCTGTTCTGGATCTACACTGTTTGCAAACATTTCTATTGAGGTTTATGGCATTAAAAGGGTGAACTACTTTTTTATTAGTGATTTCTTCATCAAAACACAATGTGTATTGTAATCGAAAGAAGTAGAGAATATTAATATTAGCGATAATTAAAGAATATTATTTGATAAATTGTGGATGTGACTGGAGAAATGGGGCTTATGTGATTTGTGACCACTGTATCTCCTGATCAAATACATGTGGCACATCAAATGCATATACAGTCGAACCTGTGAACAACGACCGGCAAAGGGAAGTGGCCAAAGTGGTCGTTGTTGACAGGTGGTCGTTGTTCCAAGGGTCGAACATTTACCCAGTTTCACAACAAAGTCGGCCATGTCTTTAGCATTCTATTGTAATATATATGCATGCTTTTTATCAATTAAAAATTGCATGAAAATGACTAAAATAGCCAATTTATTTTGTTTTGTCATCTTGTTGTTAGTGTTCTGAACCCAGCCTCGCTTTGGAAATTATATACAAAGAGGAGTAATTATCTTCACGATAAGTATATCTCGCGGCCCGCTTTGGTGCACCATTTAATAGCTTGTCGTAATTACATGCAAGTGTTTTAATTTAGCATGACCATTAGTATTTCACACCACCAGTTGAAATTAATAACGGTCATATAGTCTGTATTAAAACGATAGCCTATGTGGCTCGGCCTGTGAAAACCGCGAGTTTTTTTGTAACAAAAAATATTTCATTGAATGCATCAAGTCCAGTAACCCACACGAGCTAGGTCAGGAGAGAACACCAGGCTTATTTGCTTTCTGTCCAATGTACTGTATACTATCCTGGTCAAGCCCGAATATTTAAGCAGCCTATGACGAATTGGCAATGTCCGCTGACGTAATTACTGATGTTTTTAATTAGAGATTCGCGAGCACTGTAAACGATGTAAACCACGGGCAGACTACGCGAATCCACTGCCTGGTCTGGTCGCTAATGCAATAAGCCGGGATTTGTCGGAGATCGAGACCCAATTCATATAAACACGTTTGTTGTGTCACTTTAGACTGGTACCCGGTCGCTAGGGGGGTTTTAACTGTCCGTTGTGGACAGGTGGTCGTTAACACAGGTTCGACTGTAGATTGCAGTCTGCGAAATTAGCCGGATGCCCGAGATGTGTAGAAATCGCGACGGACGTGTACATTTTCCAATCTCACATGCCCGATGGGCACCTGTTTTAAAAACGCATAAACGTAATAAAACTGGACAGTAGAAATGTTTTTCTAAATTCTTTAAAATTACGAATTGTTTACGCCGGAATTGAAAGTCGTCTAGAAGCGGACAGGTGTAAATTTGCGTTTTCGCTTACTGTCATCTCGGCCCTATGACGAGTCGGCCGATCGATACCTATGGTTCGGGTCAAAACGTACCCGATACCTCGCCCCCGGTATGACTAGAAACCGGAGAGGACCGGAAAGGAGATTTCTGTTTCCTCGCCCCGGGTCGTTTCGTCCTATTTTATTTTGTATATGTGTTTATACTACAAGCCTATGACGAATTGGCAATGTCCACTGACGTAATTACTGATGTTTTAATTGGAGATTGGCGAGCATTGTAAACCATGGTCAGACTATGCGAATCCACTGCCTGGTATGGCCGCTAATGCAATAAGCCGGAATTTGTCGGAGATCGAGACCCAATTCACATAAACATGTTTGTTGTGTCACTTTAGACTGTTTCCCGGTAGTATTGTTCCGCTAGGCTGCGCATCCGACAGGGTACCAGTCTAGTGTGGACTACGTGACTGACGTCGGCAACCGCGTGTATTGATCTTTGATATGGCCTTGTGCCCCGCGGTGTGAAACTTTCACGTAGTAATACACAATGTACTTGACAAGCGCGGTGTGTTTGAAGTCTTAGTCTTGTCACTGTAGACGAATCAGCATCGTGTAAACACAGTTTGCCAACTGATGATGGAGTTTTATGACTTACGCGGAATTGCATTTTGCCTATTGGAATACACAACACGGAATACATATCGGGAATTACCGTTAATGGCGTTATACAATATTTTTCATGGAAAATGTTTAATGTCGCCAAAATGACACCGACCATACCGGGCAAGGTAAATGTTTTGAAAAGAGCGTTGTGTCAATGTATGCGAATGTAATCGATGACTAATTGGATACGACCAGTTTCAATTCAAATGATAGCGGCCAGAATGGAACGAAAGTAAATAGCGATTGTGGTGCTATTTATTTTTGCCGACAAAAACTTGACATGGCCGCTGTTCACAAAAAAACAAAAACAAAAGATGCCGTGTGGGAATGAAAATAGCTGGTCGCAGTTCGGGGTGGTCGTTATTCCAAGGCCTTGTAAAGAACAAAATTGGACGGTGGGATTTTTAACTGGCCGTTGTGGACAGGTGGTCGCTATTCCCAGGTGGTCGTTAGCACAGGTTTGACTGTATCTATTTATTGTAATTATTTAAATTAATTAATTTAAAACATTATGCTCAATTTATTTTAATGTTAGCAATACAGGGATCATTTTACAGGGTGAAATTCTCTCCCTAAATTGTTTTACTTATTTTGATTTGAGGGAGAAGTAGTTTTTCACTATATAAAACATAAATTATTGTTTACTCATATGGCCATATTATAAGTATTACTAATAAATGCAAGATATGCCACTTTATGTTAGTTACATATACTATTATACATTTAACCGCCAATAAGCGGGTAAAATTCTGCACAAATATATGGGCACCTAGAAGTTCATTCGGGCAAGTAAATTTTTCAAGCCCACTTGCCCGAAGGGCAAGTGTCTCAAAAAGTTATTTCGTGAAGACTGAGATTGTTATCAGGCTACAGGAGTTTGCTATTTCATCAGAAGCTACAGTGGTCATAAATCCCATATGCCCCATTTTTCCAGTCACGGCCACATATGACCTTAATCAGAGCTCTTCTCTCTGTCATGGGTGGATGTGGGTGGTGTAACGGCGGAGAACCCCTATATGACTGTTTGGTTTCGTGAGTTCATGAGAACATTTATGTAATTGCAGGGTTTGATGTTTGGGTATGCTACAGACGAGACGGAAGAATGTATGCCACTGACAGTTGTTTTGTCACACCAGCTTAACGCTAAAATCGCACAGCTCCGCAGATCCGGAGAACTTGCGTGGGCACGACCAGACTCCAAAACACAGGTTGGTATATGATACCTGATACTGACCTTCTCATAAATATACCTGATATCGGCCTTCACATACATTATATCTGATACCAAACTTCTCTTACAATATACCCGATGTCGTTCGTCACATACAATATACCCGATATCTTCCTTCACATACATTATATCTTGTACTAAACTTCACACACAATATACCCGATGTCGTCCTTCACATACAATATACCCGATATCGTCCTTCAGACATTATACCTGATATCGTCCTTCACATACAATATACCTGATATCGTCCTTCACATACAATATACCTGATATTGTCCTTCACATACAATATACCTGATATTGTCCTTCACATACAATATACCTGATATCGTCCTTCACATACAATATACCCGATATCGTCCTTCACATACATTATATCTTGTACTAAACTTCACACACAATATACCCGATGTGGTCCTTCACATACACTATACCTGATATCGTCCTTCACATACAATATACCCGATGTCGTCCTTCACATACAATATACCTGATATCGTCCTTCACATACATTATATCTTCTACCAAACTTCACATACAATATACCCGATGTCGTCCTTCACATACAATATACCCGATATCGTCCTTCACAGACATTATACCTGATATCGTCCTTCACATACAATATACCTGATATCGTCCTTCACATACAATATACCTGATATTGTCCTTCACATACAATATACCTGATATTGTCCTTCACATACAATATACCTGATATCGTCCTTCACATACAATATACCCGATATCGTCCTTCACATACATTATATCTTGTACTAAACTTCACACACAATATACCCGATGTGGTCCTTCACATACACTATACCTGATATCGTGCTTCACATACAATACCCGATGTCGTCCTTCACATACAATATACCTGATATCGTCCTTCACATACATTATATCTTCTACCAAACTTCACATACAATATACCCCATTGTCGTCCTTCACATACAATTAATACCCCTAATCGTCCTTCACATACTAATACCCATATCGTCCTTCCACAGACATTATACCTGATATCGTCCTTCATACAATATACCGATATCGTCCTTCACATACAATATAACCTGATTATTGTCCCTTCACATACAATATACCGATATCGTCCTTCACAATACAATATACCCGATATCGTCCTTCACATACATTATATTCGTGTACTAAACTCCACACACAATAACCCGATGTGGTTCTTCACATACACTAACCTGATATCGTCCTTCACATACAAAATACCGGTGTCCCTTTACATACAATATACCTGATATCGTCCCATCACAACATTATATCTTATACCAAACTTCACACACAAATATACCCGATGTCGTCCTTAACAACACAATATTACCCGATATCGTTCTTCACATAACAAATTAACAATATCCCGGGTCCTTCACATACATTATATCTTATACTCCGCACACAATATACCCGATGTGGTTCCTTCCACATACACTATACCTGATATCGTCCTTCACAACAACTATACCTGAATATCGTCCTTCACATACACTTACCCATGTCGTCCTTCACATACAATATACCTGATATCGTCCTTCACATAACATTATATCTTTCTACCACAAACTTCACATAACAATACCCGATGTCGTCCTTCCCAAATAACAATATACCCGATATCGTCCTTCAACATTATACCTGATATCGTCCTTCACATACATAAACCTGATATCGACCTTCCCACATACAATATACCTGATATTGTCCTTCACAGTACAAATATACCTGATATTGTCCTTCACATACAATATACCTGATATCGTCCTTCACATTAATATACCCATATCTTCCTTCACATACATTATATCTTGTACTAAAACTTCACACACAATATACCCATGTGTCCTTCACATACACATACCTGATATCGTTCGTGCTTCACATACAATACCCGAATGTCGTCCTTCACATACAATAACCTGATATCGTCCTTCCATACATTATATCTTCTACCAAACCTTCACAATACAATTACCCGAGTCGCCATCACTACAAATAACCCGATATCAGTCCTTCACATACAATATACCTGATTATAGTCTTTCAGCATACAATATTACCTGATAAATCGTCCTTTCACACACAAATAACCCGATATCGGTCCTTCACAACAATACATCTTGGTTACTAAACACCTTCACACACAATAACCGATTTTCCTTCACATACAACTATACCCTAGATATATTTCGTGCCTTCACATAAATACCCGAATGTCGTCTTCACATACCAATAGAACCTATATCGTCCTTCCACAATACATTATAATCTTCTACCAAAACTTCACATACAATATAACCCCGATGTCGTCCTTCACATACAATATACCCGATATCGTCCTTCACAACCCCAATTATACCCTGATTATCGTCCTTCACATAGAACAATTATACCTGATTATCGTCCTTCACATACAATAATAACCTGATTATTCGTCCTTCACATACAATATAACCTGATAAATTGACCCTTCACATACAATAATAAACCTGATATCGTCCTTACACATACAAATATACCCGATATCGTCCTTCACATGACAATTATAATCTCTTGACTAAACTTCACACACAATAATAAACCCGATGTGGTCCATTCACATACACTATACCTGATAAAATCGTCCTTCCACAGACAATAATAACCCGATGTCCGTCCTTTCCACATACCAATATACCTGATATCGTCCCATTCACAATACATTATATCTTATACCAAACTTCCACACACAATATAACCCAACCACTGTCCTGTCCTTCCAACTACACAAGATACCCGATAAATCGTTCCTTCACATACAAAATCTCCCGATATACGTCCCTTCAAGCAGACATTATATCCTTGTACTAAACTCACACACAAAAATAACCCGATGTGTTCCTTCACATACAACCTATTACCTGATATCGTTCCTTCACAATACATTATAATCTTCTTACCAAACCTTCACAGACCAATATTCCCATGTTCGTCCTTCACATACAATAAATTAACCGATATCGTCCTTCCACAACATTTTCCTGATACGTCCCTTCACATACAATATACCCTGATAATCGTCCATTCACAAACAATTATATCCTGATATTGTCCCTTCATCAACAATATAAACCTGAATCGTCCTTCAACATACAATATACCCGAATATCGGCCTTCACAAACCCATTATACTTGTACTAAACCTTCGCACACAATACACCCTATGTGTATTCAATACTCCTAACCGATATCGTCCTTCACATACAATGAATAACCCCGATGTCGTCCTTCACATACATTAAAATTACCTGATATCCGTCCATTCACATACCATATATCTTCTTAAACCAAAACTTCAACATACCAACAAAATACCCGATGTCGTCCCTTTTCAACATACAACCAATTACCCGATAATCGTCCTTCACAGAACAATTATAACCCTGAAATCGTCGTTTCACATACAATAATACCTGATTATCGTCCTTCAATACATTATACCTGATAAATTCTATTCACACACAATATACCCGACTGATAACGGTCCCTTGCACATACAACTATACCCTGATTATCGTCCTTCACACACACCAATACATAATTCCTTTCTACCTAAACTTCAACACACAATATACCCGATGTCGGTCCTTCACATAAACAATATAACCCTGATATCGTCCTTCCACAGACAATTATACCCCTGATATCGTCCTTCCACTATACAATATACCTGATATCGTCCCTTCACCTTCACATACCAATAACCTATAATTGTCCTCATCCATACAATAAAACCTTGATATTCCTTCCACCATACAATATACCTGATTATCGTCCCTTCACCATACAATTATAACCCTATATCGTCCCATTTCACATGACATTATATCTTCTTGTACTAAAAAAAACTTCACACACCAATATACCAAACCCCGATGGTGGTCCCTTCACATACACTATACCTGATATCGTGCCTTCACATACAATTCACCCATTGTCGTCCCTTCACATACAATATACCTGGATATCGTCCTTCACATTACATTATATTCTTTCTAACCAAACTTCACATTACAATAACTACCCGATGTCGTAACCTTCACATACAATATAACCCCGATATCGTCCTTCACACAGACAATTATACCCTGGATATCGATCCTTCAACAGACAAATTATACCTGATATCGACCTTCACCATACCAATATAACCTGAAATTATTCCGTTCCACAATACAATATAACCTGAATAATTCGTCCTTCACATACAAATACCTGAATCCCGTCCTTCCATACAATATACCCATATCGTCCTTCACATACATTATATCGTGTACTAAAACTTCACACACAATATACCAATTAAAAATAAAAGAATCCCGATCGTGGTCCCTTCCACAGACACTATAACCTTAGTATCGTCCTTTCACATACAACTATACCCGATGATCGTCCCCGTTCACATACAATAATACCTGATAATCGTCCATTAACACATACCAATTATATCCTTGAATAATTGGTCCTAAATCCTTCACACACAATATACCCGATGATTCTCCTTCCAACACACAAATATACCCAGGATATCGTCCCTTCCCAAAAACATACAATATACCCGATATCAGTCCGTTTCTACATACATTATATCTTGTACTAAAACTTCACACACAATATACCCGATGTGGTCCCTTCACATACCTACTAACCTGATATTCAGTGCTTCACATACAATACCCGATGTCGTCCTATACACCATACAATATACCAGATATCCGTCCTTCAACATACATTATATCTTCTAACCAAACCTAAACTTCACATACAATATACCCATGTTCGTCCTTACACATACAATAAAATACCCGATACTCGTCCTTTCACAATACAAGAATTAACCCGATATCGTACCTTTACACAGACATTATACCTGATAATCGTCCCTTCACATAACAAATAATACCTAGATATCGTCCTTTCCACACAACAATACCTGATATTGTCCCTTCACATACAATATAACCTGATAAATCGTCCTTCACAATACAATAAAATACCCCGAATATCGTCCTTCACATACATTATAGCGAAGAACTAACTAAACTTCACACACAATATACCCGATGTGGTCCCTTCACATACACTATACCCTGATATCGACCTTTCACATACAATATACCCGGATGTCGTCCATTTACATACAATATACCTGATAATCGTCCATCACCATACATTAAAACTTATACCCAAACTTACCAAAACACCCACAACAATTAAACCCGAATGGTCGTCCCTTTAACACACAAGTATACCCGATATCGTCCTTCACATACAATATACCCGATATCGTTCCTGTTTCACATTACATTATTAAATCTTGTACTAAACTTTCACACACAATATACCCCGATAGTGGTCCTATTCACATACACTTATACCTTGATAAATTCGTCCTCACATACATTATAATCTTCTTTCTACCAAACTTCACATACAATATACCCGATTCGTCCTTCCTTCACACAACAATAAAAACCCGATAATCTGTCCTTCACAGACATTATACCTGATATCCGTCCTTTCACATACAATATACCTTGAAATACGTCCTTCACATACAATATACCCGTGATATTGTCCCTATTCACAATACAATATACCTGATTATCGACCCTATCACATAAACAATAATAACCCGATAATCGTCCTTCACATACATTATATTCTTGTAACTAAACTTCGCACACAACTATACCCCCGATGTGGACCTTCACATACACTAATACCTGAATAAATCGTCCTTCACATAACAATATACCCGATGTCGTCCTTCACATACCAATATACCTTGATAATCGTCCTTCACATACATTATATCTTCTAACCTCCAAACTTCACCATTACAATATACCCGATGTCGACCTTCCACAACATACAATATACCCGATAATCGTCCCTTCACAGACAATTATAACCTGAATATCCGTCCGTTCACATACAATAGACCGGATATCGTCCTTCACAAACCACAAGAATACCTGATATTGTCCTTTACAGCATACAATATACCTGATAATCGTCCTTCACTATACAATATAACCCGATATCGTCCTTTACACATACATTATATCTTGTACTCAAACTTCACACACAATATACCGCCCGAATGTGTCCTTCACATACACTAATACCTGATATCGTCCTTCACATACAATATACCCGATGTCGTCCTTCACATTACAATAATAAACCTTGATATCGTCCTTCACACATCAATGATACCAGATAAATTGTCCCTTCCCACACCATACAATATACCTGATATTGTCCTTCCTTCATACAATCACAATAACCTTGAATATCGTCCATTCACTATACAATATACCCGATAATCGTCCTGTTCACATACATTATATCGTTGTAACTAAACTTCAACACAACAATTATACCCCGAATGTGGTCCTTCCACATACACTATTACCTGATATCGAGCCTTCACATAACAATACCCGATGTTCGTCCTTCCACACGTACAATAAATACCTGATATCGTCCTTACTTCACAATACACATTATATCTTCTACACCAAATCTTCACATACAATATACCCGATGTCGTCCTTACCACATACCATATCCAAACCCGATATCGTCCTTCACATACAATATACCCCAATTTAGATTATCGTCGTCCTTCACAGGACCATTATACCATGATATCGTCCTTCACATAACAATATACCTGATAATCGTCCTTCAACATACAATATACCTGATATTGTCCCTTCACATAACAAAATACCTACGAGATCGTACCTTCACAAATACAATAGACCCGATATCGTCCCTTCCACATACATTATATCGTGTAACTTAAACTTTCACACACAATATACCCGATTTGGTTCCTTCAAACAAACAACTAAACCTACCATAGAACGTCCTTACACCATAAAACAATATACCCGATGTCGTTCCTTTACATACAGAAATATACCTGATTATCGTCCAAACACATACATAATAACTTACATATACAAAACTTCACACACAATAATAAACCCGATTGTCGTCCTTAACACACAATAATTTACCCACCCATATCGGTCCTTACAACATACAATTATAACCCGATAACGTCGTCCTTCACCATAACATTAATATCTTGTACTAAACCTTCACACACAAACCCAATATACCCGATGTGGTTCCCTTTCACATACAACTAACTACCTGATAATCCGTGCTTCACATTACAAACCCGATGTCCGTCCCTTCCACATACCAAATTACCTGATATCGTCCATTCACCATACCATTATAAATCATTCAACCCAAACTTCACATACAAGATTACCCCGATGTCAGTTCCTTTCCACAATACAATAATCACCCCGATATCCGTCCCTTCACAGACATTAATTTACCCTGATATAGTCCTTCACAGACAATTATACCTGATAAATCGACCCTTCACATACAAATATAACCTGATATTCGACCTCCTTCACACTACAATAATACCTGATATCGTCCTTTCACATACAAAAAACCTGATATCGCTCCTTCACATACAATATACCCGAAACGTCCTTCACATACATTATTAAAATTCCGTTGAACTAAACTTCACCACACAATAATAAACCCGATGGTGGTCCTTCACATACACTATACCTGATATCGTCCTTCACAATACAAAATAAACCCGATGTCGTCCTTCACCATACAATAATAAACCTGATATCTGCCCATTCACACATACATTATATCTAATTACCAAACTTCACACCAACAATTAACCCTGATTGTCCGTATTAACCACCAATATACCCGAAATGTCGTCCCTTCACATAAACAATATTACCCGATTCAATCGTTCACCATTACACAAATTTGTACTAAACTTTTCCCAACACAATATACCCGATGTGTCCTTCACATACACTATACCTGATATCGTCCATTCACATCCATATATCTTCTACCAAACCTTCACATACAAGATAACCGATGTAGTCCTTCCACATACAATTTACCCAGCATTCGTCCTTCAACAGGACATTATACCTGATTATCTTTTTTTTCCCCCCTTCAATACTTTCCCAACCTTATACCAGATATCGTCCTTCACCATAACATAATTAAACCTTTGATATTGTTCCTTCACCATTACAATAAATACCTGATATCCGTCCTTCATTATAACAATATATTAACAAAGATATCCCGGTTCCCTTCAACCCCATTAACATTAATATCCCTTGTTATCTAACCTGTCCACCACACCAATATTACCCGAAAATGTGGTTCCCAATTCACCATTACAATTTTACCTTGAAATTATTATCCCGTTCCTTTCACATACAAATTACCCCATATCCCGTCCTCACATACATTATATCCCTTGTACTACCCTCGCAAAACAACAAATAATAACCCGAATGTGGTCCTCTCACATACACTACCTTGGATAATCCGTTCCTTTCCTTCAAACATAACCCAATTATAAACCCATGTCGTCCTTCACTTACAATATACCTGACCGTTTCCTCACCAGACAAATTATATTCCTTCCTACCCACCTTCACATACAATATACCCCGATTGTCCGGCCCTTCACATACAATTATACGATATCGCCTAAACACAGACATTATACCTGATATTCGTCCTTTCACAACAATAACCTGATATTCCCTTCACCAATACAATAATACCTGAATATTGTCCCTCCACCAACACTATAAAAACCTGATACCCCGTTCCTTCCACCTCGATATCGCCTCCACAGACAATATACCTGATATCGTCCTCAATAAACAATATACCTTGATTCCTTCCTCACATTACAAAAAAATACCTGATTATTTCCTCACATACAATAATAACCTTGATATCCGTCCTTCACAATACAATAATACCCCGATATCGTCCTTCCACCCATTACATTATATCTTGTAGCTAACCCTTCGCACCACAATATACCCGTTGTGTTCCTTCACATTACTCTTATACCTTGATACGTCCTTCACATAACAATATACCCGGATGGTTCGTCCTTCCCAACCATACAATAATACCTGATATCGTCCTTCACAAATTACATTAATATCTTCTACCCAAACCTTCACATACAATATACCCATGTCGACCTTCCACAAACAATAACCCAAATATCCGTTCCTCCACCAGACAATTAATACTGATATTGTCCTATTTTTCACATACATAGACTGATATCGTCCTTCAAACCAAATTACAATTAAACCTTTGAATATGTTCCTTCACATACATACTGATATCGTCCTTCCACAGGACAATATACCCGATATCGTCTCCTTCACCAAATTACATTATATCTTGTTACTAAACTTCCCACACAACAATATACGATGTGTTCCCTTCAACCATTACACTATACCTGATATCGACCCTTCCCAAATACCAATATACCCGATGTCGTACCTCACATCAATATACCGATATCGTCCTTCACATACATTAATTATTCTTCTACCAAACCTTCACATAACAATATACCCGATGTCCGTTCCTTCACCATTACAATAATAACCCCGATATTCGTTCCTCACGAAATTATACCTGGTTATCGTTCCTTCCCACCCATACATACCTGAAATATCGTCTTCACATACATTTATACCTGATATTGTCGTCACCCATAAACAATATACCTGATATCGTCCTTCACATACAATATACCCGATATCATCCTTCACATACATTATATTGTACTAAACTTCACACACAATATACCCGATGTGGTCCTTCACATACACTATACCTGATATCGTCCTTCACATACAATATACCCGATGTCGTCCTTTACATACAATATACCTGATATCGTCCGTCACATACATTATATCTTATACCAAACTTCACACACAATATACCCGATGTCGTCCTTAACACACAATATACCCGATATCGTCCTTCACATACAATATACCCGATGTCGTCCTTCACATACAATATACCCGATGTCGTCCTTCACATACAATATACCCGATGTCGTCCTTCACACCCGATGTCGTCCTTCACATACAATATACCCGATGTCGTCCTTCACATACAATATACCTGATATCGTTCTTCACATGCAATATACCTGATATCGTCCTTCACACACAATATACCCGATATTGTCCTTCACATACAATATACCTGATATCGTCCTTCACATACATTATACCCGATATCGTCCTTCACATACATTATATCTTATACCGAACTTCACACACAATTTACCTTCACATACAAGCTATCTGATACTGGCCGTCACAGTTTATAACGATGTCGACTTTCACATAGCATATATCTGATATTGACCTCCACATACATATACCAGATATCGACTTTCACATACAATGTACCCGATATCGACCTTCACATATAATATACCCAATATCGACTTTCACATACAATATACCCGATGTCGACGTAACATACAATTCACATGATATAGACTTTCACATGCAACGTATCCGATATCGACCTTCACATGCAAAACTTGATACCGATTCCATTACAGGTGACATGCGAATACAAATATGAGCGCGGGGCGTGTGTGCCCATACGCGTGCACACAGTCGTCATATCTGTCCAGCACGACGAGGTGGTTACCATGGAACAATTGAGAAAAGACTTGTTGGAGAAAGTTGTACGTGTTGTGATTCCCGAACAATATTTGGACGATCAGACCGTGTACCACCTACAGCCTTCGGGGAAATTCATCATCGGCGGACCACAGGTAATACGCACTAGGAGTGAAATTCATTCTCCACTAAATGGCCTAGAGGTTAAACTGGACTTCAATATTAACAGGTTGCGGGTTCAATCCCTTGAAAAAGTACTTTCATAGTATTTCCATCTCACTGGTCTTTCAGATGAGACATGAAAACGAGGTCCCTATATGACCTTAGCTGTTGTTGGGACGTTGAACCCATTCACGTTCTACTAAATGGCTTAACCAGTGTTGTACCTAAGTCTCGGATCCAAGCGGACAGTTTCGTGGTTTCAGCCTCTTTTGTATTAAGAATGATGGCGAGATTGGTAAATTATAAGGCCTATTGCTATTTTGAGGTGTGAAAATGTCCCCTAGCAGAGCTCCAGTTAAGGTGCGTAATTTGGGGACAAATTTCTTATTTCTCTATCAAAAATGGCATGTTGGGAGTGCTTAAGAATCGTCTGAACGAGACGATTCTAAAGGACTCCCAACTTGCCATTTTTGGTGAAGAAATAAGAAATTTTAACCACAAATTGAACAAATTACGCACCTTAACTGCAGCTCTGTCCTAGGTGTAGCACCACTGCTTTGTAGCCCATTTCATGCGGATACCGATTCATAGGTTGCAAATTTTCTCTAAACATTTGTTTTCAATTTCCTGCATTTCTCGTCATATTTGTCTTGTCAATGCCCGATTCGTTGGATCACTCGCTCTCTATATCGCTTATTGGTCATTGTTTCATGGACTAGTTGCGAACAGTGCCGATGTTTCGGGCTACAGCATGCAACACCTTATTGCCAATATAGATAGATAGGGCCAAAAAAAAAATGTCTCGTTTCCGGTAACCTGACAGACCGCACTGAAATAGTGCCGACCGTAAATTTTTTTCTTACAAAATTTGCGGATTCCGGTATATTTTGTCCCATGAAATTCGTCATGTTTTATAAAGTGTACCATCATTCGGATTAATTGGTTTTTAGCTCGACTATTCGAAGAATAAGCAGAGCTTATGTTGTCACCCCGGCGTCGGCGTCACCGTCACGCCTTGGTTAAGGTTTTTAGTCAACCTTGTATATGGAATACTACTGGCCCTACACCCACCATACTTGCACAACTTCATCTCCTAGTGATGTACATCAATAACCCCTGATCTATATTTGACCTTGACCTACATTTCCTCTTGAATTACTTAGTTAATTCCCTTGGTTAAGGTTTTTAGTCAAGCTTGTATATGGAATACTCCTGGCCCTACACCCACCATACTTGGACAACTTCATCTCCTAGTGATGTACATCAACAACCCCTGATCTATATTTGACCTTGACCTACATTTAACCTTGAATTACATAGTTAATTCCCCTTGGTTAAGGTTTTTAGTCAACCTTGGTTAAGGTTTTTAGTCAAGCTTGTACATGGAATACTAGTGTGCATACAGACACCATACTTGGACAACCTTTTCTCATAGGGATGTACATCAATAACCCCTGATCTATATTTGACATTGACCTACATTTCCTCTTCAATTACTTAGTTAATTCCCCTTGTTTAAGGTTTTTAAGTCTAGCTTGTATATGGACTATTCCTGGCCCTACACCCACCATACTTGGACAACTTCATCTCCTAGTGATGTACATCAACAACCACTGACCTATATTTGACCTTGACCTACATTTAACTTTGAATTACTTAGTTAATTCCCCTTGGTTAAGGTTTTTAGTCAAGCTTGTACATGGAATACTATTGTACATACTAACACAATACTTGGACAACCTTTTCTCATAGCGATGTACATCAATAACCACTGATCTATATTTGACCTTGACCTACATTTCCTCTTGAATTACTTACTTAATTCTCCTTGGTTAAGGTTTTTAGTCAAGCTTATAGATGCAATACTCCTGGCCCTACACCAACCATACTTGGACTTAATTCTCCTTGGTTACGGTTTTTAGTCAAGCTTATAGATGCAATACTCCTGGCCCTACACCAACCATACTTGGATAACTTCATCTCCTA
Source organism: Conchocele bisecta (assembly GCA_029237695.1). Classification (NCBI taxonomy): domain Eukaryota; kingdom Metazoa; phylum Mollusca; class Bivalvia; order Lucinida; family Thyasiridae; genus Conchocele; species Conchocele bisecta. The sequence goes on from CM055267.1 coordinate 96,635,633, forward strand.
GTGATGTACATCAATAATCCCTAACCTATATTTGATCTTGACCTACTTTTATCCTTGGATTACTTTCTTATTTCCCCTTGGTTAAGGTTTTTAGTCAAGCTTGTATATGGAATATTCCTGGGTCTACAGCAACCATACTTGGAAAACTTCATCTCCTAGTGATGTACATCAATAACCCCTGACCTATATCTGACATTGACCTACATTTAACCTTGAATTACTTTCTTATTTTCCCTTCGTTAAGGTTTTTAGTGAACCTTGGTTAAGGTTTTTATGCAGGCCGCGGCCACATTGACCTACATTTAACCTTGAATTACTTACTTAATTTCCCTTGGTTAAGGTTTTTAGTCAACCTTGGTTAAGGTTTTTATGCAGGCCGCGGCCACCTTGTTTGTCAAGTTATGTGTACATCGACAACCCTCGTAGTCGAGCTATGCTGTTCTCCTACAGCTCTTGTTATCGTTACGGTAGTTTCGGTTACTTAGGAGTGAAAGGGTTAAAAGAGAAACATTTTATTTATTTATACATTGTTGACACACTACACTGCATCAAGTTTAAAATTGGGAACATATTGGAGATACAGATAAGCTGCAGATTTGGTTTATCTTTATTTATGTGTCCAGTGAATTTTATTATTATTATTCTAAGAATATGTAATAACCCTAAATATTCGGACACATATCTGGTTTCCCACAACAGAGTGTCCCAATGTTTAGGGTTGTATATTTTCAGCATAAAATGTCGATTTAAAAAAAATGTGTAGTTGCAACCCAATACAGTGGAAATGACCACTCCAAGACATGACAGTGCGTTTTAATCACATAAGATGACTGTCACGTCGCACACACTTAACCCTTTCAACACTACAGCCCTCTATATAGTGGTGTTCGCAAACAGTGTAGATCCAGATGAGACGGCTCGTGACAAGCGGTCTCGTCAGGATCTGCACTTGTTGCAAGTAACTTTAATATTTTGTAGATAAAAAATGCCCTCCTCATAAATTGAGAATTTGGGAATTTTTTCAGAGTTTGAGGCCATCCATAATTATATCTCCGTTTCCTGTAACACGACCGACCCGCTAAAAACAGTGCGACCCGATTTTGTTTATTGCAATTTCGTTTACAATTTTTTTTTTTTTGTCCCGGAATTTTAACCATGCTCGGTATTTAGCAGCCGCGGAAATTTGATCCAAATCAGGCAAGCGCTTATTTATAAACGTACTGAAAGATCGATATGCATCTGCAAGCCTCCTAGCAATGATGACTTTATGATTTACGATGGACAACAACAACAGCGTCGAGATGGAAGCTTCTTCGCAGTTGTCGGCGGGTATTTCTGCGTGTTGCGACGTGAAGAACGCAAATGAAGTTGTGTCGGGCGCGGATACAGGGGGGGGGGGGGGGGTCCAGGGGGTCCGGACCCCCTCCCCCCTTGCTTCCGCCAAAAAATAATAAAATCTACAATACTCGAATAGTTGGATGACTTTGTTCGTGGCCTCTAGTCTGTTTCACGTTAACCTGCCCAACTTTTTTCAAGATCATTTTTCAGCAAAATTTAGCGATGAGCCATCTTTTTATTTTTTGAAATTCGGTCCTATAATGAAGTAATAGCCCTAAATCAAGAATTGAATGCAGGATTGTAATGTTAAAATGTCACGTGCGATCAGATATTCAACATTTTTCTAGCATTGAACTGCTTGCTGGATTTCATCATTAAAAAAAGACACTAACCTGGTCTTTATGAGAGAAAATCTTGCCAGGTTCAAAAATAAAGGAATCGAGCCTCCATCTCTCGGTGTTCGTACAAGAATTACAGAAGAAAATGCCGAGAATTTGGTCAAAATACAACATGATGTCATCATCATCTGCTACAGCTTTCGTATCTATTGACAACGCCAAGCTGAGGTTGGCACGCTGTTCCTACCACGCAAAATTAATTGCACATATCCTCGCACGGTGTAAATCTACATTCTCTAATGGTATGACTTGTGAACACCATATATACGTCATTTCCGGCGGAAGTATGCCGTCACTTCCTGTGAGCCAGTTTCTTTGCTGGACGAATTTCCGGCGGACAACTTGGTTTACTAAACGCTGATTGGTTGGTGAAGGTCACCAGGTTAATCAAATCAAGTTCATTAGCATTCACAATTTACAATACATTAGGACGTATTAGCAATAGTATCAGATCGACTTGGAACCTTATGGATGAATGATATTCGCTAAAAAATTAAGATTAAATGATTAATTGATATATTTTAATGCAAATTGTTTTAAGTTATATGCCAGAAAATGATGTTAATAAACAAATTTATTAAGAATTTGTGTTCAGTTCGCAATAATAGTTGTTGTTTACCGGAAGTGATTATTGCAATAGCAGTTTCTTGTCTTATTGTCAACAATTAAAATTCGGTGAAATGAATTTATAAGGCAAAATCCCATCCATGACTGTTTATACGAAATAACTTTGTTATTAGACGAATTTTCTTGAAATAAAAAGTAGGCTCATTTCTAAAAAATAGTTTTACATTGTTTTATATAAAAAAAAATAAGCAGCTTGGAGTGTTTTTACAGCAATAAATCTTGGGCAGCATTTCGTGGAACAGACAATAGGTGTCAGGAAATCGCATCTGCGGCGATCTAGCATTTAAAAATTTCAAGGGGGAGGACCCCCAGACACCCCAACTTTACGATCTCGAGCAAGCGCCAACTTGTAATTACAGACCCCCGCCTGCAATTATTTCTGTATCTGTGCCTGTTGTGTTGTGTTGTAGGGGTTATTACCTTTAAGCTAGTGTACACACTCGTGTAGTCTGATGTAAGTGGGTCAACATTGTCTTTCCGACAAAGTATTCATAACAGCTTTGAGAGTATCTGACTGAGCAAGCACATCAGGATCGACATCAAATAAAAAAGGAAATAATAACCTCTTTTTATCAGAACACGGCACTGACAACTATTATTCTAGTCCATTTGTTTTGTATATGTACTGTTTAATTTGTGAAGACATTGTTCAAGAAAATGTTGTTTTAGTTTTAATATGTGCCCAATTGTTGTCTTCCTAGAAAGTCAAGTCTGACAGGTGCTGTAACAATTATATTTACATATTATGTATTGTCAACAAGTTCCCTTTCAACACCAATTAACTGAGATAATTTTTAAAGCAATCCATTAAAAAAAATATTTTCAGACCATTGAGTGCAGTTATAAAATCCCTTGAACAGAGTGCAGGGGGGCGTTTCACTAAACTTCCTATGACTAAAATGTTCGTAAGTGCAAAATTATTATAGTCTGTAAATTTCACATTAACAATGTTTTCTTGTTAATAATTGTTAGATTTACATTTATTGAGCATAGGCTGCATAGCCTATGCGCAATAAATGTAAATCCATCAATTAAAATTTGCAAACGATTATAAATTTGCGCTTACGAACATTTTAGTCGTAAGAAGTTTAGTGAAACGGCCCCCTGATCCTGTCAGATGGGGCCGCTCATTATGAACTGGCGCGTGCCCACCCCCTACCCCCCCTACCCCCACCCCCCCCCCCCCCCCTAAACTTCGCCGAGTAAAGATTTTTTACAAGTTACAAGGCACGTTTCATGCCAAGTGCCATGTATTCCATGCATTTTCGGTCGTTTTCTTATTGTTTCAAAATTTAATCGTTTTCAATAAATAATCATGTCTAAACATACTGTGATAGTGTCAATACTTTTGCTCCAAAATGCGCCAGAACGCAGGAAATGCGATGTAGATTTAAAAAACTGTCCGGGGGGGGGGGGGGGGGGGGGTGGGGGGGGGAATCCTGAGCTCTGCTCGGTCGACTATATAGTCGAGCATTGCAAAATAGTTACGCCCCCCTAACCCGAAATCCTGGATCCGCTCCTGAATATAATCTCTGGCCCTAAATAGCATACATGTTCATACAACAACACATACAGCAATTGACATACTTTTATTGCAAGTGTTAAAATATTGTACCTTTTTAATATTAATAATTTTTAAATTCAATATGTCCTGTGACAGACAAAAAAGAAATTGCCTACCGACCGACCCACTTCTAAAATTCTGGGTCGGGTTACAGGAAACAAACAATTTTTTAAGGACGGCCTGAGAAGAAAAACCTACCCCTAGCGTTGGGAGAATTAATCCCTGTTATCATCGAGGCTGGATTTGACAGTAATACCTGATTATTTTCAGCATGAACTGGTTGCTTTAGGCTGGATTTGACCGTAATACCTGTATATTTTCAGAGTGATGCTGGTTTGACTGGCCGAAAAATAATCGTGGATACATACGGAGGTTGGGGAGCACACGGTGGTGGTGCATTTTCTGGAAAAGATTTCTCCAAAGTGGACCGGTCAGCAGCCTATGCGGCGAGATGGGTCGCCAAGTCACTAGTCAAGGCGGGGCTCTGTAGACGTGTTCTTGTTCAGGTACGCTTCCATATTCTACTAATTCATTGAACGGAAGATGGGATTATATGTATATCTACTCAATGAATCCATCCTTACTACTGGCATTCACACCACACCATCAAGCAAATCATGTTCCATTTATCAATAAATGGTACTGTATCAATGCCCCCTATGACCTTTGAAGGCACCTTGTTTCGGTAACTGCACGTTACTCCAGATTTGTCGTATACAGCCGCGAATTGGCCATTTCCCCATGTAACCCTGACGATGCTGAATACATTTTTGTCGTCTGCTGTTTATTTTCGTTTTTCTCATCAAAAACATGGATTGATAGAATTTTAGAAGAGAAATGATTCTAATGTGCTGTCAAATCATGTTTTATTCAGAAAGAAGAAACATATAAACAACAGCAGACAACAATTTTCGGTTCCACATTCTAAGGGTTAAAGACATTCAGAATGAGCTTTGCTATAGTTGCCTCCCTTAGATCTAATAAGTTCATTCCAAGATATTTCTTGTATATACAGTACTGGATCGCATTGAACACACAAGTTGTGATTTAATGGTTGGCATAACTATAGTTATACCCCCCACAACGAGTTGTGGGGGGGGGGGGGTATACTGGAGTCGGGTTGTCCGTGTGTCCGTCCGTCACTAAACTTAACATCAGAGAAATATTGTTATAACTTCTATTTCCTTCATCTAAAGTGCTTAATATTTCAGTGCTCGACTGACTACAAATGCCATAACTTCCATTTATCCCATAATATTCACAGATCAGTAGAGCTCCAGATAAGTTTTGTATTTAAGAGTATTATACCCCCAGATTTCCAATTCAATGCGTATTTTACTTTTACAAATTTTGATTTTCTTCCGTATTAAATAGGGAACAAATGATAAAAAATATAACAAATTTAAAAATTCACTTATTTGAGCTGCAAAAAGCGAACACCGTTTGCTTTTTATACGCCCGTTGGAAAAAACGGGACGTATTACGTATTCATCTTGTACGGGCGGGCACAGCTTGTCAACGCAATAACTAGAGTACTACTTGACTGATTGTAACCAAATTTGGTATACATGTTTATCACGGCAAGCTGAAGAAGCCTATTGATTTTGGCGGCCATTTTTATTTTTCACACTCTGTATCCTTGTCCACGCAATAACTCAAAGTTCTACTTCACCGCTCGTAACCACATTCAGATTACATGTTTATCACGGCAAGACGAAGAAGCCTATTGATTTTGAAAAATTTCCGATGACTTATCTCCCCTTGGCGGACATTTTTAATTTTCGCACTCTGTATTATTGTCCACGCAATAACTCGAGTTGTACTTCACCGATCGAACCAAATTCGGTATACATGTTTATCATGGCAAGACAAAGAAGCCTATTGATTTTGAAAAATTTCCGATACTTATCTCCTCTTGGCAGCCATTTTTAGCTCGACTATTCGAAGAATAGTGAGAGCTTATGTAGTCACCCTGGCGTCGGCATCACCGTCATGCCTTGGTTAAGGTTTTTAGTCAAACTTGTATATGGAATACTCCTGGCCCTACACCCACCATAATTACCCTTGGTTAAGGTTTTTAGTCAACCTTGGTTACGGTTTGTACTCCAACTTGGTTAAGGTTTATAGTCAAGCTTGTATATGGAATACTCCTGGGCCTACAGCAACCATACTTGGACAACTTCATCTCCTAGTGATGTACATCAATAACCCCTGACCTATATCTGACATTGACCTACATTTAACCTTGAATTAATTACTTACTTAATTTCCCTTGGTTAAGGTTTTTATGCAGGCCGCGGCCACCTTGTTTGTCAAGCTATGTGTACATCGACAACCCTCGTAGTCGAGCTATGCTGTTCTCCTACAGCTCTTGTTAATTTTCGCACTCTGTATCCTTGTCCACGCAATAACTCGAGTTGTGCTTGACCGATCATAACCAAATTCGGTATACATGTTTATCACGGCAAGACGAAGAAGCCTATTGATTTTATCCGTATCCTTGTCCACGCAATAAGTCGAGTTCTACTTGACGGATTGTAACCAAATTTGGTTTACATGTTTATCACGTCATGAGTTATCTCCTCTTGTTGACGGGCCTTGCCTCGACAGGCGTATATTGTGACCTTCGGCACTCTTGTTGCAGTTCAACTAAGTAGATTTTCAACTCTTTTGCTGTATTTTCACTACTCCATTTGAAAATCGATGCGTATTTTCACATTTCTGGGAGTATTTTGTACTCCCACTTTTGGTAATCAATGCATATTCTGCTAACTCTAGCGCGCAAAATACACCAATACGTTCATTTCTCAAATCACAAAAAAATTTATGTTAAAACACTAAACAAAGTTGTGTTTTTAATTTGGTCCTGTATTATTTTTCATATGGATAAAAAATTATACTGTTATTTCTCCAGCTAATACAACACTATGTGACTGGAGAAATACTACTGATGTCCTTTGCAACAAATGTAAAGCTATACTAACTGATACTAGCAGATTCAGACAGCACAGCTCTTAGCATTGTATGCAATGGGTTAATGGGTAATGACACTGAAGTCAATGTTAAATATCAACATGGGCCCGGTTGCTCAAAGCTTCTGTTAACTTAACAGACTGTTAAATCCTTAGCATTGCTAAGGATTTAACAGTCTGTTAAGCTAACAGAGGCCCTGGTTATTTATTATAGGAATGAATGGCCTTTTTGTGGAATTTATCGGGGTATAAACTTGGAAAAGTCGCGGGAATACTGGACGAAGGCCGGAAGGCCTCGTCCAGTCTTCGCGACTTAAGTTTATATCCCCGATAAATTCCACAAAAAGGCCATTCATTCCTTATAATTCCAGCATTTGAAATAAATTCATCAAGAAAATGTGTTTATTTTCTGTTTTCTTAAGAATTATTTTAACTGCGCCTCACGGTTACGGAAAGTAGTTTGGCGTGGGAGTTTACTGGGATATACATTTTGGACAGAGACTTGCTACGGACCAATCAAATGTTAGGGAATTGTGTAAATATTTTTGTGCTGGAATTAATTAAGCCATAAAAAAGTACTTTGGCTCTCAGACACGGGGAATGTGAAACGGAAGGGCAGATTTTTTGGAATATATTCTTTGAGATGTTCGTCTGATATTTTTCAAGTCACCATATTTTTGTGCTGGAATTATGACCTTATGTTACTAGACCATCGACATATCAACATGGTTATTTATTTGCAGTTGTCGTACGCCATCGGAATAGCAGAGCCATTGTCCATTACGGTCCTTAGCTACGGTTCCTCAAAGAAATCCGAGCGAGAATTGTTAAACATCGTCCTTAATAACTTTGATTTGCGGCCGGGTAAAATTGTCAAGTAAGTTTCATAAGCAATTTCTAAGATTCTTCACTGGGTTTGTGATTGAAAAGCATCCTGAGCATCGAAACTTGTCCTCTAAATCCGGCTGTTGGATTGATTCAAGTCTGAGCAACGTCTCGAGCCATCAAGCTTCCTCATTTTGAACTTTGACCGAGTACATGCTGAATAAAGTCTTGTATAAAAATTGGAGTAGGAGTCCCCCCCTCCTTAGGAGCACCTGTCTCGGGTATATAAGGCCTTGTGCACATTGCTCGAAGGTGACATACAACTACGTGCAGTGCGGGATATGCTTGTTGGTGGAGTAGCGAGGAGGACTTACTTGGGACACGTGTGTCGAATTGTTGGAATAAAACTTGTTTGCCTCTTATTACCGACTTGGTATTGAATCACACGGATCCCTTTAATTTGTGGCATTCACTGATCACGCTACCACGAGAACAGCGAATGCTACACAACTTTATATTAGTTTCCTGAGCGAGTAACCTCTATTCAGATCATCTATGTTTAGGTCACCTGCAGAATTGTGTTAGATTCACTGTACTGATTATCTCTTTAAACCCATTAAATTCGGAATAACTTTTACGGACATTAAATATTCAAAATATTTCATCTATCATTTCTCAATGAAAGTATAAGTTGTGACCACTCATTTGAACCGTCTCGTTTAGAAGGTTCAAATGGTGGTCACGACATATACTTCTAAGCACATACAATTATAAAGAAAATATTTATATATTTTTCACAAACAAAATGTCATATCCACAGCATGAAGTGGGTTAACAGGCTCGGAATTCTTGTGTTTCTCCGGGCTCAGTTGGTAAACTTATATCAGGTAGCCTTGTATTCACTCTCGACTAGCATTCATTAAAGGGTAGTCTACACTTTCAGAGGGACAATTTCAGATTTTGGACCCTTTTTTGTATTAAAATAATAGGGAGATTTTTAAAGTTTAAGGGACATGGGCAATTTTAGGTGGGAAAATGTCACCTGGGCTCGCTCTAGGCACAACACTGTACAGTGACACTCGTTACCTCAAACTCTCAAATTTCTGATGTTTCGGTAAAAGTTTTAATCCAAAGTACTAGAGGTGCAACGATACGGTCAAACCCGTATTGCGATATATTGCGATACAACAAACCCATATTGCAATACGTATTGCGATATTATACCATGTATGAACAAATAATAATAAAAACAAACAGGAGATAAAGAACAGTCTTTATTGTTTATTATTGTCATTAGAACACATCAAAAAACTGTGTGGGTCAGGACTTTGCCCAGAAACGGTTGACATTAATGATTATTTCTGGACGAGAGGAAATTAGGGAGAAATGATCAAAATCATATTTTCCCTGATTTTTTCTCTTACTTATAGTTATCGCGTAACTGTTTATACACCGTATATACATGTAGCTAGCCATCATAAGTCTACCCGTCCCATAAGTCGAGGCACGAACATGAACCCAAAAAATCAGTCTTGAGCCAAGTCGCGGCCCATAAGTCGACTACTGAAAATTCGTCGGCTACTGGGTGCAGGCGAAATTAGGTCATGAATTGCCTGTATTGCTTGGCTAAGTTTTGTGCTTTCTGTAGTTTGTTTGAAGCAAATATGCTTCATATAAACGTAGAAAATATATCATTTATGCTTACTGTACTATATTTATCGACTGTCACCCCCAGTGAAATGTAAAGGTCGTGTTTGAAACATTTTAATACACACATGTTCAATCGATGTGTTGTAAAAATGGGCTGTTACGTGAATTGGACAAACTTTATAATAAACTAGTTAATCAGTTAATACTTGTCATTAACTGCTACAGAGACAAACTAATTGTATTTCTATCAAGTAAATAATGATAATAGCAACTGGTCACAAATATTAGGAGGTAAATTGAACAGCCGTTACCTGGCAATTTCACAGCTGATCGGGTTAATGACCGGATACAGTGGCTTGTTTGATTTCAAGTCTGAATTGACTGGTGATGTGTGCAGTGCTTTTCTCTCATTTTTTGGCTGTGACGGGAGAAATGGGGCTTATGGTATTTGCGACCAGTGTAGCTGCTGATCAAATTGCACATCCATTTAGCATGAGAACATTCTATTTTGCTTGTTATTATCATGCTGGGTGCTTCATTGATGGAATGGTGAGCTGTAAATATCCGAATTGTCGTGATCGATATGCCATATACTGGTCGAAAATGTACTACACATGGTAACATACATTTTGCCAGCCGACAGTCCATACCAGTCGGTATTAGCCTCTCGTGTAGGATATTGTCCACGGGCGCACACATCAGTGAATGCCTTTACATAACACTGTATCTGTTTCCAGTCTCACGCAACGGGAGACAAAATTATGCAGGCACAATTAGTAACAGGTTTTTAGTCATTTATGCTTCTCGCAAATTTATTGTGTTAATCGAGCAGACCTTCATTTCGCGGATGTCGCGAAACCACTTGCAAAATTTCTTTGAAGGAAGTAATGATTGTTCATTCTGCCTGCAACTCATGGTATGATTTAACATAATTTATTTTAGAAACATAAAAGAAAAATACCGCCACTGCAGTACTCGCCAGTAGAACGTACATATCTGGCAATAGAAATGGCACCAAGTCGTGATTTTCTCTGACCATTTTGTATCAGACTTTCGGTATATTATTTTTATACCCTAGCCATAAAATTACTCACTACATGTATTACTCATCTAATTGTGGCGTGTTTATTAAAAAATATTGACTTCTGTCATATTAAAAATTAAGTTTTGAATGATTTTGAATAATTTTGCACAATTATTTTAACACAAGATGGCGACCGAGAATATGGTGTAAATATCGCGATACGCGAAAACCGTACCGCGATACGTATCGTCAGGATGACATATCGCAATATACCGGTATACCGGTATATCGTTGCACCACTACAAAGTACATGTTTTCCTAATATTGTTTTAACTCGCTTAACTCGAGTATTCCCTCAGTCACCTGTAGCCTATTTCATCAAAATTGCAAAGCATACTTATCTAGCAAAGTATACTTTGTGGGAGTACCGTAATCATTTATTTTGTCCGAAATGCATTATTTCATATAGAACTAACGACTGCATATATTTGATGATTAAAGGTATGCAGAATTATTATACTGAATTTATTACATTATGTTATTTTCCCCTCAAAGTATACTTTGCTAGAAAAGTATACTTGGCAATGTTGGTGAAATAGGCTACTGGACTTTGAGTAAACGGCTGTAGACTTTATGTTGGCCATTTTTCCTGAAATACCGTATTGATCCTAATTAAATATAATCGCATGCCCTGTTACATGTGCCTTCAGTACTTTTGTGAATGTCGGGATCCGTGTTTCATAATTTAGGGCTTAATTATCGATGCCTTCAGAGGTCTCGTGGCCGAATTGTCAAATGAAGTTAGAATAATTGGACATATTATACTATTAAAATTTCTATGAAGATTTGTTTTTATCCGAGCTATTAGCTCGGATTTAATAACTATATGAAAATTCTCAGTCATTGCAGATATGCTAATGAGTTAAGTAGCGATCGCAGTGTCACTGTTTGCAAGTTTAACGTTAGAAAAACACGCGGTACTACGCCATAAAAAAAGTAGTTCAACAACAGTAAAACAGCGAGCTATCTTACCGTTTCAACGTAATACATGTGTTGTTTGCTTTTTTGTGTTATTGCAAAAATTTTTGTATACTTTATAAACTATTAACTGTTATGTATTAATATGAGTTCTTTGTTATGTATGTTGATATTTTGTGCAATGATATAGTAGGGGGCGGGATTTCCCTGTGACGTTTTTCTTGAATGACCAATCAGATTAAAGCTTACATTCTGAACTTTACATAGGTCAATGGCTTGATAAAATCCGACATTGGACAGCGAATTGATGATGATTTAAAGCAGAAAACTTGTATGTAGCTGACCATTTGAATAGTTGCTGTCTCAACTACTGACAAGCCGCAATACATCTATTTCGCAAAGTTCCGCATCCCTCCTGGTGCCAATTCTTAAGACTACAATGTACTTTCCAACAAATGAATTCTTAGTATATGTGTCTTCCACAAGCACGTACTTCGAAGGATTTTAGGACTTTCAGTCCTTTGATTAATATTTAATATCCTAATTACACGTTGCATCGCATTCTGTTGTCATCTGAATCAGTTGATGATAAAATAATGTACTTTTCAGGGAATTGAACTTGCGACAGCCAATCTACCAAAAGACTGCTTGCTACGGACATTTCGGACGACCCGAGTTCACATGGGAACAAGCGAAGAAGCTGAAAGTATGAAACGGTGTTCGTGAAAATCTACAAACTGTTTTTGCCTTGTCATCCATGCAACGTGTTCGTCGTTATTATTTATAAACCGCATTTACTATTTACTTCACCCATTCATCGCGTCGATGCCAATATTTATTTTTTCTCTGTTTTGGTCAATGCCATCGCATCTCCAAGAGGCGATTCAAACGATATTTTTATGTAGAAATGAGAAATTATAATGAAATTCTCCAAATTTTGATCTGGAATGAATATGCATAATGAGTAGCAAATAGCGTCGTTATAGATTCTGTTGTGAAAATAAGTAACGAGGGACCATCGAAAAACATCAGGACTATGTGATTTCATTGAAATGTTGGTAAAGTATTTGTGATGCATCATTTAAACATTCGCTTTGTTCCATTAAGTACGTCGTAATTGATCAAGCATTGCCCAAAGTAGTGCACATAGAAATGGATTTGCTGATGTATCTACAATTTCGATATTTGTATATGTGGCTGAGGCTATAAGCTGTGGGACTAGTATAGGCGGGGGTTTTCAGAAACGAGCAAGAATTTGCTCGATGACCTGTTTTAGCGATTGTTATTTGTGTTTATTGTGGTTAAATGTGTGTGAAGCTGTCTTCGTGTGACCAGCTTTTTAAAGTCGATATTTTTATATGTACAACTTACACGACACAACATATTTATTCTGTGAGATAATTCCATCTTCAGACCTCAGTAGTTAGAAGGATAGATCGATATCAGATTTTTGAAATGATTTTAAAATATTTTCTACGTTGCGTGTTTCTATGCAAAGTACGCATTTGTTTGTTCATGAATATAACATTTTCGAACATGGAATAGCTTGTTATAAACATCAAAACATGTTTTGTCAGCATATTAGAACGTTTCATTTGTTTCTATTTACAGTCGAACCATTGAAAAATGTCGCCGAGTTTTGTGATGAAAGGACAATCGGCGATTGCGATGTTATTTTTTTTTGCCGACAAAACATGACTTGGTCGCTAATGGTAGCTAATGGTCGCTGTTTGCAGTAAAAAATGCCGCGTGGGAACGAAAATCGCTGGTCGTTGTTCGGAGGTGGTCGTTATTCCAAGGTCTTTTAAAGAACAAATTGGACGGGGGGGGGGTTTTAACTGGCCGTTGTGGACAGGTGGTCGTTAACACAGGTTCGACTGTATATCGGAATAAAAACCGACTCATTTATTTGGGAAATTGACATTTAAAAGAAAAATGTTGAAACAATTACTGATGTCTCCCTGTTGGGAGGTACCATTATTGTACTTAATTGCAATTAATCTACCCTCGATCTGCTCTGCCTTTTAGCTAGTGCAAAGTGTCGCTGCGGGCACGTTTGTCTTGTGTTTATAATTATTTTATGGAAAAGAGCACTATTTATAAACACTCGGGTCTGACCGTCTCACTGTGCTCAGTACGATCCATGTAAATATTTGTGAACCGTCATGACAATTTGGGGGTTATTTATTATTGGGTTTTTGACCAATGTACCACCTGATCAGCTCTCGCACATTCGTGCGACCTGATAAGCATGGTACAGTGCAACCCCTGATCACTGCTTATGCGTAGTCTGGGGCTACAGTCGTTGCAAACTCAATAAGCCCCATTTTGTCGTGGTGCTTCTACATTTTGTGATAGATATCGCCAATTCATCACTTGAGCTAATGTCAAAATATTTGTTTTCACTTCTCTACTAAATTGTATTTTGTCTGCCTGTTTGAATATTCTAAACATTTTCAAGATGGATATTTTATCGGCATACTATGCCTTAATTCGAAGGTGCTACAACAAAAGACGGGGAAAAGAAATGATGGCAACGTCGATTGATTTTAGTTGTGAACATCCAAGACTATTCAAATAAATTGTCAGAATGTAGTACTTTTTTAGAGAAATTATGATGAAACATTTGAATGTCTTAGCGATGAATTGGTATCTAACATTAAATGTGATTATTATTCAACCGGCACATGTGTAAATGCGCAAAATATTGTCGGTACCAGGTCATTTGGTCCGATTCGGCATTCGTTGCTACTTCATATAATGCAGGTAATACTACTGACGAGTGTAGAATCTGGTCGAACTTGGTCTGCTTGGTTTCACAATCGATACCAGTTGCGTGTTCACTGTGTTGGTACTTTTTCTAGGCGGAAAAGAAAATGCCATCTGTCTTTTCAATGAATTCTGTATAACCATTGCGAGGCGGCAAATGAATATATTCGTCTGCTGTTTTTCATATTTGTGGCGGTGACGGGAGAAATGGGGCTTATTTGTTTCGCGACCAGTGTAGATCCAGACCAGCCTGTGCATTTGTACAGTCTGATCAGGATCTGCACTGTTCGCCATTTGATCAATGAAACACACTATGGATCACCATCACACTACAGGAGTGTGCTCTTTGATCATGAGCTACACTGGTCACAATTCCATAAACCCAATTTCTTCTTTCTTCCAAAAAAATTGTTTTGGTAGCACATGAAAAATGCCAAATTCTCATGCACCGTCAAAAATTGTTTTGTTGATAAATATTAACCCTTCCTACGCTGTTGACGGAAATTGCCGTCTGCTGTTTTTCATTTTTGCTTTAATTCTTAACAAAAAAACTGGTTTTGACAGCACATGAGAATCGTCTCCACTGGAGACGATTCTCATGTGCTGTCAAAACCAGGTTTTTGTTGAGAAATATTGAAAATAAAACATTTCCAGCAGACGACAACATTTAATTCAACGTAGTAAGGGTTCAAACAGCAGTTTTAATACAGGTTTGTACCTGTTAAACCTACCTTAGTAAGATGGTTTTATTGAAAAGTAGGCAGACTGCATTAGTATTTTCCGCCTTGGAACAAAATGTATATAACCAGCCAAGATGTGATGACCCTTCAATATTGTATTTTTTTTTTTTGTAATAATCCCATGGGTAACGCGTAGTCTCTAAATTAATATGTTTCTGATTGAACTTTGCCAGTAATACATGAAACCGAATTTGAGATATACCTTGGTGTGTTTATATTGTTCATAAATTAATATGTACAATAAATTTTCGTGGGTGGGAGTATGCGATTCATCCTTGCCAGTCAAACAATCATCCTTACCAGTAGCCTATTTCAGCAACATTGCAAAGTATGCTTAATATCTAGCAAAGTATACTTTGAGGGAGAAATTTTCAATTTTAGGATAAATTTATTATTTTTTATTATACTGAATTTATTACTTTATAATGTAATAAATTGAGTATATTAATTCTGCATACTTTTAATCATCAAATATATGCAGTCGTTAGTTCTATATGACATAATGCATTTCGGGGGAAAATAAATGATTACTCCCTCAAAGTATACTTTGCTAGAAAAGTATACTTTGCAATGTTGGTGAAATAGGCTACAGAAACCCGACCGGAGGCCTGGTTCGACCCTCAGTTATGTCTTTGGCTTTCTTGTATATGACAGTTGAATCTTGTTACATCTCCTATAAGGTTATTGGCCCGGCCTTAAATGACCTTAGCTATTGATAGGCCATTACCACCAATAAACAAACAATACATTTTCGGTTTCTTGTATTGTCGATGTTTTTAAAAAGCTGCTATTGTTGTAGAGAATATTTTTTAACTGAAAAGTCTCGTGGGATTATATTTTTATGTATTTTTATGTCCTTGTATAGTGGGGAACTAATTGTGTGCATGTAACCAAGTACTGTTGAAGTTCACATATTACATAATGCACCTTATTGTATGAATGTTATCTACGGAGCCCCGCAGGGGACATGAATTTTTTTGTTATTAATTCGTTCCCACGAAATAACAATTCGTTCCCTCAATTTAACAATTTGTTCCCACAATATAACAATTCGTTCCCATGGGAACGAATTGTTAAATTGAGGGAACAAATTGTTAATTCGTGGGTACGGATTAATAATAAAAAAAAATTCTACGTCCCCTGCAGGGCTCCGTAGTTATCTGATAAATTGAGAAATTTCTTTAAATAACATTTCAGAGCTATGCAACTTTCAATGTTATTTACCGACGGTTTAAAATGTTTCATCAACTACCACTCATTTGGTACATGTGTATTGTTTCATGTGTGAACTGAGTTACATGACGACTCGTGTGATGATTCTAGACTTATCATATGCGACAAATGTGCACCATGATGATGAATCGCGATGATGAAAAGAGATAAAATTGTGTATTTGACCAGTGTAGCTCCTGATCAGTTAGCACACTTTATATGGATCATGTGTTGTAAGGGGACACAGAGCTCCAGATAAGCTGTGTATTTGCTTAAATACCCAATTAAAATTGCCAAAAACCCAATTGAAATCAGAAGTAGCGTGTATTAAAAAGCAATAATAATTTTGTGGTACCTTTATCATGCTGCAGAAAACAATAAACAGACCACAAATACTTTCTATGAAAACAGATCTTGGTATTTCATTAGAGACAATTCTAATGAAATGCCAAGACATGTTTTCATTTTGAAGCAAACTATTCAATAATTGCTGTCTGTTGATGTGTAAACAGTAGTGTGATTTTATTTTACCCAATTAAAAGTTTGAAATACCAAATTGCTTCAGAAATGATGAAGTGACAATACTCTATTACTATTTCCTTATCTGGAGCCCTGGAGCCCTGGGGGCATCATTCTGATATTGGGCCAGACTGGTTTCAGACCATTCACCTTTAGAATGAGATAAACAAGATGGTCGTCCGCTGTTGTTTATGTCTTCTTTCTCAACAAAAACATGGTTTGACAGCAAAGGAAATGATTCTATTCTAAAGTGTTGTCAAAACATGTTTTTGATGAGAAAAATGGAAAATAAAAAATAATCGGCAGACGACCAAAATTAATTCAGCATTATAAGGGTTAAGTCCCTTTTTATCAAGACGGGTTGCATATTGTCAAATCAAACTGCACATCCTGTGCATAGGCAGCATATGCTAAGTTGTGTATCTATCACATTTCTTGTCATTTATATTGTTGTGCAATGAAATCATGATTGATCATTTTTATTCCGCATAACCATGTCAATTGGTGATCATAATGATTATTTGTGTGTCGAGAAACACAAAATAAAATAAGAGGATTAATTTTTCTGCTTGTTGTCTGTTTTTTTAGCTCACCTATGTGCCCGTCGTCCGTCGTCGTCCATCCGTGAACATTTTCAAATGTCTTCTCGGTAACCATTGGGCCAATAGTCACCAAACTTCATAGTCATGGTCCTTAGGTAGGGGGATTACAAAATTGTTAAAATGACGTCATTACGTAATCCAAGATGGCCACCGTGGCCCGTGGGGTCGACTTTTATTTTTGACCGAATATGGTTGTTATATATCCACTCGAAGGTATCAACGAGGCGATCACTCTGGTGAATTTTTTGTCGAAATCGGATGGTTACGTCATCCAAGATGACCGCCGAAAGGTCAAAAGGTTGTTCTTTTATATCGAGACTTCAAAATTCTTCTTCACATGAACCGCTTGGCCCATGGTAGCCAAACTTTAAAGTTATGGTCCATGGGTGAAGCCTTTTCAGATTTGTTAAAATGGAGGTCATCGCTAATCCAAGATGGCCGCCGTCTAAGAATACCATAAATTCTTAAAAAATCTTCTCGTGAACCGCTAGCCGGATTTCGACTGAACTTGGTAGGAATGATCGATGTACAATGCTCTTTCAAAGTTGTTTAAATTTTATTTTTGACCGAATATGGTCATGTCTATTAAATCGAAGGTATCAAAGAGGCGATCGCTCTGGTACATTTTTTGTCGAAATTGGATGGTCATCCAAGATGGCCGTCGAAAGGTCAAACGGTCGTTCTTTTATTAGAGATTTCAAAATTCTTCTTCACACGAACCGCTTGGTCCATGGTGGCCAAACTTCACAGTTATGGTCCATGGGTGAAGCCTTTTCAGATTTGTTAAAACGAAGGTCGCTAATCCAAGATTGCCGCCGTCTAAAAATAGCACAAATTCTTAAAAAATCTTCTCGTGAACGGCCAGCCAGATTTCGACGAAACTTGGTAGGAATGATCGATGTACAATGCTCTTTCAAAGTTGTTAGAATGGTGACCCCGGGGTCAAAAATGGGCGTGTCCCGTGGGGTCAAATTTTATTTTTTACTGAATATGGTCATGTCTATATCAAATCGAAGGTATCAAAGAGGCGATCGCTCTGGTACATTTTTTGTCAAAATTGGATTGTCATGTCATCCAAGATGGCCGTCGAAAGGTCAAAAGGTCATTCTTTTATTAGAGATTTCAAATTCTTCTTCACATGAACCGCCAAACTTCACAGTTATGGTCCATTGGTGAAGTTATGGTCCATTGGTGGCCGCCGTCTAAAAATAGCACAAATTCTTAAAAAAATCTTCTTGTGAACCGCTAGCCGGATTTCGACGAAACTTGGTAGGAATGATTGATGTAGAATGATCTTTCAAAGGTGTTAAAATGGTGAACCCGGGGTGAAAAATGGGCGTGGCCCGTGGGGTCAATTTTATTTTTGACCGAATATGCTCATGTATATCAAATTGAAGGTATGGATGAGGGGATTGCTCTGGCGCAATATTTGTCGGAATCGGATGGTTATGTCATCTATTTATTCAAGATTTTGAACATTTTTAGCCAGGTTTTTTGAAGAAAAAAATCCAGGCTATTGGATTGGCGAAAGCCGGGCGGGCGGCGGGCGGCGTCCACAATCAATGTTAAGTTTTCGTGTTTGAGTCCATTTCTTTGTTACTGTACCACCTAGGACCACCAAACTTTCACAGCTTCATAATCAAGGGGTACCCACCACATATCACTATCCAACATGTTACTCTTTTTTTAACTTCACCCATTTTTTCCGCGCAGTCGACTTAGCCATTTTCAATGTTAAGTTTTCGCGTTTACAATGTTAAGTTTTCGTGTTTAAGTCCATTTCTTTGGTACTGTACCACCTAGGACCACCAAACTTTCACAGCTTCATAATCAAGGGGTACCCACCACATATCACTCCAACATGTTACTTTTTTTTTTAACTTCACCCATTTTTTCCGCGCAGTCGACTTAGCCATTTTCAATGTTAAGTTTTCGCGTTTACAATGTTAAGTTTTCGTGTTTAAGTCCATTTCTTTGGTACTGTACCACCTAGGACCACCAAACTTTCACAGCTTCATAACCAAGGGGTGCCTACCACATACAACTATCCAACATGTGACCATTTTTTTACCTTCACCTATTATTTCTACGTAATTGACTTAGCCATTTTCAACGTTAACTTTTTAACGTACGTCTGGTTAAAGTTTTTTGGTTTTAAAACTTTTTCGTTATACTATATCTCTGCAACTGCTTCGCCCATTACCTTGAAACTTCACATGGGTGTTTATCATCATCCATATTTTCATTCTAACCCCAACCGTGCGGCCCCTGGTGCCCAATGTCAAGGTCAAATTACTTTAAATTTTTTTGTTAAAGTTTTTTCGTGTACTATATCTCTGCAACTGCTTCACCCAATACCTTGATACTTCACATGGGTGTTTATCATCATTGTCGCACCTGCTTGCGGAAAGCGCGATCCTGTGCCCAATGTCAAGGTCAAATTACTTTGAATTTTTTTGTTAAAGTTTTTTCGTATACTATATCTCTGCAACTGCTTCACCCAATACCTTGATACTTCACATGGGTGTTTATCATCATTGTCGCACCTGCTTGCGGAAAGCGCGATCCTGTGCCCAATGTCAAGGTCAAATTACTTTGAATTTTTTTGTTAATGTTTTTTCGTGTACTATATCTCTGCAACTGCTTCACCCAATACCTTGATACTTCACATGGGTGTTTATCATCATTGTTGCACCTGCTTGCGGAAAGCGCGATATCTTCGGCATTTTGGCATACGTCCGTCCGTTCGTCCGTGTGTCCGGTTAAAGTTTTTTGGTTAAAGTTTTTCCATCTACTATATCTATTTTTTTAGTGTCCATGCCTCGCCCCAAGGCGCGACATGCAGGCCACGGCCATCTAGTCTACAAAAAGTGGGTATAATTATGTTATCCAAGTGTCTATGCTTGGAAAAAACCTGGCCTTCTGGCTTTGCCTCGTTTCTTGTTTTCTCTGGAACCACATGGCCGATGCTGGCCAAACTTCATAGTAAGTTAAGATCCTTGGGTGAAGCATTTTCAGATTTGGTAAAATGAATCGTCGCTTAATCTAAGATGACTGCCATCTAAAAATAGCACAATATTTTTTAAAACACATGAACTCTGTCACATTCTCCTTTGGTGTTCATGGATTCAGGTAAGCGAATTAGGGCCATCATGGCCCTCTTGTTTCGTAATCCAGTATAATCCTATTACTTGTAGGGGAAGGGGTCAAGTGAATTTGGTGTGGTATGTCCTGGCACCAGGTTTGGTTACTCTAATTTCAGGGCTGAATAAATATATATATTATTTTTTTTTATGTAAATATTCCTTTCTGATTTAGTGGGTGGCAAGTAGGACATGCAATGGGTGATTTAACACGATCATGATTCATCCTTACTGGAATTCAGACCGGACCACTGGTTTGGCCCTCGTGTAGTCTTGGCATTTTTGTATGTGACTGTTGAATATGGTTATACCCCTTTGTTGTAGTATTATGATTATTCGTATTACTATTACTATTATTAAGGGAAGGGGCCAAGTGACAGGTGTGGTATGGACCTGGCACCAGGTCGGGTTATTTTAATTTCAGGGCCGTATATATTTATTTATTCATTCATATTCCCCGTACTGATTTTGTGATTTTCCACCAAATGCAGCCGGTTATATACGGGAACAAATCCGTTGGTCCAGCCTGAAATGACCTTATCTGTTGATACCAATAAACTAAATCTAATTTCCAGGCTGAATATATTATTTTTTTTCGTTGTAAATATTCTGTTCTGATTTTGGGATTTTTTGTCCAATGCAGCAGGTTAAATGTGGGATCAAACCAGTTGGTCCGGCCTTAAATGACCTTTGCTGTTGATAGGCAGTTAACCACCAATAAATCTAATCGTAAACCAGGGGCCCGTTTCACTAAACTCTGTACGACTAAAATGTTCGTCGGAGCAAATTTAGGATCGTCTGCTAATTTAAATTGATGGATTTACACGTATTGAGCATAGGGCTATGAAGCCTATTCTCAATAAATGTAAATCCAATAATTGTTAATGCAAGAACATATGTTAACGTGAAATGTACAGGCTATCATTATTTTGCAATTACGAACATTGTAGTCGTACAAGTTTATTGAAACGGCCCCCTGGACTGGAGGATGGATGGAAGGTTATGCCCACCTAATAATGAATCCATACTTAAAGGTGCATGATCACTCCGTAGGCGCACAGTGTTCTTTATAGGAATTAAATAAGTGAAAAATTGTGTATTCCACCAGTTCTATCTAAAGATTATGAATGCCCGCTATACAGATAGTCATTTAGTAATATTTATTTTACTGATAGTGACTCGCGGTGGTATCTGGCTATTTTCATATGCAAATGAGCTATGATATTTTGTATGCTCCCCGGGAAGGTGGAGGGGCATATAGTTAACCGCTTTGTCCTCGTCCGAGTTTTACGTTAAGGTGCTAGTATTAGGTAGTAGATACACTGGACTTCAAGAAAAGAGGTGAAACTGGCTTATAGCTGGAACACACAAAGATGGCCGACTTTGCCACCCCATGTGCCTTATAGGATACAGTAACCAGGCAGTGTTCACATATATGTTATACATGTACATATATTCCATCACATTTACGAAGCAATTATCTTTGAATCAAACGATCGGGTATATAGTTGGTCCTTAAAGTTTTTCAAATTGCTATGTCTCTGACTGCTTGGGATATCAACTTGACACTTCGTATACACATCGATCATCATCCATATTTTCATTCTATACCATACCCATTCTGCACAGGAGCCCAATACCAAGGTAAAATTACTTGGATCGATCTGAAACTATACACACGTCTTTTACACATATTGAAGATGTGCACCTTGGTGTTTTTATGCCGAAAAAATATTTTTTAACAAAAATATCAGCTTTTTAACTTAGCCATGTTTTCTACATTTTTCTATACAGTTCTATATACGGTACAGAGGTTGTGTACACAACTCCTCCGAAACCGTTCAGTCGATCGATCTGAAACTATGCACACGTCTTCTACACATATTGAAGATGTGGAGGACCTTGGTGTTTTTATGCCGAAAATATATTTCTTAACAAAAATATCACCTTTTTAACTTAGCCATTTTTTCTACATTTGTCTATACAATTCTATATAGGGTACAGAGTTTTGTGTACACAACTCCTCCGAAACCGTTCAGTCGATCGTTCTGGAACTATACACGCGTCTTCTACACATATTGAAGATGTGCACCTTCGTGTTTTTATGCCGAAAAAATATCACTTTTTTGACTTAGCCATTTTTTCAACATTTTTCTATACAATTCTATATACGGTACAGAGTTTGTGTACACAACTCCTCCGGAACCGTTCAGTCGATCGATCTGAAACTATGCACACGGCTTCTACACATATTGAAGATGTGCACCTTGATGTTTTTATGCCGAAAAAATACAGCGTCTACAGCGTATACAGCGGCGAATTGGCCATTTCCCCATGTAACCCGGACAATGCTGAATACATATTTTTCGTCTGCTGTTTATTTTTGTTTTTCTCATCAAAAACATGGATTGATAGAATTTTAGAAGAGAAATGATTCTAATGCTGTCAAATCATGTTTTATTCAGAAAGAAGAAACATATAAACAATAGCAGACAACAATTTTCGGTTCCACATTCTAAGGGTTAAAGCCATCAGCATGAGCTTTGCTATAGTTGCCTCCCTTAGATCTAACAAGTTCATTCCAAGATATTTCTTGTATATACAGTACTGGATCGCATTGAACACACAAGTTGTGGGGGGGGGGGGTATACTGGAGTCAGGTTGGCCGTCCGTCCGTCCGTCCGTCCGTCCGTCCGTCCGTCCGTGCATCCGAGCTAACAAATGGATACATATGTGGAGAACAATAGGTTATGTAATATTCTATTGTTCCGTAATTTTATGTGGCTAAAAATGGGTTTATGTGGCTACAGAACAATAGGTATAACAAATAAAAAGGTTAGGGTCAGCCACATAAGTATCCATTTGTAGGAACGTCCGTGCGTCCGTCCGTCACTAAACTTAACATCAGAGAAATATTGTTATAACTTCTATTTCCTTTATCTAAAATGCTTAATATTTCACACATGCATTCCTGTAAGTCTACTACCATGCTGTGCCAACTCCACGACCGTCCAACCTCCGCTGATCCCAAGGTCAAGGTCAAATACTTGGTCTATTTACAAAACTTAACATCAGAGAAATAAGTTATAACTTCTATTTCCTTCATTGAAAATTCTTAATATTTCACTCGTGCATTCCTCTAAGGTTGTACTATCATGCTGTGACAAATCTACGACCGTCCAACCCCCGCTGATCCCAAGGTCAAGGTCACATACTTGGTCTCTTCACAAAACTTAACATCAGAGAAATATGTTATAACTTCTATTTCTTTCATCGACAATTCTTAATATTTCATGCATGCATTCCTCTAAGGCTCTACTATCATGCTGTGACAAATCCCCGCTGATCTCGAGGTCTAGGTCACATACTTAGTCTCTATACACAACTTAACATCAAAGAAATCGGTTATAACTTCTATTTCCTTGCTCGGATCTGCTTCACATTTCACACACGCATTGCTCCAATGGACCTCTACCACCCTGTGACAAATTCACGTTCGTGCCGCTCCCTTGCCCACACACTTGGAATTATTTTTGTCGCGCCCGCTTGCGGAAAGCGCGATATAGTCGTACGTACGTGTGCCCGGTTAAAGTTTTTCGTTAAGTTTTTTGGTTAAGTTTTTTGGTTAATGTTTTTGGTTAAGTTTTTTGGTTAAGTTTTTTGGTTAAAGTTTTTGGTTAAGTTTTTTGGTTAAAGTTTTTCGTTATACTATATCTCTGCAACTGCTTTGCCCATTACCTTGCGACAGCCAATCTACCAAAAGACTGCTTGCTACGGACATTTCGGACGACCCGAGTTCACATGTGAACAAGCGAAGAAGCTGGAAGTATGAAACGGTGTTCGTGAAAATCTACAAACTGTATATGCCTTGTCATCCATGCAACGTGTTCGTCGTTATTATTTATAAACCGCATTTACTATTTACTTCACCCATTCATCGCGCCAATGCCAATATTTATGTTTTCTCTGTTTTGGTCAATGCCATCGCATCTCCAAGAGGCGATTCAAACGATGTGCGACAGCATTTATTTTTAGTCCATCCGTAATTATATCTCCGTTTCCTGTCACCCGACCGACCCGCTGAAAACGGTACGACCCGATTTTTTTTTATTGCAATTTCGTTTACAATTTTATTATTATTTTTTTTTTTTACAATTCTTTTTTTTTTTTTTTTTTTTTTTCAGTTTAGTGCTACAGTGGGTTAAAAGGGTTAATATAATCTCTGGCCCTAAATGGCATACATGTTCATACAACAACACATACAGCAATTGACATACTTGTATTGCAAGACTTGCAATATTGAATTTAAAAATTATTAATATTAAAAAGGTACAATATTTTAACACTTGCAATGCAAGTGTTAAAATATTGTACCTTTTTAATATTAATAATTTTTAAATTCAATATGTCATGTGACAGAAAATTGCCTACCGACCGACCCACTTCTAAAATTCTGGGTCGGGTTACAGGAAACAAACAATTTTTTAAGGACGGCCTTATGTAGAAATGAGAAATTATAATGAAATTCTCCAACTTTTGATCTGGAATGAATATGCATAATGTGTAGCAAATAGCGTCGTTATAGATTCTGTTGTGAAAATAAGTAATGAGGGACCATCAAAAAACATCAGGACTATGTGATTTCATTGAAATGTTGGTAAAGTATTTGTGATGCATCATTTAAACATTCGCTTTGTTCCATTAAGTACGTCGTAATTGATCAAGCATTGCCCAAAGTAGTGTACATAGAAATGGATTTGCTGATGTATCTACAATTTCGATATTTGTATACGTGGCTGATGCTATAAGCTGTGGGACTAGTATAGGCGGGGGTTTTCAGAAGCGAGCGAGAATTTGCTCGATGACCTGTTTTAACGATTGTTATTTGTGTTTATTGTGGTTAAATGTGTGTGAAGCTGTCGTCGTGTGACCAGCTTTTTAATGTCGATATTTTTATATGTACAACTTACACGACACAACATATTTATTCTGTGAGATAATTCCATCTTCAGACCTCCGTAGTTAGAAGGATAGATCGATATCAGATTTTTGCAATGATTTTAAAATATTTTCTACGTTGCGTGTTTCTATGCAAAGTACGCATTTGTTTGTTCATGAATATAACATTTTTGAACATGGAATAGCTTGTTATAAACATTGGAGATGATTCTAATATGCTGGCAAAACATGATTTTGATGAATCGCCAAAAGAACATTTTTGATACGTTTCATTTTAAAAACCGACTCGTTTATTTGGGAAATTGACATTTAAAAGAAAAATGTTGGAACAATTACTGATGTCTCCCTGTTGGGAGGTACCATTATTGTACTTAATTGCAAATAATCTACCCTCGATCTGCTCTTGCCTTTTAGCTAGTGCAAAGTGTCGCTGCGGGCACGTTTGTCTTGTGTTTATAATTATTTTATGGAAAAGAGCAATATTTATAAACACTCGGGTCTGACCGTCTCACTGTGCTCAGTACGATCCATGTAAATATTTGTGAACCGTCATGACAATTTGGGGGTTATTTATTCTTGGGTTTTTGACCAGTGTACGATCTGATCAGCTCTTCTGGCACATTCGTGCGACCTGATAAGTATGTTTTCATTGTGGTACAGTGCAACCCCTGATCACTGCTTGTGCGTAGTCTGGGGCTACAGTCGTTGCAAACTCAATACGCCCCGTTTTGTCGTGGCGCTTCTACATTTTGTGATAGATATCGCCAATTCATCACTTGAGCTAATGTCAAAATATTTGTTTTCACTTCTCTACTAAACTGTGTTTTGTCCGCCTGTTTGAATATTCTAAACATTTTCAAGATGGATATTTTATCGGCATACTATGCCTTAATTCGAAGGTGCTACAACAAAAGACGGGGAAAAGAAATGATGGCAACGTCGATTGGTTTTAGTTGTGAACATCCAAGACTATTCAAATAAATTGTCAGAATGTAGTACTTTTTTAGAGAAATTATGATGAAACATTTGAATGTCTTAGCGATGAATTGGTATCTAACATTAAATGTGATTATTATTCAACCGGCACATGTGTAAATGCGCAAAATATTGTCGGTACCAGGTCATTTGGTCCGATTCGGCATTCGTTGCTACTTCATATAATGCAGGTAATACTACTGACGAGTGTAGAATCTGGTCGAACTTGGTCTGCTTGGTT
Organism: Conchocele bisecta; assembly: GCA_029237695.1. Taxonomy (NCBI): domain Eukaryota; kingdom Metazoa; phylum Mollusca; class Bivalvia; order Lucinida; family Thyasiridae; genus Conchocele; species Conchocele bisecta. Next base: position 96,662,169 of record CM055267.1, read on the forward strand.
TCACAATCGATACCAGTTGCGTGTTCACTGTGTTGGTACTTTTTCTAGGCGGAAAAGAAAATGCCGTCTGTCTTTTCAATGAATTTTGTATAACCATTGCGAGGCGGCAAATGAATATTTTCGTCTGCTGTTTTTCATATTTGTTGCTGTGACGGGAGAAATGGGGCTTATTTGTTTCGCGACCAGTATAGATCCAGACCAGCCTGTGCATTTGTACAGTCTGATCAGGATCTGCACTGTTCGCCATTTGATCAATGAAACACACTATGGATCACCATCACACTACAGGAGTGTGCTCTTTGATCATGAGCTACACTGGTCACAATTCCATAAACCCAATTTCTTCTTCCTTCCAAAAAAATTGTTTTGGTAACACATGAAAAATGCCAAATTCTCGTGCACCGTCATAAATCGTTTTGTTGATAAATATTAACCCTTCCTACGCTGTTGACGGAAATTGCCGTCTGCGGTTTTTCATTTTTGCTTCAATTCTTAACAAAGAAACTGGTTTTGACAGTACATGAGAATCGTCTCCACTGGAGACGATTCTCATGTGCTGTCAAAACCAGGTTTTTGTTGAGAAATATTGAAAATAAAACATTTCCAGCAGACGACAACATTTAATTCAGCGTAGTAAGGGTTAAAATAGCAGTTTTAATACAGGTTTGTACCTGTTAAACCTACCTTAGTAAGATGGTTTTATTGAAAAGTATGCAGACTAGATTATTAGTTTCCGCCTTGGAACAAAATGTATATAACCAGCCAAGATGTGATGACCCTTCAATATTGTATATTTTTTTGTAATAACTTGAAACATGAAACCAAATTTGAGATATACCCTGGTGTGTTTATATTGTTCATAAATTAATCTGTACAATACATTTTCGTGGGTGGGAGTATGCGATAGGTAATTTAACGATTCATCCTTGCCAGTCAAAAAATCATCCTTACCAGTAGCCCATTTCAGCAACATTGCAAAGTATGCTTATCTAGCAAAGCACACTTTGAGGGAGAAATTTTCAATTTTAGGATAAATTTATTATTTTTTATTATACTGAATGTATTACATTATCACAGCCATTCTGGCTGTGATAATGTAATAAATTCAGTATAATTAATTCTGCATACTTTTAATCATCAAATATATGCAGTCGTTAGTTCTATATGACATAATGCATTCCGGGGAAAATAAATGATTACTCCCTCAAAGTATACTTTGCTAGAAAAGTATACTTTGCAATGTTGGTGAAATAGGCTACAGAAACCCGACCGGAGGCCTGGTTTGACCCTCAGGTACGTCTTTGGCTTTCTTGTATATGACAGTTGAATCTTGTTACATCTCCTATAAGAGTTATCCTACTGATATTACTTTTAGAGGAAGGGACCAAGTGACTTTGGTGTGGTATGGACCTGGCACCAGGTCAGGTTATTGGCCCGGCCTTAAACGACCTTAGCTATTGATAGGCCGTTACCACGAATAAACAAACAAACAAACAATACATTTTCGGTTTCTTGTATTGTCGATGTTTTTAAAAAGCTGCTATTGTTGTAGAGAATATTTTTTAACTGAAAAGTCTCGTGGGATTATAATTTTATGTATTTTTATGTCCTTGTATAGTGGGGAACTAATTGTGTGCATGTAACCAAGTACTGTTGAAGTTCACATATTACATAATGCACCTTATTGTATGAATGTTATCTACGGAGCCCCGCAGGGGACATGAATTTTTTTTTTATTAATTCGTTCCCACGAAATAACAATTTGTTCCCTCAATTTAACAATTTTTTCCCACAATATAACAATTCGTTCCCATGGGAACGAATTGTTAAATTGAGGGAACAAATTAATAATAACAAATAATAACAAATAATTCTACGTCCCCTGCGGGATAAATTGAGAAATTTCTTTAAATAACATTTCAGAGCTATGCAACTTTCAATGTTATTTACCGACGGTTTAAAATGTTTCATCAAATACCACTCATTTGGTACTTGTGTATTGTTTCATGTGTGAACTGAGTTACATGACGACTCGTGTGATGATTCTAGACTTATCATATGCGACAAATGTGCACCATGATGATGAATCGCGATGATGAAAAGAGATACAATTGTGTATTTGACCAGTGTAGCTCCTGATCAGTTAGCACACTTTATATGGATCATGTGTTGTAAGGGGACACAGAGCTCCAGATAAGCTGTGTATTTTCTTAAATACCCAATTAAAATTGCCAAAAACCCAATTGAAATCAGAAGTAGCGAGTATTAAAAAGCAATAACAATTTTGTGGTACCTTTATCATGCTGCAGAAAACAATAAACAGACCACAAATACTTTCCATGAAAACATATCTTGGTATTTCATTAGAGACAATTCTAATGAAATGCCAAGACATGTTTTCATTTTGAAGCAAACTATTCAATAATTGCTGTCTGTTGATGTGTAAACAGTAGTGTGATTTTATTTTACCCAATTAAAAGTTTGAAATACCAAATTGCTTCAGAAATGATGAAGTGACAATACTCTATTACTATTTCCTTATCTGGAGCCCTGGGGGCATCATTCTGATATTGGGCCAGACTGGTTTCAGACCATTCACCTTTAGAATGAGATAAACAAGATTGTCGTCCGCTGTTGTTTATGTCTTCTTTCTCAACAAAAACATGGTTTGACAGCAAAGGAAATTATTCTATTCTAAAGTGTTGTCAAAACATGTTTTGGATGAGAAAAGAGGAAAAAAAAAAAATAATCGGCAGACGACCAAAATTAATTCAGCATTATAAGGGTTAAGTCCCTTTTTATCAAGACGGGTTGCATATTTTCGGATCAAACTGCACATCCTGTGCATAGGCAGCATATGCTAAATTGTGTATCTATCACATTTCTTGTCATTTATATTGTTGTGCAATGAAATCATGATTGATCATTTTTATTCCGCATAACCATGTCCAATGGTGATCATAATGATTATTTGTGTGTCGAGAAACACAAAATAAAATAAGAGGATTAATTTTCCTACTTGTTTGTCTGTTTTTTTAGCTCACCTATGTGAGCTATTGTTACCGCAATGTGCCCGTCGTCCGTCGTCGTCCATCCGTGAACATTTTCAAACGTCTTCTTCTCGGTAACCATTGGGCCTATAGTCACCAAACTTCATGGTCATGGTCATGGTCCTTAGGTAGGGGGATTACGCAATTGTTGAAATGACGTCATTATGTAATCCAAGATGGCCGCCGTGGCTCGTGGGGTCAACTTTTACTTTTATTTTTGACCGAATATGGTCATGTTATATATCAACTCGAAGGTATCAACGAGGCGATCACTCTGGTGAATGTTTTTTTCGATATCGGATGGTGACGTCATCCAAGATGGCCGCCGAAAGGTCAAAATGTCGTTCTTTTACAAGAGACTTCAAAATTCTTCTTCTCATGAACCGCTTGGCCCATGGTAGCCAAACTTAAAAGTTATGGTCCATGGGTGAAGCCTTTTCAGATTTGTTAAAATGGAGGTCATCGCTAATCCAAAATGGCCGCCGTCTAAAAATAGCATAAATTCTTAAAAAATCTTCTTCTCATGAACCGCTAGCCGGATTTTGACGAAACCTGGTAGGAATGATCGATGTACAATGATCTTTCAAAGTTGTTTAAACGTTGACCCGGGGTAAAAAATGAGCGTGGCCCGTGGGGTAAAATTTTATTTTTTAACGAATATGGTCATGTCTATCAAATCGAAGGTATCAAAGAGGCGATCGCTCTGGTACATTTTTTGTCGAAATTGGATGGTCATGTCATCCAAGATGGCCGTCGAAAGGTCAAAAGGTCGTTCTTTTATTAGAGATTTAAAAATTCTTCTTCACACTAACCGCTTGGCCCATGGTGGCCAAACTTCACAGTTATGGTCCATGTGGAAGCCTTTTCAGATTTGTTAAAACGGAGGTCGTCGCTAATCCAAGATGGCCGCCGTCTAAAAATAGCACAAATTCTTAAAAAATCTTCTCGTGAAAAGCCAGCCGGATTTCGACGAAACTTGGTAGGAATGATCGATGTACAATGCTCTTTCAAAGTTGTTAGAATGGTGACCCCGGGGTCAAAAATGGGCGTGGCCCGTGGGGTCAAATTTTATTTTTTACCAAATATGGTCATGTCTATCATAGGCGTAGGAGCGTTTCAATTATTGGGGGGCAAACTATTTTGCTACATGTACAATTATATATGTTCGGTATGTATTTGCTTAATATGCTACAGTACACTGTCCTGTACTACATGTATGTATATATAGGAAAGATATACATGCTGTAGTGATGCAATTAAATATACCGCATGATTGTGTTAGTTTCATGTTATGCCCTTATAATAGCGTAACATGTAACCAGAAATACGGAGTACAATTTACATAATAACCCATTACACGTAATAAGATAAGGCGTGAAAATGGTCAACTTACACTTACACATTATCAGTTACATACATAAACTGATTGTAATTCCTTCTAACGATACATTATTGGATGAATAAACGTTTGCAGGCTGTGACATTGATCAATGTATGACATACCGAGAGGGTACTTTGTAATGAATTGGTGCCCGAGTGTGATGTTTTGTGACAATGATACGTTATTCTATTTTGATTAGCGTTTGAGCAGCAATCCTGCTAGAAAAACCTGCCAAATGGATAGGTACAAAACCTTAAGGACCCATTCTATACCTGATCATCGTTTGATTCAAAGATAATTGCTTCGTAAATATGATAGAATATATGTGAATACTGCCTCGTTACTGTATCCTATACGGCAGTGGCCAAATCGGCCATCTTTTTGTGTTCCAGCCATCAGCCAGTTTTACCTGTTCTGCCGTTTGACAAAGAACTCAAAATGTGAAGTAGAACATATGATATAAAGTAGCTAATCACATGTAGAAAAGCCAGTAGAACGAACTCCTATCAATTATATTATACCAAACTGTAAAATATGTCAGTTATCTGGACAGATTTGTGCCTGTGTATTTTTACTGCATGAACCACCATCATAAATAACTCATACACAGGAAATCGCACAGTGTATCACTTTTACCTGGCAAACCACACAGCACATACCATATATACCCACTACTGTACTCTGTTATTAGCTATCAAATCCAGTGACATGTAGGCAGTTACCTGAGTGTATTGTCCCTGGTGTCTACTCACCTACTATGCAAGTAAATGTGAACTTTACCTATGGTAGCATGTACAATAATATAGACTGCGCATCAGATTGAGAAGTTTACATTCATTTTTATATTGATGGGAAAAATGCTCAGATATATCGACTTTTGTATAATTTGCTGGCATAATATGTATAGCTTGCCGTTGTCATTTGTGTCTATTATGTATTGCACCAATATGAATATAACATATGTGAATATTGTCTTGTTACTGTATACTATATGGAGCATCGAGTTGCCATCTCCGCCATCTTTGTATGTACAAGCCATCGTAAAGTTTCACCACTTTGTGCGTTTGACACATACAGCACATAATATGACAGTAAACCAAATAAAATATAATGCAATACATAATAGACAGATGTGACAATGCCAAGCTATAAATATAATGCCTGTATAAAAGACGAGATATCTGAGCATTTCTCTCATCAATCTCAAAATAAATTTTGATGTGTAAACTTTTCAATCTGATGCACAGCCTATTTTTAGTGTACACATTATACATAGGTAAAGCCATAGACACCAGGGACAACACGCTCGGGTAACTGCATGCATACATATCACTGGATTTGATAGCTAATAACAGAGTAAAGTAGTAGGTACATGTTACTATATATAATGTGTGTTTTGTGGTTATATATGGTATGTGTTGTGTGGTTGGCCAGCCAGGTAAAAGTGATACACTGTGCGATTTTCTGTGTATCGGGGTATTTATAATGGTGGTTCATGTTTTTAAAAACACAGGCTCATACCTGTCCAGAAAACTGACATATTTTACAGTTTGGTGTAATATAATTGATAGAGTCTGTTCTCATGGCTTTTTTTTCTACATGTGATTAGCTACATTATACCATATGTTCTACTTCACAGTTTGAGTTCTTTGTCAAACGGCAGAACAGGTGAAACTGGCTGATGGCTAGAACACACAAAGATGGCCGGCCGATTTGGCCATTCATTCCATGTGCCGTATAGGATACAGTAACAAGGCAGTATTCACATATGTGACATGCCAAGCGAAAACCTCCCTTATCGGAAAACGTGACGTAACGAGCTATAACGTTACAAAGATGGAGTAATTTCCGCGCGGTTTTGACAAAGTAAACGTCACACTTAGCGTCATTGTCGCGTCTATGTATATTTTTTATTTATTTCCATAAATACGCCTACTTACTTTGTTCTTTTATTTTATTTCAAAGAAAGCGGGTACTACAGTAAATGTTTCTGACAATAAAAAAATACCTCACGATGTATGAAAATCTACCCGTGTTTAATAAATCGGCAACAAAGAACGTAGTTTACTTTGTTTTGCCTTTTTTTACCACTGGTCACGTTATCTCCCTTGGACAACTGCTCACGTCGTTCTCAAGACAATTCGTACATAAAACAACATGCAGGTGTGCCCATCTGGGCGGTAGGATAGAATTGGACTACGGCGGCGGAAAACTTACGGGTAATTAGAGAAAATTTAAATAATCCCACCTCTTTATTTAGTCTAATTCTCCGTGTATGATCGACCCTACCTCATAAAGGTGTATGTGTATTGCAATCATGCGGACACGAACACCGGTACCGAAACAATACAAGCGACGTACGCGTGTTTGGCATGTTTTCAACTTCTGACAAACAGATATTACTGCTGTGTTACACGCGACGACCCCTCTTTAAGAAATTTGATACATATGCACGCAACGGCCGTCAAAAACGATATTCATCTTTATTCATAATTGATGATTTAAAATTAGAATCATTATGTTGACATAATTTAAGGTCACGTATTGCAGATATTGGAAATAATTTCCTTTGAAAATCTTCATACAATCTAAAGCCTCATACATTTACAATGATTATCACAAGTACGGGGTTCGTTTATAGATATAAGTATAGTACTTATAGGTTATTATGTTTTCTATATGTGTATATATGCACGAGCTACGTAGCATGCGATATTGTGCGACTTTAGTCGGAACGAGTGGCAATTATATCCACATACAAATCAAATAACATTTTTATAATATATGTAAATCACTCACAACTAAGATGCGCCTAAAAATATACAAACTATAAATGAAGTAAACAAATTACTGATGATTTAGAAGGAATCTATACAATGTGAAAAGTAATTCTGGCACTGATCAATATGGTAAAATATTGACAGTCACAATTTACTTTCCATTGTGTTTCAATGTCAAACAAATGTACATATATAATAAACATATATGTTTTATTATCTGATAAAATATCAAGACTATTTGTATTCCTTTCATGTGCTGGACGTACGGACGCCGGTAACACTATATGCCCGCCTCACCATTCGGTGACGGGGGCATAGCAATACAAAACTGTATATTCAACCCTGAAATCAGAATAATCCTGATCTGGTGCCAGGTCCTCGCCACACCAGAATCACTTGGCCCCCTCCAAAAAGCAGTAGGATCAGTAATAACCTTACTACTTTTATAATGGGCAATAAATCAATTCAACTCCCAGGTAACAAAAACGTACCTGATACTTTGTTTGTGACCTTGACCTTGGGGTAAGGGTTGAGTGCTGGGACATGGATTTGCTACAGCACGATGGAGGGCCATCTGAGGAATGCATGTATGAAATAGCAAAGTGCTCCATGAAAGGAAACAGAAGTTATAAGACATTTACCCCTAGGTTAAGTTTGTGGACGCCGACGACGCCGGGGGTATGCCATAAGCTCTTCCGCACTTCGTACAGGCGAACTAAAAACAGGTCGTTGAAAATATTCATCCGAATCTCCACAAAAAGTAGTTTTTCGATCTGGTTCACACGAACGAAATTATAACACAGGCTGTAAACATCCTATGTAAAAAGAAACAAATGGACATAACTCCAAAAGAGAAATCTCACATCTTTGACACGATATCTATGAATGTGTGTTTTTTTTTTTAATTCAACCATACGATATTCAAAAAAAAAAGAAAAAAAAAGAGCAATAACTAAAAAATAACGATGAAATTTAATTAGCGATTGTTGATGATCAAATTAGCGATTGCTAGAATAGTCATTCTTGCGTACGACACGCCTTTGACTCAATATCTTGTATGCGTGTGTGAAGTTTTATTAAAATATTGCACACGCTATTCAACTTAACCCTTACACCGCTATCTTAATTTTGTGTCGTCTGTTGTTTATTTTCCAGTTTTATCACCATGCTTTAACAGAACTTTAGAATAATTTACAACATCATGCAGTGCTGTCAAAACATGTTTTTACTGAGAAATAAGGCAAGATATAAAAGTAACAGCAGACGACAATTGTTGTGCGTAGCGGTCTAAGGGTTAAGATGGTCCAAACAAGAAATGTCTCCAAACGTGACTGCTTGACCACTGTCCTTAAATTCGTAATGGAAACGCCCATTCAACGTATTGCGTTTATATCCCAGTTCATTACATTAGCCCCACGTGACGTCGCATCCGTGTTCTATGAACACATGTTCAAGTTTACTATTATTGTTATAAAGCTGACAGATAATCCTTGTCTTATGTTATCTTGTATGCAAATAGTCTAAGTAATTACCTACTACAAATTTGGCTGCCCCCCCCCCCCCCCCCCCCCCCCCCCCCCCCCCCCCCCCCCCACCCCCCCCCCCCCCCCCCCCCTGTATCCGCGCCTGAGATTTGTAAAAAGCATAGGCCTAAACAAAAATCGAAAATCAAACTATAGTTTCAAAGAAATGTTTTTGTTGTTGTTGTTGTAGAGATCTACATGTCTGTAAAACCCACACTTATTTTTCGCGGCACCAACATACTTCCAGTAAACGCTTGCTCTCTTATGTCAGTCTCTGCATGATAAAAAGTACTGTCGCACGAACTTAGGGTGAAATTATTCACAAACTTTAGCTTGACATTGTCTCATATATATATATATATGAACAGTATAAATGACGATACATACACACAATTTCGTGCAATTATTGGGGGGGGGGGGGGGGGGGGGGGGCCTGGCCCCCCTGGCGTCCCGCGCTCCTGAATATGGTCATGTCTATATAAAATCGAAGGTATCAAAGAGGCGATCGCTCTGGTACATTTTTTGTCGAAATTGGATTGTCATGTCATCCAAGATGGCCGCCGAAAGGTCAAAAGGTCGTTCTTTTATTATCAAAATTCTTCTTCACACGAACCGCTTGGCCCATGGTGGCAAAACACAGTTATGATCCATTGGTGAAGCCTTTTCATATTTGTTAAAATGGAGGTCGTCGCTAATCCAAGATGGCCGCCGTCTAAAAATAGCACACATTCTTAAAAAAATCTTCTCGTGAACCGCTAGCCGGATTTCGACGAAACTTTGTAGGAATGATCAATGTAGAATGATATTTCAAATGTGTTAAAAGGTGCACCTTGGTGTTTTTATGCCGAAACAATATTTTTAACAAAAATACCACCTTTTTAACTTTAAAACTTTTAAGCCATTTTTTCTACATTTTTCTATACAATTCTATATACGGTACAGAGTTTGTGTTCACAACTCCTCCGAAACCGTTCAGTCGATCGTTCTGAAACTATACACTCGTCTTCTACACATATTGAAGATGTGCACCTTGGTGTATTTATGCCGGAAAAAATATTTTTTAACAAAAATATCAACTTTTTAACTTTGTCATTTTTTCTACATTTTTGTATACAATTCTATATACGGTACAGAGTTTGTGTACACAACTCCTCCAAAACCGTTCAGTCGATCGTTCTGAAACTATACACACGTCTTCTACACATATTGAAGATGTGCACCTTGGTGTTTTTATGCCTAAATTAGTATACATGTTTAGCACAACGAGATGAAGAAATAATGCTATAGACTTTCAAATTCTCATTAATGTTTCTTGCCTTGGTGACAGCTTCACATTTCTGCATATTCGCTGTCTAGCCCATATTCGACGGGCGTATTTTGTGACTTGAGGCACTCTTGTTCAAATTAGCATCCACATATTTATTGTGACTAATAAACAAAACATTGCGTAATACCTTTCTAAAATTTATCTCGGTTACCAATTGAGATTATGATGTGAAACTTCAAATACACATTTATCACCATTTATTGATATTAATAAGCATACTACACCAATACCCAGCTAGCGTCATCGGGGAGCATTTGTCGGATTTACCGACCATCTAGTTTTTATACGACCGTTTAAAAGAAAAACGGTACGCATTATGTTTTACGGGCGGGCAGACTGCGGACAGAAAAACTGCATAGTCTGTGTACACAACTCATCTGAAACCGTTAATCGATCGATCTGAAACTATACACACGTCTTCTACACATATTGAAGATGTGCACCTTGGTGTTTTTATGCCGAAACATATGTTTAACAAAAATGATCATCTATTTAACGTAGCCATTTTAGCTCGCCTGCACGAAGTGCAGAACATGCAGAACAGCTTATGGCATACACCCACACACTTAACGTTGGGGTAAATGTCTTATAACTTCTGTTTCCTTTCATGGATCACCTTGTTATTTCATACATGTTTTCCTCAGATGACCCTCTATCATGCTGTAGCAAATCCATGACCCACCACCCAACCCTTACTCCAAGGTCAAGGTCACAAACTTAGCACATCCATAAACTTAACGTTGGGTTAAATTTCTTATAACATCTATTTCATTTCATGGAACGCCTTGATATTTCATACAGGGAACAACATCATAAACTTAACGTTGGAGTAAATGTCTTTTTAGCTCACCTGAGCGAAGCTCATGTGAGCTGAGCTATTGTTACCGCAATATGTCCGTCGTCCATCGTTTATGGAACGCCATAGCTGTCTTAAGATCACTAGTCACATAGCATTATGTCTTTGCGATATAATAATAGGTGCATTTTGCATAATAAAGGGTGATAACATTATAACATTGGGTCGTGGCAGTATAATACGATGTGCATCAAAGGGTGATAAACATATAGCATGATGTCGATGCAGTATACTAGTATGTGTACTGAGTATACTATGGGGTGGTAACGGTATAACATTGGGTCACTGCAGTATAATACTATGTTCACTGAGTATAATATAGGGTGGTAACAGTATAACAATTGGTCGATACAGTATAATACTATGTTCACTGAGTATACTATAGGGTGGTAATACTATAGCATTTTGTTGATACCTTATAATACTATGTGCACTGATTATAATATGGGGTGGTAACTGTATGACATTTGGTCACTGCAGCATAATACTATGTTCACTGAGTATAATATAGGGTGGTAACTGTATAACAACATGACAAGAGCGGCTATGTTGAGCTTTCCTGGTGACTCGTTATACTTATTCAAAATGAGTCATGCGGGGTACTGCTTAGTTTAAAATATTATATTTGCAGGTCTGAGAATCTGCCGAGTATGAGCCGTTTGTTTCATGGTGTACGACATTATAAATGTGATTTGGGGATCATGTCAAGCCGAATACTGTTGCTACTGTTGACGAATTTTAGTTCTATTTCTCTAAGTACAGTACTGTTGCATGAAAAAAAAGCACACTGTTCAAAGATGTAAACAAATTAGTGCGGAAACTTGCGGGATGAGACTTACAAAAATTACATTTTTTTCTTTGATATAAATACTTTTTTTTACATTACGGTAGATCGCGACCTTGTAATGTTTATTTGTGAATGTATTCACGTCAGCCCCGCCACCGGACCGGACCGCCCCCATTCGTCGTATACATGAAGCACCGCTAGAAGGCAGATTTAGAACTTGGCACTAGACTATCTAGTGACGTACTCTAAAGTATGATATATTTTCAAATATTTGAGTGATTAGAATCTTCCTGAAGGTTAAGCGTTCATTGTCGTATAAGAGGCTATCGACAATCGGATGACACGGAAGGTTGGCAAGGTATAGTTGTCTTATGTGCTGGTACTTGGTGCAGTAAAAGAGGAAATGACTGGTTGTTTCTGTGGCACCACATGTGCAATTAGGTGTATCGACTATGGATCTACGATGAAGATCACAATTCAAAGAGCTGCATGAAAGACGAAGGCGTGCATGAAGTATTTGGCTCTTTCTTGAACCAACGTTAAATAATGGTGATGGCTTTGAAGTATGTTTGTTCAAAACTGCCTGAAAGGACATTGTTGTTGGGGCATTTCTAACATGTTCTGCTAGTTTGTTCCAGGTGTTTGTGTTCGTTAAATTTATTCAGAGTTTGACCGTTCATTATGAGATTGGGGTGATGTGGTTTATTTTGTTTCCTGGAGAAAACCATGGTCTCCGTCTTTGAAGGATTGAATTTTACTAGCCACCTTACCGACCATTGGTGAAATGTTTCTAAATCGAGGTTTAATGTGAATGATGAGGATACTGGGTCTTCAACAATTATGTACAGACTAGTGTCATCGGCAAATAATCTAATATTAGAGTGTATATCATTCACTATGTCATTTATATATATTAAGAATAGAAGCGGACCGAGGATTGAACCTTGGGGGACGCCTGCATTTATAGATGTCCATCGAGATGATGTGTTGCCGTATGCTACTCGTTGGTGTCTCAGAGACAAGTAGGAAGAAAACCACCATAACAGGGGACCATTGATACCAACAGATGAGAGTTTGAATAAAAGCCCTTTATGCCATACTCTATCGAAAGCCTTAGATATGTCACAAAAGATCGCACGAACTTCCTTTCCTTCGTCCAATGCTTTACATATATCATTATATATATATATATGCCAGTTGATTTACTGTAGAGTTTCCCTTAAGAAAACCCAGACTGGAACGATGTCAGTTTCTTATTAGTAGTTATAAAATTGTATACGTATTTATGAACGCATCATTCCATAAGCTTGCCTATACAGCTGAGGAGAGATATCGGTCTGTAATTCTGTGGGCTAGACGGGTCTGACTTTTTGAAGATTGGGGTGACGTTGCCAGCTTGGCTAGTTTCCATGGTACTGGAAAGAAAGATATATTTATTAGCTTATTGAAGTAATCAGATAGTGGGATAGAAAGCTCTCGAGCACCTTCGCATAAGAGTCGTGGGCTGATCAGATCTGGGCCGCTTGCCTTTGATGGATTTATTAGTGCTATAGCGTCAGTCATGTCCTTTGGAGAAATTGTAATTGTCGATAAGTTGTGATGTGTTGGTGCTGGAGTGGGAGGTAATATGTGGTCACTGTCATCAATATTCGATTGCTTAGAGAAAAATGTATTCATTAAGTCTACTTTGCTATCACCTGTTGATGCATCAACGCCATTATCAATCAGTGTAGGGATTGTTGTCGATATACTTTTAGACTTTAACTGTTTGGCAAGTTTGAACCAGGTTTTCATGGAGGTATTTGAATCATTGACTCTCTCGATAATTTTATGTTCGTATTTTTGTTTACATTTTCGGATTAGCTTAGTTACTTCGTTTCTCAGTTTTCGAAAGTTGGACCATGCGGGCTCCGTATTGTGAAGTTTCGCTTTTTTGTGAGCTCTAGTTCGTTTCCTTATTAATTTTCTAATATTGCTATTGAATATTGCTATTGAACCAGGGAATATCATTTGGTCTCATTGTAACTAATTTGTTTGGTCTTGTTTCGGAGGCTGCATTAATGATTGCGTTCGCTATTGATTCAGCCACATTATCTAGCTCGTCTTTATTAAGAAGATCTTGCCAGTTTACTTTTCACTAAAATCATCATAATTACCACGATCGTAAAGCCATATTTTTCTGTATGCAGTTGTTATCGATTTTTTTAAATTTGAGTACAGCTACAACCGGGCAATGTAATATAATCAGATCAGGAATAAATGGATCTGCCACAAAACATGTGATAATTTGCCTCGTTTCTTTAACGAATATAAGATCAATGAGTGAACACGAATTTTCTGTGAAATGAATGGGTGTAAAAATGAATTGTTCTGCGTTATGGGAAGTAATAAGCTGGGTTAGTTTATTGGCATTTGAATTATGTACATTTATATTGAAGTCACCAGCAACAATAAATAACATTGTCACATATTTGATTAAATGCTCGGTCAATGCATTCCTCCAGTAATGCCCAGTGATTGTTATTTGAGTCTGGTGGTCTATATATGCCGCTGATTAATAACTTTTTTCGTTGTGTATGTAATTAAATCCAGACAGATTCAATACTATTAACTTCCAAATCTAGACGCCGTAATGCCTGTATGCCTTCTTTTGCGTATATTGCTACCCCACCCCCATGTCTATCAGGTCTGTCCGAACGAAAAGGGGTGTTAAAGTTAGAGATATGTAGTTCGTCGTCGGTCGATGTTTGCGTGAGCCATGTCTCCGTAAATATAATTACGTCATATTGTTGTGATTCGATTTGCAAAATGTCCATTTTTGGTTTCAGACTGTCACTTTGTATATTCAGGTGCATTACACTGAGCCCTCGGTTGAGTAGCTCAGTATACGAACCGGTTGATATCGAGAGGAAGTCAGAATTGGAGCTTGGACCTGGGTTGGGATGTATATCATCAGATTGTACTATTACAAGATCTTGAATATTGTACAGCAACGGCCCATAACTAATAAGAATGTGGAATGTAAGAAAATGGATATTCCATCGAGACCTTGCTGCCCCCTGGCGCACGGATAGCTCATAGTTAATCTCTATGTGACTGACTCATATATAATTACGTAATATGACGCTTCCGTGTGCCAGCGCTGTGCTTCACGAGTAGAACGTAGAACGACGGGCGGGGTTGGCAAGTAACCTGTTTTCGAAATTCGAGATGAGAGAGTAGGAAACATGTTCTATGAGGTAATCAACAGCAGCTATTGATATGTACATAAGCACATAAGTAAGTGGGCATATAGCTGAGAAAAGACACTACGACATAAACATGTTCACACGCACACGCACGCACGCACGCACGCACGCACCGCACGCACGCACGCACGCACACACACACGAATTCATACATACATAGGCATACACACATACATAAGCACGCACACAAGCACACAAAGGTTGTATGCCGGTGCAGGCGCTGATCTGTGTCTATGTCTATGCTGGCTACACACGTCGTAAGGTTCCCTTTCACAACATGTGGCCCCGATTAATTTATACAGTATGTTACATGTTTAGTGTGAAAACAATACAACAGTATGTGATATTTACAGCAAGTATGGTCATATTTGAAATTACGCCAAACTGGGAAATATAGTGCAACCGGAATGTGTTCTAATGCAGCCAAGTCGCCAATATATCGTTACGCTTACACATGTAGCGGGGAAATATGTTCATGTCACTGTGTAGTTGGATATGAAACCGTTTTCAGCTCGAATATTCGAAGAATAGTTAGAGCTTATGTTGTCACCCCGGCGTCACCGTCACGCCTTGGTCAAGGTTTTTAGTCAAGCTTGTATATGCAATACTACTGGCCCTACACCCACCATACCACCATTTGGACAACTTCATCTCCTAGTGATGTACATCAATAACCCCTGATCTATATTTGACATTGACCTACATCTCCTCTTGAATTCCTTAGTTAATTCCCCTTGGTTAAGGTTATTAGTCAACCTTGGTTAAGGTTTTTAGTCAAGCTTGTACATGGAATACTATTGTACATAGAGACACCATACTTGGACAACCTTTTCTCATAGTGATGTACATCAATAACCCCTCTGATCTATATTTGACCTTGACCTACATTTCCTCTTGAATTACTTACTTAATTCTCTTTGGTTAAGGTTTTTAGTCAAGCTTGTAGATTGAATACTCCTGGCCCTACACCAACCATACTTGGACAACGTCATCATCTCCTAGTGATGCACATCAACAACCCCTGACCTTTATTTGACCTTGACCTACATTTAACCTTGAATTACTTAGTTAATTCCCCTTGGTTAAGGTTTTTAGTCAACCTTGGTTAAGGTTCATAGTCAAGCTTGTACATGGAATACTAGTGTGCATACATACACCATACTTGGACAACCTTTTCTCATAGGGATGTACATCAATAACCGCTGATCTATATTTGACCTTCACCTACATTTCTTCTTGAATTACTTAGTTAATTCCCCTTGGTTAAGTTATTTAGTCAAGCTTGTAGATGGAATACTCCTGGCCCTACACCAACCATACTTGGACAACCTCATCTTCTAGTGATGTACATCAACAACCCCTGACCTACATTTGACCTTGACCTACATTTAACCTTGAATTACTTAGTTAATTCCCCTTGGTTAAGGTTTTTAGTCAACCTTGGTTAAGGTTTTTAATCAAGCTTATAGATGGAATACTATTGTGCGTACAGACACCATACTTGGATAAATTCTTCTCATAGGGATGTACATCAATAACCCCTGACCTATATTTTACCTTCACCTACATTTAACCTTGAATTACTTACTTATTTAGACTTGGTTAAGGTTTGTACTCAAACTTGGTTAATGTTTATAGTCAAGCTTGTATATGAAATACTCCTGGGCCTACAGCAACCATACGTGGACAATTTCATCTCCTAGTGATGTACATCAATAATCCCTGACCTATATTTCACCTTGACCTACTTTTATCAATGGATTACTTAGTTATTTCCCCTTGGTTAAGGTTTTTAGTCAAGCTTGTATATGGACTACTCCTGGGCCTACATCAACCATACTTGGAAAACTTCATCTCCTAGTGATGTACATCAATAACCCCTGACCTATATCTGACATTGATCTACATTTAACCTTGAATTACTTACTTAATTGCCATTGGTTAAGGTTTTTATTCAACCTTGGTTAATGTTTTTATGCAGGCCGCGGCCACCTTGTGTGTCAAGCTATGTGTACATCGACAACCCTCGTAGTCCAGCTATGCTGTTCTCCTACAGCTCTTGTTATGTCTGCAATTACACACGTAGTACATTTTGCTCCAGGCTTTGTGGGTGGGAGGGGTAAGATCATGTTGGTGATTCCAGTATGTTGTACCTCCTTGTAACTTTACTATATAACATTGTATACCATTGAACACAAAAGGGCTAAATTCATTCCGTACGTTGGCAGGCCTTTGTAGGAAACGTGTCACGTGAACACCGATTTATTGCACCTGTATGTATTCAATTGTATTCATTATGATGGGTAATCGAGACGAGACTTGTCCAACTATACAAAGGCATGCACACATACCTGGCTATGGGCGTTTTTGACAGAACAAAACAAATCGTGCGTGCGACATTATACGTTACAAAACGGGGCTAATCGTCTGTTGACCGGTGAATACCATTTTCGCCCAGTGTAACCACTATCTATCTATCTGTCGATACTGTTCTCGCTCATAATTTATCTAAACTTGTTTATGTTTCTCTTAGGGGTCGACTTAATAACTAATATATGTAGGCGCCTGGCGACCAGTATATACCCAGATCAGCCAGTACATGTGAGCACTCTGGTCAGGGTCTACACTGTTCTCAGTTCATCCAGTGAAAGTAAATCGTGAGAAGGTACATTGCGACGTGCGTGACCAGCATAGCCCCAGATCGACATGTGCAACTACACGGTCCGATCAGGGTATACTCTGTTCACCATTCATTCACTCACTAGCTTTACTGTTTCAACAAAAACCGTCGTATTGATAGCAAGTACTGCAGTTGTTGCACTATTCGCAATGTCTCTTTTCTCAGTCGGCTGCCTAACCAACAGCACATGTAGATATGGATAATAAATGTCAGTGAAATGTGCTAGTATAACACTAGCTAGGCCTGGCAATATATGACACATGCCTCATTTCCACGGTAGCAGTCACATATAACGGAATGACATGGCACTCTTTTTCTCATGATTACTGCCTTTTGTACATTTCTTTGAGCACATGATAATCATAATATGTGATTGTGAGGTGTGTATCTACATACATCTCCACCAGTTTTGTTTGACAATGCTACCTCTTTATTGCTGACCATGTATGAAGTTACAAGCCATAGGTCCATCTCCTAATTAGGAGTTATTATCTCCTAATTAAGACTTACTATACTATTTGCTATTAGGACTTAATGTCTCCTAATCAGGAGATACTAAGTCCTAATAATAAATAGTAGGTCCTAATTATGAGATACTAGGAACATAATATCTCCTAATTTAACTCCAAATTTAACCCAGATAACCAAGTCCTAATTAGGTGATAGTAATTTCTAATAAGGAGATAGTAAGTCCTAATTAGAAGATACTAACTATTTATGACTTACTAACTCCTAATTAGAAGATATTAATGAGAAGATAACTAAATCCTAATTAGAAGATAATAACTCCTAATTAGGAGATACTGCTGTCTGTCTGTCAATTAAACACATTAATGCAAGAAATATTTAAATGTAAGTACTTTGTCATCAACCCTCCCCAAAAAATTATTTGATGAAATTCCATCAAATATTTTTATAGCGAAAAAACTATTTTCCTATGGGAATTTAACATTAGTGGACAGATTTTCAAAATCTAACTTGTTTTCTTAGTTACATCATTGCCAAGCTATTTAGCTAGGTTTCGGAGTCAATTTCCAAAGATTTTCGTTTTTCGCTATAAAATCAATATTTGATGGAATCAAACAAAACAAATTAGGGAGGGTGACTCGTTTTTGTTATTGATGAAAAAGTACTTACATTTATATATTGTTCAGATTTAATGTGGTTAATAGCAAAAAGTTCGTCAGCAAAAAAACGTGGAACAGACAATAAGTTATAATTAGTCCTAGCTAAGTTGGCTCAGATGTTAATTCAGTACACAGTATAGTATGCACTAAATAAAGAATACAGTCAGATATTAAATTAAATTAAAAAAGCTTTTATATTTGAAATAAATGATCATGTTATATAAACACGTCGAAAAAAGGCACCGGTTTCCTGACGAGATGCCACTCAGCTCTACTTAGAACTATTACATAAACACATTTTGTCAAGTAACCGGCGCAAATTTTATGCGCAGGTTACTAGACGAAACGGTGTTTATGTTGTATCTCCTGCATGTAGCTGAATGGGAATCTGGAGCCCATTTCGATGTGAAACAGTGTCACTATTCCACCAGTTCTGAAAATTACAAGTGCCCGATATACAGGTATAATACTTTAGTAATATTTTTTTACTGATTTTACTGATAGTGACGCGCGGTGGTATCAGATTATTGTCATATATAAATGAAGCATGATATTGTTTAATTATTTATACTAATTAAATGCGTCATATGAAAAATAATATTTTGACAGATTATAAAGTATGATCATGGCACATCAAAAAATAAATACTGAGAATAAATAGTAATGCCCGTTACATTTTAAGGAAACACGGTCATCGCCCCTGATATCAATGTGGAAATTTACGTCTGATATAAAATGTATAATCAATCCGTGGAGTAATGGTGACTGAATGTTGATTTTGTCAGAAAATGTCTCAGATGATGTCTCTGATATAAATAACAGTTTGTGCCTACTGAGAGGGCGTGTACTTTTAAATTCCGAACATTCTTCAAAATATACGTACCAATGATGCGACAGACACGATCTGGTCGCATTCTAATCTCGCTGTGAAGTATGTGGAACCGCCGCTCCCACCATCCAAAAGCACGTCAATTGTCGCCCTGGTTTTCTTGTGGGCGACATTGAAGGCCTCTTGCTGGTGGTCGCGGGGTCGCATGTAGGGTTTTAGGAGATATGGCTTACAGGCATAGCCACTATCTCCCAACAAGAACATCCTATGCGGTCCTCCGTCCAAACTTCGCTTCAGCTCCGACGTGTTAAAGACGTGGCTGTCATGTGAGCTGCCAGGCCACTTTGCTACTAAATTTGTGAATTTCCCTGAAACAATAAACCAATGTACTGACATGTAACATTCTGTTTAGAATGTTAGTGCATTAGCAGTTACAGTAGATACAACAGTGACAATAATTTGTCGCTATGTTTTGCATATAACTACTACGGCAGGTTAAACTGGACATCCGTCAATTGTGTTCAATGTCGTTCCTACGACATAGTATCTCATAATATGTAGTTCGCAACTCATACTATGTCGTTCGATCGAGATGCTCTCTCGTAGGTAGAAGATGCTGTCATGCGAACTAGAAAAAGAAAATACTCACTTCTCTCGCATGCATATTATATTGAGATAGCATTACGCTATTTTGGGATATAACAGACGTATTGCTTTGTCAATTTTCGTACCTTGGTGGTCGCAGACGGCTTGTACATTTATTGAATGAACGCCCTTCCTATTGACGAACACCACCTCATTTGCCGACGGTGCCTGGATGCGGACATGTGTTCCGTCAATGCATCCAAACGCAGCAGGAAAATTGGCTATCCTCTGCAATTCCGTCATGGCCTCGCGCCTTTCTACAGCTGTTGGTAATCTGGAACGAGATAGGTGTGAATTTGTGATACGCACATACATGTAGCAAACTATCAAAACACTAAGATTCGAACGTTTATTTATCTTGTAACATGTATACCGAATTTGGTTACGATCGGTCAAGTAGAACTCGAGTTATTGGGTGGACAAGGACACAGAGCGCTCAAATAAAAAAATGGCCGCCAAGCGGAGGTAAGTCATCCAAAAAAAAAATTTGAAATGCAATGTGAAGTTACTACTAAAATAATAGTTTAGCATTAAAAAAATCATGGAATTTTAGAAAATATTAGCTCGAGTTTGAATTAAGCTCTATCAAAAGTAGTTCATATACGAGTAATGGGATGTCTGAAATGAGATGACAGGTAACAGATAGACAGTTATTATACCTGGCATATTCTGCAAGTAACCCACATAACGCCGCCGTAACCCGCTGTATCACCCTGGACACAGTCGACTTCTGCACCCCTAGTGTGACGCCCACCACCTCCTGAAAACTGCCACATGCCAGGCACCGTAGAGTTATCAAAACCTGCCAATATATAGAAAATAAATACAATTGTTCGGCGAAAATGTGTCCTACAGTACAAGTGTAATGTGATATGATGATACACACGCCGTAAACATTTAATTAACAGTCACTCTCAGTATTCATAAACAAATAATTTATTCCGTCAACACAGTGCGTATGTGCCGTGAAACACGATGCCGTGAAACATTTTTGGTATCCTGTCAATACGATTTGGAGATTCGGCTGGGGTTATTTATTTGCATTTTAAAGCTATTCGTAATGTTGACGGCAGAGCCTCGCCCATCCCGTTTCCGAAGCCTTGCCAGATATTTTTTCCCATTCACGGCACTAACCTACTATTCTCTATACATACTAAACTACGCAGGCTTAAAAGGGACAACCACATTTATTAGGATCTCATTCTAACGAGATAGAATATTGTCATCACTAGCTCGTTCCAACTATATAGCATATGCTTCCGAAGAAATAGGATATCGTTCCCACGAGTTAGCTATTTCGTTCCCATTACATAGTTAGCCAATCAAAAGATGGCACCAAATTGGTGGACTTTTGTCAACATCTATTTGTCAAATAAAAAAACAATTTGGAAAGGTGATTTTTTGTTATTCATGAAACTTGAGTGCTTGCATTAAAACATTTTACATGTAAAATATTTATCTCAACGTTCGTCGGCAGAAAAAAAGTGGAACAGACAGTAGTACAATTTAAATGTTTTAAGAGTTGGAAGGTTAATCACGGAGACTGACGGACGAATATTTACCACATGGGTGGCATAAAGAAGGGCGGGAAAAATCAAACCCCGCTGACCCAGCTGACGATACACTGCATTTTGAATGTCCGTTCGATTTCCACGGTGTTAAAAAGATATATATATAGAAACTGGGGCTTTTGAACCAATTTCACAAACTTGTGTTCTCAATCACTGGGGCTAGTAATTTTGTGTACATTTATGTACATTTGTACAAAACTATATAGTAGTTTTGTACGTTTGTATAAAATGTAAAACCATTTTACTGTTTTAGGCTTCTCAGCCCCTGTGGCTAGGAATTTGTCAAAACAATGCTTGTTGTACACAATTATATAGTTGTTTTATACGAAAACCATAATCTTCAGCAAAATATATGCAATGAACCACGAAACCGCTATATCGCAATCCCCCTAAGTCTGGCAGACTCTTGTCTGAATGGTTTCACTATTTTATAGTATCTCTCTTTTAATTTTACTTTATGTGCTCCACATGGGTGGCATAAAGATAGTTTGCATAAGTTCCTTTACCACACCATTTATGCCATTGAAAAAATAACAATTAATTCCCCTCAAAGTGCTATAATTTTGTCATCTCAAACTTACACAATATAGTACATTTTTTTGTTCAAAAGTGTGTACAATTTTTTTTACTAAAGTGTGTACAAAAGTGTGTACAATCTTTTGTACTAAAGTGTGTACAAAAGTGTGTACAATTGTTGTACTAAAGTGTGTACAAAAGTGTGTAATTTTTGTTGGTACCAAAGTGTGTACTAAAGTGTGTACACAAGTGTGTACAATTCTGTCTTCCACAACATTTGCTATGAATAGTATAGGGTGGGCAGGCACACTCAAAATTATTGCGCCATCTTATATGAAATTAACCCTACCACAACCATTCCACCGACTATAAACACAATTTCTCTATCCTTGTGAAGGTGTATACAAATCACTCAATACTGGCTCTCTCCCAAACGACTGTAATCGTTGTGCACCTGTCACCGGAGTAGTAACAGCATTACATTCTATAATAGCTTCGTCTACATCATCAAACGTCTTAGCAGCATGCTTTTGTTTTCTGATTTCATTATTAATCCAGTCTAATCTCTCTGTTCTTCTTTCTGCCCACTGTGCCTGTGCCTTTTGCAATTGTTCTACGGCATTATCATGCCTTTTGCGTTCATCATTTGCCGAACCATTCCCCAATGAACTGAATAAGAAATTACTCCCTGTAAACGCCAATGCATTCACCAAAGCACCACCAACCATCATAGCTATTCCCGCCATTTTATAAATAATTTTATTACTTCAAAATATTATCTGGAATTATACCTTGCTTTGCCAACATATCCCTAGTAGCAATAGCAAGTCCAGTATCCAACATAAGCATCGCCATAGTATAACCATCAAGTTGCAGTTTTGGAACTGTCTGTTTCATAATATTATTCGCTAACTGCGCATATCCTATTTCAATCGCCGTTATTACAGCAGCGTGATAAACAAGATTTCATATTATCTTTCCATCTGTATTCATTGTCGTCATTTTTTTAATTATTTATTTATTATGTATTTAATTTAATTAATTATTTACTCCATAAAAATGGATTGTGTTTTACATCACCGACACTAGACATTTCAGGTTTTGAACCATTTCCAACCAAATAAAGCACCGACAGTTATACCCATTCCAGCTATAAAATATGTTATATTTGATGTAGTGTTATGAACTTTCACTATAACTGGTTCTTCAGGTGTTATGTCTACTTTTTTCTTATATGCCATATTTAATCGACTTTCTTGTTTGGCTCTCCTAGCAGCAGCACCCTTTTTGCCAGCTTCTACCCGTTTCGGATTCTTTGTTGTTACTTGTTTTATCTCCTCTTTTCGTTCTGGAATTTCTTCTTCAAGAATCTGTTGTGTGTTCTCCGTCTCCATTATTTTTATTTGTATCATTTATATTTTTAAATTGACAATATTTACATGTTGTTATCATTGTAGCAATAGGTGCCAGAAATGCACAAAACCTAAAATATAACTAGCAAGTACTAGTCAATGCATGTTCCACAAATGGGTCATCTTCTAAATCAGCTACGAGTTTAGCATGATTTTCTTCCGGTATAGGTAGGACTTTACCAGCTAGTATAGCATACATATTCAAACTAGTATTACCAAGAGCTTTTGTCATAGAAGCACCTAGTCTACTTTCATATCTGTTATACAATTTTAATATTTGTTCATTTGGTAACTCTTCTAGTTGTGAAATAGTTATATTTTTACCTAAATATTGGACAGCTTTCCCGCCTGAAATAATCGCAGATAACCGTTGTTTTAAGTGGTCATTATTTACTTCACCTACATCATTATCATTGCATACTTTATCATCACTTAGTTGTTCTATAAGTTCCTCACATTCCATTTTTATTTTGCATAACATAACTTTAATTTTAAAATAAACCCAAACAGAACCAAATATAATAATCAATAATTGTATGAATATCAATATCTCAAACATTTCATATATTACTACTATTATTTAAGATACATTTGCTTAGAACTACTCAACAATGCTAAGCAATACCTATTTACTAAGCAATTCTTAACATTGTTATATATGAATTGCTTAGTTAAATCAAGTTAACTGAAGTTAAATTCAAGTTAAATCAATTTAATATCCAGTAAAATAAGTAAAATAAGAATATTAAGTAATAATAAGCAATTTTCAGCATTACTTAAGCAACTTATAACCAATGGGTTGGTCAGTAGCAATTTGGAATGTTTTGTTTTTGATAACTCTTTCCTTATTTTGTTTCTTTCCTCCAGGGTTGGAATAACATAATTTTCTCTCAAACAGTCCTCAAAACTATCTCTGTCTTTCGTATAAAACATACACAGCCATTTCGTCTGTTCTCTTAAGTCTTTTAACACTGAATTATACCTCTGTGATATAACCCAAACGCTTTGCTCCGCTAATTGCTTTGTAGCTGAACAGTCATCAATGATATATAATGTTGGACTTCCAGCATATTTATTAAAAAATAATCTTAACAGATCTTGCAGCTTCTATTCGCCATTACTACTAACTGGATCAACACTCTTTATTTTTTTGTCGATTGGGTGGTGTACATTACCAATCCAACTTCTGTTTTATAAGCCTTTTTCCATGCTACAGTTGGACAAAGTTTTAACTATATTCTCAAATACTCCAGAATATCCACCTTGTTTCTATGAAAGCTCAAGAAGGTCAAGGAGAAATTCCGTTATACCACATCCGATTTGACCACAGATAATAGCACTATGTGCATACTTTGACAAATCAATACAACACCGATACAAATCTTCCATTTTCTATATTTAATTGCGCATCTTGAATTATAAATAAATATATATTTATTGTACCTGCAGTTTCAGCTGCTTTAGAAATCTGAAGTGTGATACCTTCACTCGCATTTTCTATTCTCCGCCCATTTCCATGTAAACTATTATCATCTGTGGTTCTTAAGTCAATCCAGAGTGCATATTGTTTTGTAAGATATTTGCCAATTGTCACACTGGCCACATGAAATTCTTTACTGACAAAGTTCACCATCGGATCATTATTATCTCCGCCGTCAAAGTGTTTGCGTATTTAATCCCACATAGTATATCTTTCATCCCTTGACTGTATAGTTGATTAGGCACACCCTCAATTGTTACTTCAACATTATTATTTTTGGATTATATAATGTTTCACTTTCTCTTGCCAAAGGTGCTGATGGTTCTTCAAATAACATTAATATTCCCTTCATGGATTTAGCAGGTGTATTCAATTTATATTCCCTATAGAATCACTTTTATTTTTAGTTATCTTTCGGTGACGAAGAATTCTATCATATAGTATTGACATTTGTCCCATATATTTATTTTTTCCCATTGTCGCTAAATTAGGCTCTGTGACCATATACAATTCTAAACTTATATTATTAATTTCATAATTAGCATTCAAATCACATGGGGCTATTATTACCCTTGAATAATAATTAAATGTAAGTTCATATTCGAGTCTGTCACCCAAACCAGATTGATAATATGGCATATGAGCTTCAAGAAGTTCAAAATCTAATGATATATAAAACCGGTTCCAAAATGTATCTGAGATAGCTTTATCTACAGCGTTTGTAGAACTAGCATTTGCTGCTCCAGTTCTTAATTTTGTTACATTTGAACCTGTACTAGTATCTATACCTTGATAAACATATAATCCATGTAAGGATTAAGTTTTCTACCATATGTTGTCATTTTTTATTATTTTATTTATGAATTATTTACTTTAATACAAAAAATAATAATGGCTGAAGGTGGTGAAGGAGACTTTATGCATTATGATAATGAGACTTATGACCCTGATATTGACACAGGCGCCAGTGAAACTATGGTAGACCCGCCAACTGTTCAAATGGAAGAATCGACTTCCGAGACAGAACGGCCTCAACGGACAAGGGTACTAGAACTTTTTAAAGACCAATTTAAAAAAAAGTTTGGAATATCACATTAGGAGTTTATGTTAATGAGCCCAGACATGCACACTGTCAACAAAACACTGTACTGGAAGGATATACGAATAAGCCAAAAATGTAGATCAGGTCAATTAATAAACACGTTTACTGGTAAAGGGGCGACAGAATTAAAACGGCTATTGGGTTTACAAAAGACCAAGTTGCCAAATAGAGGCAATCGCTAAAATACAAACTTTAGAAAACGAAATTCCAAATGTCGAAAATATAGAAATTACTGAATTACCAAATACAGTTAATGACGCAGGAACATCAGTAAAAGAAATCATTGACACATTATCAAAAGACACATCAACAGGGATTACTGATGATTTTGAAACATTGCCATTGAGAGAGCTTAAAGCTTTAAATAAAGCATTACAACAAACGAAGGGCTCTCTCGATAATACTATAGCGAAACTTGATGAATTTGATAAAAATAAGAAAGCAGCTGTATTAAAGTTGTCAGCCGCAATAACATTTGATTCTGATAACCCGGAGGCACAACAAATAGTCACAAAATACGCCCGTCGAATATGGGCCAGACAGCGAAGATGCAGAAATGTGAAGCTGTCACCAAGGCAAGCAACATTAATGAGAATTTGAAAGTCTATAGCATTATTTCTTCATCTCGTTGTGCTAAACATGTATACTAATTTAGGCAGAGATAGAAAAGTAGAGTGTAAAGTAGAAATGATAGGGAATTGGATACAATAATGTAGAAAAAATGGCTAAGTTAAAAAGGTGATATGTTTGTTAGAAAATATGTTTTCGGCTTAAAAACACCAAGGTGCACATCTTCAATATGTGTAGAAGACGTGTGTATAGTTTCAGATCGATCGACTAAACGGTTTCGGAGGAGTTGTGTACACAAATTCTGTACCGTATATAGAATTATATAGAAAAATGTATAAAAAAATGACTAAGTTAAAAAGGTGATATTTTTGTTAAAAAATATTTCTTCGGCATAAAAACGGCAAGGTGCACATCTTCAATATGTGTAGAAGACGTGTGCATAGTTTCAGATCGATCGACTGAACGGTTTCGGAGGAGTTGTGTACACGAACTATGCACTTTTTCTTCAGCTGCCCGCCCCCTCCCGCCCGCCATGCGGTAAAACATAATACGTACCGTTTTTCAAAAACGGTCGTATAAAAACAAATTGCAGACATTGTATCTGAGCGTGAAGCTCGTCTTGAGGTTATATCAAATGATAAGGAAACATTAAGAACCCAACTAAACAGAATACAAAGTACAATCGAAAGAGTATTACACAAAGATACAACATTAAAAGAAAAACTAAAAATACTCTTCAAAGAACAGGGAATAACAATAGTTTCAGTTATAACCGCTATTGGATTTGTAGTTTCTACCATAATTTTAAGTATTACTGATGGAACTGGCATACTATTTACATTATCATTAAAACCAACTGATTGATCGCCAGTAGCTATTACTATTAAATTATTATAATTTTGAATACTTCCTATCTGCAAATCCATGTCGCTTGGTGCCATATATAAACCAATACCATATACAAAGTAAACTTTTGACCTAGCATATTTTAAAACATTCTGATAATTTGAAATGATTGTTGGCAAGACTACAGCTCTATTAATATCATCATTAACATTGGCTAAATATTGTTGTTGTGCATCAAAAGCAGTCCCAGTACCAAGAATGGAAGTTCTTGTTTGTGATTGGGACCCAAGCATTGACCAACATAAACTCTAATAATATCATTCAGCCGTTCAACTCCGGCTTGTGTATATCCAACTCAGTTATCCAGAACAAAACTGGTCCAGGCATTGGTAATATCAACTTTATGCCGAATACTATCATTTACATTAAAGAATGGTGTTAATGCACCCCCGTGACTTAGTCTATAAGACCCATTTGGCTGGAAAGTCATAGAACATTCACCAAGAATATGGTTCCCCTGGTCTATTTTTTTGTCTGAAATCCTTGTTTGGATTAATACCAAATTCGGTGCTTATTCTATGGTATGCCGAAAGATCAAAATTATTATCATACCAGCAATAACTGTGGTCATCTGGTAAAGGAACTTTCATTTGAGCCAAGATTCTAAGTGATTGATACATAATATGAAATATATATAATGACTTAAAAAATGGGTCATCTAGTATTGCCAAGTGTTGGTTATATGAAACACCGCACCCGCAGGTAGCACACCATATTGCAAAGTTAAATTGATTCTGATACCACCGCATCGGAATATTCATACAGTTTGTATATGCTTTATTATTGTTATCAACATTACCAGTTTTTCTGGGATTAGGATACCCTGCTAAGGCATTTGAATATGTAGCCTTGAAACTTTTATCTTTTGTAACATAAACATCAACATTGTAAAACATTGGAACCGTTTTCAAAGCATATATATGGTTATTATCGTAGTTTTTATTCTTATTAAATTTGAATGCCATTTTTAAAAAGAATAAAAAAAATGTATACTTTAACTTTAACAAATACAACAGCTACATTGCAAGACAGTATCGGTAATAACGATTCCAAACGAAATAGGTTTAAAAAGTTTAACATACTGGGTTGGTTGGTACAACCTGTTACATGATGTACAGTATGTATGGTCTTCTGTAAGTTGTGTCGACAGAATAGTTTCAATTACAGCGGGATTATATTCGTTTGATAGGTTGAGTACAATTTTAAGTAATGATGCCTTAACACTGACCATAAATAAATCCAACGGAATATGTACTTTACATATTCATCTGGGATATAAGGTAAAAAATACCAAGCGATATTCTTAATCTGCTAGGGTTTACTATTAATCCAGATTGGTTACGCGCAGGTTCCCATCCAGGTTCTAATCCAGTTAATTGTGTTAACAAATCTGTATATATTTATCTCGACCAAGTAAATACATCATGTAATTTACTCAACGGTAAAAGGAGTAATTTTATTTGTGTTATACAAGTTCGCAAAATGACATTTGGAGATTCAGATACTGTGACATTTGCACACCCAGCATATAGAAATCTACAAATTGGCGATATAAACGAATTGAGACTTGAAATTAGAGATGAAAATAATAATGTAATTAACAATCATAATTTGTCATTTATAATAACATTAGAAGTTATATAAAAAAAAAACAATGAGTATTTATAGAGCAGATGAAAATAGTCTTACAGATTATATAAACGCCGGAGATAAAAATGTAACAAAGGATAATAACTGTATGGGCAGCCGGACTATTATTAACTGTTGTAGGAGTGCCCGTTTCTTTGGGCCTTGGTATTGCTGGTAGTATATGTGGTGCATTTGCATTTACAAGCAAATTTATTAATACTAAGCTACTGAAAAGGCTGAAAAACATGATGAGATACGTATGCTTGCAATGGCAAAAACTTAATTCTATTGTAAATAAAGTGTCTACTGCATTACAAGATGGTAATGTATCTGATGAAGAATTTAAATTTATTATGGGAGAGATGGAAAAATATGAACAAATGAAAGCAGATGTTAGAAAACCTATAAAGTTTTAGGTTTCTGCTGAAGAAAAAAAAATACTACGAGAACAAATCAAATCAGATATGTTAAAAAATATAAATGGGCAGTAAATTTTGACTTTCATTTTAGTGCGGTGGGGTAAAAAAAAAATAGGGCTTAAAAGTTTTTAATAATTTTTTTTATCTTTTTTCAATAGACAAAATCAAAAGCATGATACTTATTTTTCTTATTCTTTTTACAGTGCTTCAATCCTAATGGTCTTACATAGTATGGCAACTCCCTATTTTTATATTTAGTTTGTTCAATTTTAGATTTAAGATGGAGTGGTGCCCATACTTCAGTTTCATCATGTAATGTTAAAATCATAGCTTCACCATTACTAGTTTCCACACATCTGTAATCTGTAATAGTATAGATTTCATTCTGTTTTAAATCTACCCATTCAATTGTGTTATATTCATTTTGTTCCTTGTGCCTTTCTTCAAAATTGGCTAGTGTGATTTGTTGATTCATTTTTGTGTTTTATGTTATAGAAATGTATCTTAAAGAGAAATAATAAAAAAATTGAGAAAATTTATTACAGCCCCAAAGGATTTTGGAAAGGTTTAACAGCTGTTAAGAAATTAGTAAAAGCCGCTAAAGGAAGTGATAAAGAAGCATTGAATTTCTTAAAGAAACAAGCGGTATGGCAGATGTATTTACCTGCACCAAAGAAAATAGTGAGGCCAAAGTTTGATGTTTCTAACAAGAATGAAGTTCATCAAGCGGATTTATTATTCCTACCACATGCCACTGTTGGTCAAACAACATATACGTATGCATTGACTGTTGTTGATATTGCTAGTAGATATAAAGAGGCAGAACCACTGATTTTAAAGGACAGCAAGGAAGTTGCTAAAGCTTTTGAAAATATTTATAAAAGAAAACTAACATATCCAAAATTATTACAAGTAGATCCAGGTAGAGAATGTATGGGTGCTGTTACACAGTTCATGGATAAACATAATGTAAATATAAGGCGCGGTAGAAGAGAAATTCATAGAGACCAAGCCATTGTTGAAATATTTAATAGGACACTAGCTGAAAGATTGTTTGGTTATCAGTATGCTAAGGAGTTAGACAATCCTCATAAACGAAATAGGGAATGGGTTAAGAAGGATACCAGCGGTAATCGCTGCAATAAATTCGGAGACGAAAAAAAAACCCTCCAGATGAAATTAAAACTTTAAAGGATAGCCCCATCTGTCCTACTGTGAACTTAAGATATTTATACCAACCTGGAGAACAAGAAGACGGGGGCAAACGTAAAGCTACTGACCCGATATGCAGTGTTGATATTCACAAGATTGATTATCATATTATGACGCAGGGTATAAGAGTTTATTATTTGAAATCACCAGCACCAAAGAGTTAAAGAAGAATTGCTTATTGTTCCTGCTGATACCCGTACGCGTATGTCATGATTCCATCTGGTGCTATATAACGTTTTGTATCTAACGGGGATAGAGTTGTCTTGTTTATTGTTAGTCCATATATCTGATTCATTGAGCGTAACATATTCATTGAATGTGTGTATTTTTGTTTGTTGAATAATGCATCTTTATAGTTTTCAAAGTTTATTTGTTTTTTGATTACATATTTTTGTACGCCTTTGGCTTTCTTAATGACTTGCTCATCTGCTCTCAGAACAGAGTATAACTTTGGTCGCAGACCAATATATTCTGCTATCGGTGTCCCAGCACCTTCATCTTTCATTTTACCTATTACTTTTTTGTTTGTTTTATCGTAGAGTGGATGGTCATTTGGATAATCAGAGAAGTCATATTCATCTTTCTTCTCAGCCATATCTTTGTATGCATCTTTTGTTTTGATGTCTACAAGTAGACTGTCAGTGTCGGTGTACACTAAGGTGCAGTTTTCACCATACTTCATTTTTAGTATGTTGTAGTACCCGTTATACATCATGTGTTTTGATAAGTCTAAGGCAGACATGCCAACATAGATTGGCTTGTTTAGTGTTAGTTTTGTTTTGTTTACATGTATTGCAGATAATTCATCTGAGAATTTAACACGTCTGTTGAAATTTGGTTTGGCTATGATTTTTCTTAGTTTCTCATTTTCACTGCCCTCTGTTCTGACAAGTTTTATGTCTACTCGTTTGCGAATATTCTCCATTGTCTTGCCAAACACAGAGTTGTTCATTAGTTTGTAGAAATATTTTTCAAATGCAGACTTTGCATTTTTAAGGAACTCTGTGTTAAGACGAATGTATGGTTCCATCCATGGCTTCTCATTGAATTATAATATTCTGTGTATTTTCTTGTCTTTCATGCCAAGGGATTTATACAGTTGTAAATGTTTATAATGCACCACATATTTCTTCTTGTCCATCAAATTGGGGACAAGTTTCTCTACATTTATCATGCTGTTATTTTCTAGCAGTTCTATTTGGTATAGAGCCATTCTTTCTTCACTGCTAATTTTTCTGGAGCAAGTGGATAGTCATTGTGTGATTTGTGTAATTCTTTGGGATATTCTAAATCAACCTCGAGTATATAACCTTTTCCTTTCTCTGCTTTTATCACATTTCCCCCCTCGCTATTTTTGGTTCTCCACTGAATCCAGAGTATGGGAGTGGCCGACTCATTGCCCAGCCGTAAATATTATTTGCATCATAATACATGATGTAGTTGTCTTTCTTGTCAGGATTGTAATCTGCAACATGTGGATTGTTTTGGCATGCCTTTTGGAAACCATACCTATACCACCACGCATACCTTGCTCTATGAACAAATGCATATCGATATATGTTAGTAAATATATTTGTGTGTATTTGAGTAATGCATCCGATGATAAACAGTAGCAGTGTAGTAGTGTAGTGGGTCAAGTTTGTATGCATTCATACATGTTTTTCTAAATGTTTGGAAGACATCGGCAAGTAGAACAACATCAGTTTTGAGATATAAATCATGATAATCACCAAGAGTTTTACAGTTGAATTCTTTCCATACCTTTTGTGCGTGTTCATATTCTTCGGAGCTGATACTTTCATATGTAAGACTGCTGTAAAATTTATCTATGGGTGGTAATTGTGTTTCATTGAATCTGTCTTGGTTGTTAATATATGCATAAGGATAAATTCCTTTACGCAGTAGTAGATTGGCTTATTTACCAAAGGCACTGTTAGTGATTTTGAAATCAGGGTTGTCTGTTGTATCACCTAACTTTTCAAGTGACGAAGCCATGAATTGAAAACTATCTAACAATTTAAGTTAACCAATGCTAAATGAGATGTACTTTTCGGCATTATTTGGAATACAGGTGCTATTACTGTTTGCTTTGTGTATTTTTTTGCATTATAAGATGACTATCATATCCTTTGAGATTGTGAAACACAACATGGATTTTAGTTGTGCCTGGTTTTATTTTGAGTTTTAAGTTGCAGTTTTTTATGTGCTGCACCTCTGTATTCACCTGTAAAGTGGCAGTGATCTCTTACTTTTTTGTTATTTCGTTTTCACATATCCAACAATGTGTAGCGTTCTCATAGTCTTTTGTATTTTGTTCTGTCATTATTAGGGGTTCAGGTTGGGCAAATGTATTATTAATGTCGCTGACCTCACATTCCAAATGGTTTAGGAATACTTCAACAACATCTTCACCTCTGTATAGTACTGGTTCTTCTGCTTTACCATCATATCTGACAACTTGAAAACCAAAGCCACAGGCTACATGTTCGCTTGTTATTTCTGATTTATCATCTGCTTTTTTACTTTCTGGTTTGATTATGCTTTCAAAGTCGGCGTATATGGTATATGGGACGGGCATTTGGTTTTGGTGGTTCCTAAATTTGATGTGGCTTTTTTCTTTTTGGGGCATTTCTATTTTTGTTGCAGTTTTGTTGATGCCTTCGCAATCTTCTTTATGATTGAGTAGTAAGCCTTCTTTTGTAAAACCGTAAAGGCAACGGTCGCAGAAATAGGTTTTTTTCTTATGTTTGTTTTGGTCGTTTATATTTTTAATCCAACAATAATGGTATTGCGTTTCTTTCTTTGGTTCTTCAACTTCTTCATCAGAATTATAATTTTTATCTATTATACCTTCTTCAGCTTCTTCACCGGTATCAACTTCATCAGTATCAACTTCTACATCTTGTGATATCAAAAGTAGATTAATTCTTTGTATTTCGTTTGGTTGGTCTGATATGTAATATGGGAATATGCTTATTTTCTCTGTCTTCTTTGTTATTGTATATCCATACACATTAATAGCTAGACTGTTTTGTTTTTCCACTTTTGGTATTTGGGATATTGGTGTAGGATTGTCAATACCTTCAGTTTTTAAGCAAAGCGAATAGTCAGGATATTTTGATAATCTATCAGAAGCAGGGTTAAGACCAGAGTTTATTGCGTGAAATAGGCATCTATCGTGTTTATTTTTCACATTGATTATTGCGTTTTTATTTGCCAATGCTTTGGGTAAAGGAAAATATATGAAGAGCCTTTGAGTGGTTCATATTTTGCAATGTTTAAGTACAGTTTAGCACAGTGTTCACTCTCTAAACATGATGCTGTATTTGTAAATTTCTCAATCCAAGTTTGTAAATAAGAAGTTTGTTTATTATAAAATTCAACTACTTTATTTCCATCAAGAACAGCACTTTGTTCTCCGTGGGTTTGTCCAATGACATATTTTCTTTCTCCACCGCTTTCATCTTACAGAAATACCAATTGAAAACTTTATACCATTATATTCTTTTATATCTTGATTGATTTGTTTTATTATAGTAGGCTTTTTATCATCAAACAGAATATTAGGGTCTTTATATTTATGGGCATCTATTTCATATGACTTGAAATAATCACAAAATGGCTTGTCGACCAATTTTTATTCTAATTTTTTAGCTTTGGGGGCTTGCTTAGGTTCAATGTATGCCTGTTTTCGTCGCTTCCTTTCCTTTTTCCTACGTCGCCTTTCCCGCAGATTTTCTAACACAGATGATTTGGCCTCGACTTTGGGCTCTGAAGGCTTCAAAGCATCTAATGCACTTCTTAATTGGGCATCATTAACAACACCATCACGATGAAGTTGCAAGACGTACTCTATATTATTAGTGCTCATCTTTTTTTTACTTTATTTTTGTTCGTTTAATATAGCTTATTTTAACTAATAACACAATAAACAATATAAGTAAATCATGGAATGTTCATTTATAAAAGTTGGTGATCATGAGCCATGCCATTCAAACCCTACAAACAAATCTAAATATTGCAAACTGCACAACTACCTAATGAAAAAAAGCTAAGTGAAACCCTGTATCAAATGTGGTTAAGGTACATATGCAAAATATCAAGTCTGTGTTCAATGTGGAGCACAAAAGTAAGATTAAACGAGAGATACTATAAAATAGTGAAACCATTCAGGCAAGAGTCTGCCAGACTTAGGGGGATTGTGATATAGCGGTTTCGTGGTTCATTGCATATATTTTGCTGAAGATTATGGGTTTCGTACAGAACAACTATATACTTTTGTACAACACGCATGGTTTTGGCAAATTCCTAGCCACAGGGGCCGAGAAGCCTAACACAGTAAAATGGTTTTACATTTTTATACAAACGTACACAACTAATATATAGTTTTGTACAAATGTACATAAATGTACACAAAATTACTAGCCCCAGGGATTGAAAACACAAGTTTGTGAAATTGGTTCAAAAACCCGTTTCTATATATACTCAACAAAACTAGAAACGTCCCTGTTTTATAGCCGGTGTAGCTCTGTCTATGTATGTACCACATGTTCAAAGTACATGTATTTTAAACCGTGGCGATGTTCAGAATACGATCGTGTAGAGTTTAGCCGATACACACGGTTTACATAGCGGCCAGTGACCGGAACGTTGATTTCCACTTTTTGCACGTGCACGCTATACTTGTCATCGATAAGGTGATTCAGTTCATGTCGTACCATTCATGCGATAGGGGCTATTCGGAAAATTAAAAAACTTTTTTTAATTTTTCACTGTTTTCGATATGCCACGGCTTTCCGAAAACGAGCGAAATCAGGCAATTGGGATGCTTGCGGGTGGGATGGCCGTCAGGGCGGTCGCGCCTCGGTTTGGTTGCTGTCGGAAGACGATTGATCGTCTTGCAGCCCGGTACCAGCAGACTGGGGCTGTTCACGACCGGCAGCGACCTGGTAGGCCTCGTGTAACGACGGCTAGAGCCGATCGTTACATTACGTTGACGCACTTACGTCAACGTCGATTGGCAGCCACAGTCACTGCTAGGCGATACGGTGTCTCGGGGCAGACCATTCGCAACCGGTTACGTCGTAACGCCCAACCAATCCGGGCACGCCGCCCGTACACTGGTCAGATAATGACCCAACGTCACCGTGCTGCCAGACTGTTATGGGCGCGACGTCATCTGAACTGGAGAAGGGCTGACTGGAACCGAGTTTTGTTCACCGATGAATCTCGGTTCACAGTTAGTCATGCTGACGGAAGATTACGGGTATACAGGCGTAAAAATGAAAGATTCACCGATTGTTGCATTGTTGAGAAGAACAGGTTTGGGGGAGAGAGCGTAATGGTCTGGGGTGGGATCATGGGAAACCGGAAGACAGATTTGGTTGTTGTACAGGGCAACATCAATGCACAACGTTATGTTGTAGATGTGCTAAATGCACATGCCTTACCATTTATATCCGTCAGCATGGTCCTGGTGTGACATTGATGCACGACAATGCCCGCCCTCACGTAGCCAGGGTCACCACTCAATACTTACAGCAAAACAACGTCGACGTCATGCCATGGCCCGCGGTCTCCCCGGATCTCAATCCCATTGAGCACATATGGGATGAGCTGGGCCGCAAAGCACGAGCTAACCATCAGATTGACAATGTTCGCGATCTTACACGGGCGTTACAACGGGAATGGAGGAATTTGCCCAACGCACTGGTATTGCGTTACGTCACGTCGATGCGGCGTAGGATCATTGCATGCATTCATGCAAATGGTGGCCACACTCGGTACTAACGAGATTTACTGAATTTGCCACATTACTTATTGAAATTCCATCTCTAAACATTAAGTAACACATTTCTGAGTTTTAGTGATTTTTGATTTTGACCCCTATCGCCCTTGGCCGGTTATCTCTCGAATATTTAACAAGATATCCAAATGCAATTTATTGATTTGATACAGAAATGAATGAACTTGTTTTTCCATTTTGATTTTTAAAAGTAACCCTTTTGGTTTTTGATGAATCTTTCCTTAAACATGGAGGGACGTTTCTAGTTTTGCTCAGTATATATATAAAATACATATTTGGACCATTATTTTAAACATCACCTGTAGCCACTTGTTACATGTTACGTGTAGAGTTATTTATAGAACACAGCGACAGCGAACATACGAGTACACTGACACTGTAGGCGAATCGGTGTTGTATTAAAATGTAAACGTGTACAATTGGATGGCTATGTGTACGGAGATAACCGAGTGTACATGGTGTAGAAAAACAACTATTCTTGACAAGCGGCTGAACAGGGCTGATGTGAAATGACGTCACTGTGTAGTGGGCTGTATATTTGTAGTTTGAACGACAGTCAGCACCGATATTAGATGATTTAGGCTACCTGCATTTCAACCGACAACGACTTCGATCGGGCGGTTCGGCGCTGCAGGATTGGACGCAGTCGCCAGCAAATAACGCCATTCGTCGCTGAAGTGAACAGATACCGCTTGTACAGGTCAGCATCGCTATACTCTTTCAGTGGGGACTTCCTTCGTTGAAAAATTCGAGCTCTTCTTCGCCTTCTGAGACGAACTTTCATCATTGCTGCGTCCGCCATTTTGTTTTTTTACAATGCTAATGACAGCAGCGCGAGCGCTAATGATGGTCTAGTAGCTACCTACATGAACTAATGATAATGTAATGACGACTTAATGATAACTTAATGTTCGTATAACTGAATTTAATGACACATTAGTTATTGCGAGGGTCGACACCTGGGGACTTGGAGAGACAGCACCATAATTAGAGCAACTGGAATTGGACAGCAAAACAGAATCCTAGAATGGATTGGCTGGCTGGAGCTCATGCGAAATTCATGTATTTTGCATACTATATAATGTAAACTAATCTGCGTCGTGGAATCGACCTAATGTTAATTTTAATGAGTTCAATATATTCCCAAGCATGAACGGGCCCGAAAAATGAGATCTGCCAACACCGTCATGCTAACGGCTGCACAACAGTGAACAGTGATTTTATGGGCCCCAAGTGACTGGCAACTATATCTCCACTTG
This sequence comes from Conchocele bisecta, assembly GCA_029237695.1. NCBI lineage: Eukaryota > Metazoa > Mollusca > Bivalvia > Lucinida > Thyasiridae > Conchocele > Conchocele bisecta. The sequence continues at coordinate 96,700,284 of CM055267.1, forward strand.
TGAAAGAGAGGGACACCTGAACTGAACGTCTGAGAGGGGTCAGTGGTTTTATCAGATTATCAGCATGATAATGATTGTTATCGTTACAGGATAGCATGATGTTTACAATAATCAATTATATAACAACCGTGTCACCTGTCTAATGTTTTCACACTGGATTAATGGGCTACATAAACAAATAATATCACAATGATAGCAAGCAGTTAATAACGGGCTTTTCACAGGGAATAATGTTAATGATAAACAACTTTCAAAACAATTTGTTTCCGCTGGGCACTGTATAAAACAGTGACTGTAATCTACGTATACCAATATTAGTTTGCGAATGCGCGCAGTTTGTTACGAACATATGATATGATTTCTTGAAATGTATTTTCATTTTGTTTGTTTAGTAGTATAGTAATGTTTAACCATTCTACTAGATAGTGTTCATGATGTTTGCCAAAATGCAGCTATCATGTAACTAGCATGGCTATAGCCGATAAGCGCCTGCCGACATGGCAACTGTACATGCTATACAACTGAAAAATAGGAAATAAATGCCTCAAACGTGATGACATCTGGACTATTTTAAGTTTATGTGACTTGGCGGGTGGTGAAACATTTTATTTATATTATCTACAAAGGTCAATGTTGTGATCACTTATTTGAACCACCTCACAGAGATGATCAAAATGAGGTATAACACGCATATTTGAGGAAACAGTAGAAACACAACTTGCACAATATGAGGATTAGTTTCTGACATATAATTTTGTAGCTCATCATGTGGAATACTAGGAACTTTCATATAAATTACAAAATAATTTGTTAATTAATTTACTACAAAAGCAATTTTCAAATTCTGGAACTGGCATGCCAATTAACCGCTATGATGATCATGATGATTGCCAGATTGCCATGATTACATCATATTATACAGTCAAAAGAGTTACCATGTTGTTGTTGAAAAGCAGTAGTGTAGACATTTCCGATACAAATGATGTTTTTAACTTTTGACTACCATTTGAATCGTCTCAATTTTTCCCATAAACTGCACACATTCTGCTCTGGATATTCACTAATTAAAATATAGGTTTAATTATTGTTAAGAAATATAAATTCAATCTCCTGTGACCACGCTGGTAATGACGCAAAAACTCAACGGCTGGAATTGAAACGGCATCACATGACAAACATGCTCCGACTTACAAAATAATCCCAAAAAGCATATGCTTGAAACTGATGTAGATGATACATTAACATGCCTGTGAAGTAGATGAGTGCATCAATTGACTAGTTTCTGCGAACAAATAGTGTCTATGGCATAACAAATCTGGCTTATTCTTTTTAACGTACTACTTTTGACTATAAAGCTCATGGATATCGGATGATTTAACGTGGTTAAACTTTGTTGGAACAGACGACTCAATATACAATTAAAATGATATCTTATATATTGAAGTTGTCGCTAAGTATAAAGAAACTATTCTATCATATAATTAACTTTTGACTTAGTATATTATAAGGACGAATGACATCATATATTGAAGTTTCGACCCAATACAAAAACATAATGGTATAATATATTGACGTTTCGACTGAATACAAATACATTATGATATCATACATTGAAATGTTGACTTAATATAAAGACAAATTCTATCATATATTGAAGGTTTGACTCAATATAATGACATAATGGCATGATATAATGAACTTTTGAGTCAATACAAATAAATATTGATATGATATATTGAACGTTTGACTCCATATAAAGACATATTGGAATGACATATTGAACGTTTGACTCAATATAAAGACATACTGGTATGAGATATTGAACGTTTGATTCAATATTAAGACATAATGCTATAATATAATATATAAATTATACAAAATAGTAATAAAAAAACATCATCAATTTAGTAGTGATTTAGAAGGAAGTATTTTGCGCTGTGAAACGTAGTTCCCGCACTGACCAATATGAACTCACAAGACGACAATATAAAAAACAAATATTGACGTCTTCCGTTGCATTGTGTTTCAATGGGAAACGAAAGTACGTATATAATAATATGTATGTGTAGTATATTACATATGGGACAAATTGTTTGTATAGTCCCTGATTACATGTACCTGAATATGACGCAAACGATCAATACAAATGAAAAGATGGTTGATAGCTGTCATTTGCCGTACATGTATTTTGTATTTTGTATTTGGGACCCGCCCCATATTAACTATTGTTATATTTGACATTTGTTGCAGACACAGTACCGCTGTATTTGGTGTACCACGTGATTCCTGGAGCAGTTAGTCACGCCAGCTGATAGCGTCTGTATGGTGACGTGATATCTTAACACGAAATATCGTACAAAACTTGATACTGCCCACAAATGACATCGATTTTATGAAAGTTCATATTGTCTTGATCAGTTAGTAAGTTCCGTCATACTGGGGTAGTGAAGGACATATAAGGTGTGTTAAGACGACTTAGTTATCATGGTATCACGTTATGTGGATAGGCGAAATACCATACGTCGCATGTTGCTGTTGGGCGTGCAGAAGATCGTGTTGTTGCTCATTGACACTGAGAAGTTGAGCTACGGCGATAATCAAGACAATGATTAACTGTTTGAAGACAAGATTGTTCGTTGTAATATATTTAACTTCCTATTGCAGATACAAACAATCAACAAGTGCATATGCAAATGATGGTGGTAAGCAGTGTGAGTGTGTCTTTTCTGAAAACGAGTTCAAACTAAGTATATCGTGTGCGCACCCTGTGTCCGCAGAGATAAGAGACTGTTTTGAAAGTCACCCGACTACGAAGTCTTTATTATTCAGACAAAGTCGCCTTAAGATTATTCCTAGAGAGCTGGGAGTTCTGAACAAAGTTGATGTGATCGACCTATCCCACAACTTTATAGAAGAACTGGACTTTACTCAATTGGAATATATTTGCAGAAATATACAGCAGCTCGTTCTCAATTACAACAAGATTAAGGTTTTGCGATCAGGTAGCCTCGATTGTTTTTGTAAGTTGAAAGAGCTAAGATTAATGAACAATACTCTTGAAGACATAGAAGACGGTGCATTTAATAAAAAATTGTTAGAATTGGACCATTTGTACATGCCTTACAATGATCTGGTTCGGTTTGACATGAGTATGTTCGTTCTGCCACGCTTTATAAATAACAATCTCGTCGTTGTAAACGTGTCATTTAACCGGATAGATAGTATCACGAACTCTATAGGGGTTTCCATTGAAGACATTTCTAGCAATAATACCGGTTTGATTGATTTTATCCACAACAATGTCACCAGTTGTGTCATCCAGTATTACTTCCAACTGTTTAAAGTAAAACATGTTTATGATTTGCTGCGTCTCGTAAACATGGGCTTTGATTTCAGATTTAATCCGTTTATGTGTGACTGTTCGTTTTACCCAGCGGCTAAACTCATACACGACTTTCGCTGGATGGATGAAAACAATCCATTATTCATGGTCACATGTTACAATCCCATAAGCTTGAGAGGAAGAATGGTCTACTCCGTACCTGGAAATCAGTTCAATTGTACAGTATCACTTAACTGCCCACATGGCTGTAACTGCACAGAAACAATCGCCCTCGACTTGGTCACTGTCTACTGCGATGACGATTATAATAGAACACGACTTCCAGAGACAGTTCCGTCACAAAAGCAGATTGTCCTTCGGATTCATATTTCTAATCTTGAGCAGCTGGATGGTCGGCCGTACATGGTCAATGTCACCACGCTCGATGTGTCTAACAGCGCCCTAAGAAACATAGACACGTCATTCTTGCCATATCTAGACTACATTAAAAGCATTGATTTGCGCGACAATATAATGACTGAATTGCCAGAGGAAATACAAGATGTTAACTTCACGAACATAGAGACGTTACGTTTGTCTGGAAATCCTTACGCATGTGACTGCCATGCTTTGTGGTTGAAGAAATGGTTGATTCAGCGGCAGGATTACATTCCTAGCCAAGAGAAGATTATATGTGCAACAGGTCCGGGCAAAGGGCGCCCGGTGATTCACGTTCAGGACGCCGACTTCGTCTGCTCCACGAGACTACACGTTGCTCTGTATGAAACACTCAGCATTGTGTGTGGTGTTCTATTCGTAATTAGTGTGATATCATTGACGATACATCACAATCGGACCTCGATTCAACTTATAATGATCGCACACCTGGGAATTCATTGTTTTAGAAAAAAGGTTAAAAGCACTCTCAAATACGATGTATTTGTTTCCCATAGCAGTAAAGACGATGCCTTTGTTTGGAACGTTCTCAAACCGATTCTGGAAAGCGCCAACCCGCCATTTGTCTTGTGTCTGGATGAGAGGAATTTCCGACCAGGGGAGACAATAGTTCATAACGTAATCACCGCAATGGAGAAGAGTCTTACCACGCTACTCGTGTTGTCGAACAACTTCCTTCGGAGTGACTGGTGCCGCTTGGAATTTAGACAAGCGCACATGAACCTCCTGAAGGACGGTACGAACGTGGTGTTGATTGTTCTCGGCGACATCGATAATGCGCTCATTGACGATAATGATGAACTGAAACATTACATGAACACCAATGTGTACATCAAATACGTACCCAACAACAGGTATTTCTGGCCTAAGTTGCTGCAATCGCTGCCTATCCGTCGACAAGACAAAATGAACGAATTTACGTCAACTTCAACATCGAGCATCTCACCTGTCAGTCCAAGCAACGATTACGTCATTACCCATGAAAGGTCGCCTCTTCTTCCGACTTCTAGCGGCAGTTAACAGAAAAAAAGTCCATGTTATAATTGTTCTTGTTTGTTCTATTCAATGCATGTACATGTACTAAGCTAAATGCTCGGGTGGATGGTTGGGAGCGTGATATGGGTAAGTTTAACAGTGGGTTAATTAAACCTGGCCCGAATTCAGATATGCCTGATTTGGCCATCGGGTACATTTTTAGCTCGCCTGCACGAGATGCAGAAGTGCTTATGGCATACCCCAGGCGTCGTCGGCGTCGTCGGCGTCGTCGGCGTCAGCGTCGGCGTCAGCGTCGGCGTCGTCCACAAACTTAACGTTGGGTAAATGTCTTCTAACTTCTGTTTCCTAACGTTCATAAACTTAACGTTTGGGGTAAATTTCTTATAACATCTGTTTCCTTTCAATTGAACGCCTTGATATTTCATATATGCATTCCTCAGATGACCGTCTATCATGCTTTAGCAAATCCATGACCCACCACCCAACCCTTACCCCAGGGTCAAGGTCACAAACTTAGCATGTTCATAAACTTAACGTTGAGGTAAATGTTGTGTAACTTCTGTTTATTTACAGGGAATGTATTCATATTTCATACATGCATTCATTTGATGACCCTCTATCATGCTGTAGCAAATCCACGATCCTCAACCTAACCCTTACCCCCAAGGTCAAGGTCACAAACTTAGCATGTTCATAAACTTAACGTTGGGGTAAATGTTGTGTAACTTCTGTTTATTTACAGGGAACGCCTTCATATTTCATACATGGATTCATCTGATGATACTCTATCGTGCTATTGCAAATCCATGATCAACCGCCCATCCCTTACACCAAGGTCAAGGTCACAAACTTAGCACATTCATAAACTTAACGTTGAGGTAAATGTCTTATAACATCTGTTTTTTTTCATGGAACGCCTTGATATTTCATACATGCATTCCTCAGATGACCCTCTATCATGCTGTAGCAAATCCACGACTCACCACCCAACCCTTAACCCAAGGTCAAGGTCACAACCCTAGCACATTCATAAACTTAACGTTGGCGTAAATTTTGTGCAAATTCTGTTTATTTACAGAGAATACCTTCATATTTCATAAATGCATTCATCTGATGATGCTCTATCGTACTATAGCAAATACATGACCCACCGCCCACCCCTTACCACAGGGTCAAGGTCACAAACTTAGCACATTCATAAACGTAACGTTGGGGTAATGTCTTATAACATCTGTTTCCTTACATGGAACGCCTTGATATTTCATACATGCATTCCTTAGATGCCCCTCTATCATGCTGTAGCAAATCCACAACCCACCACCCAACCCTTACCCCAAGGTCAAGGTCACAAACTTAGCATGTTCATAAACTTAACATTGGGGTAAATGTTGTGTAACTTTGAACGCTTTGATATTTCATACATGCATTCATCTGATGATCCTCTATTGTGCTACAGCAAATCCATGACCCACCCCCACCCCTTTCCCCAAGGTCAGGGTCACAAACTTAGCACATTCATACATGCATTCCTCATGTCAATAGCTATGATGCTGTAGAAAATCACCAACTTAGTGCGTTCATAAACTTAACGTTGGGTTAAATTTTGTTTTACTTCTGTTTTCAGAGAGCGCATTGATATTTCATACATGCATTCATCTTAATATGCTATATTATTATATAGCAAACCCACGACCCACCTTGCACCACTGACCCCAATATCAAGGTCCACCGCACGCCCCTTAACCCAAGGTCAAGTTATATAATATTCATGTTTTTTTATGCAACTGTGCCAAGTTTGAGTGAAGGCTGCCAACAGGCGAGCTTCGTTGTCTTCTGACAACTCTTGTTGGTTTTACTGCTACCTCAGAGTTGAATCCGGTTATGTCAATTATAAATGTAGTAATATTATTACTCATCATATTACGTTTAGGGAGTGGGGCTAAGTGAATCTGGTGTGGTGAGGATCTGGCACCAGCTCGGGTTACTCTAATTTCAGGGCTGAAGTTATTTTTATTTCTGTAAATATTCACTTTTTATTTTGGGATCTTCCCACCATCACAGCCGGTGAAATATGGGATTCGATCCTGTTAACCCTGGCCTAAAATAACGTCAGCTGTTGACAGACAGTCAAACACCGTTAAATACATAAATCAATTAATTAAACTCAATGCAAAACGATGATATATTTTATTTAACTTTATTTATTTTACAAGGATTATAAACAAGGGCGCGAGCACTTATAGTCAGTGTCAAAATGTGAACCTGCTGAAAGTTTTGCTATAGTCTTCGTAAATGTATTTTTATGACAAGAGTATATGACATAGAGCAAACAACAAATTGGTACCATTTGTTTCTGTCACACGTGTGGCTGCCATCTTGAATTTTAAAATGGCCGTCCTTAAAGACCCACATACTCTATTTATCAAGAGAATAAGCACATTTTTTACCACAAATTCGAGAAATTATTTATGGGATATATATACAAATGAAGTAGTAACATTTCTGTTAGATAACATATATGTGTGCCATTTAAAATTCAAAATGGCCACCATAACACTACACACTATTTTCAATTGAATACACGCAATATCAATGATACAATGGATAATATCAACATAATCATGCAGTAAATGAAGTTTGTTATTTGCACATGTATCATATGTGACGTAAGGAAAGTAAACATTTATAATCAAACAATTTGGTCAGCGAGAGAATTGCAACGGCTTTGACTAGAAATGTGCCTTGTTATGTACGCTATTGCATGCGAATTATTTTTGGCACATTTGTATACAATAACACGTATGCCTGCCATTTTAAAATTCAAGATGGCCGCCATAGTTAGCATGCTTTGATGTGTTCCAATTGGTTACCTGCAATTTAAATAAGCAATATTAATGTTTATGAAAACAGACAGAACATGATAGAAAGTTTGTGTTTTATTGACACTGACATATTATTTAACATGACAGGCAGGTCTTTTCCACATGACACATTATATGACACATTATTATCGCCTACACAAATTGGAAGACATTCATGTTCTTGCGACTACCATTCTGTTGGTCAACACTAATGCACATTTATTTCTATGTATGTCATCTAAATGCAGTGTCCTTGCAAATGGCAGGCTTACAACAAGCAATATCTGATCAATTGTTATGCATATACATCTATTTTGCAGTCGTTTGCACATTTATAGCTTTTGTTTCCTGTAAAGCACTGGCGTATGTTCCCCACTAAGTCGTACTTGATTAAATTTAAATTGCATAGGGCATGGCTTAGAAAATGATAACATTTTTGATATTCAGATTTAATGTTAGGCTGGCATACCTTTTCACATCAGTCCACTTTTACAAAGTCGATGAATAATGAATGGATGTCACGAATGTTCATTACTTCCTATTTCTATATAATTAAAGGTAAATGTATTTATTTAATGGTCTTTAACTATACCTGTCAATAGCTATGTGTTACTATAATTGGTTTGAATCCCGTATTTCACCTGCACTGATTATGTTGAAATACTGCCCTCGTGATTAGATCCTAACGCTAAACAAACTCGGTTTGCTACGCTCACTCGCTTGTTTCGTGTAAGGACCCAATCACTCGCGCATTATTTCTCGATATTCAGCTCACCTGGTTAAATGAGTGGTATTTATTTCCTCGATTACTTCTGGTGTTTGTATATTGATCTTCAATAATTTATCGAAATTTTCATGTAGCTTCTTCTCATCTGTTTCATCATTTTTTTATGCGTTTTGCAGTATATCTTATTGTTTCTTTTCTAATGGTTCCCTTGGCTAATTCCAATAAGCCATTTTAATTAGTGTTTTGTAATCATTTTCAAAAAGTGACTCCCCAGCTCCTTTTTTGCCGCATATTAAATTCCCATAAGAAAATCGTTTTGTATCGCAATAAAATAAATATTTGATGGCATTTCATCAAATACAAAAAGTATGGATGATGAAGTTTTTGTTATTGATGAAAAAGTACTGACGTTTAAATAGTTTGTAGATTTAATATGCTTAATAGGGAAACGTTCATCGGTGCCAGACGCATTAACACCAAAACAATAGACCACGTGATCATGTACCCTGGATGATATTTCGACACAATGCGATACGTGATGCCAACTTCCGTACGATTTTGAAGGAAGTCGGCAAAGATAAACAATGTCGTGTATCTGTAGCCAATTTAATCAAAATTGGAAAGTATACTTATCTAGCAAAGTATACTTTGAGGGAGTAATCATTTATTTTCCCCGAAATGCATTATTTCATATAGAACTAACGACTGCATATATTTGATGATTAAAAGTATGCAGACTTATTATACTGAATTCATTACATGGAGAATCAAATGTGACACAGGCTTGCACCTCGCTCCTCGATATGTTATCCGCCGAAATGGAATTGCACTTTCCCAAACGTCAGACAAATATCAAGCGTGATCGTCACGGTAAAAATACAAAATCCATCTACAAACCCTACTGGTCATATGTACTCCAAAGACAATGGGATATTGTTTGTACTAAAGAAACTGACTGGTTCCGAGCAAATCCTACACAAAAACGGACATTACGAGAATCTTTTAACTCTGAGCGCAAAGTATTTGATAAATTGAACAGCTATCGGAACAAAACCGCATCGGTGATCTTGGTGAATCTTCGGACAGCCGCAGCTTTTGGGAGGAAATCGGCAAAAATCGGCATACAGAACGACCGGAAACGCGACATCCCGATGGAAGTGGTCGGCGACAACGGTGAAGTCTCTCATGACGTAGACGTCGTCCTGTCACGTTGGAAATCCGACTACGTCAGCCTTTACAGAGATGATGACACGACTGGCGCCTTCGACAATGATCATTTACGACGGATACAAACTGACCTCCAGCAAAACACGATTCCCTCCATAGACCATGAGCTACTGGATTAGACAATATCCCAGCGTCCGTGTTACGTAACACTACATGTATAGCAGCCCTACACAAAATCGTACGTCACTGCTTTGCAACCTGTACTGTCCCAAGTGATTGGGCTCGTGGCCTCATTAAACCCATTCCCAAACCAGATTCCAAAGACCCGAGGAACCCATTAGGTTACAGCGGTATTACACTTAATGTCAATACCCTGCAAAATATACACAGATGTGCTTAATGCAAGAGTGAGTAAGTGGCTGGAAAAAACACAACATATTGGTCGATGAACAAAATGGCTTCAGACGCAAACGTTGGTGCAATGAGCACATTTACGAACTGCATTTATTGATAAATAAACGTAAACTCCAGAAGCGCTCTACATTCGTGTGTTTCGTCGATGTTAAGAAGGCGTTTGACCGTGTCCAGCGTGACTGTCTATGGTATAAACTATTATCGATCGGGATTAACGGCACAATTATGAACGCCATTCAATCGCTCTACGACACAAAACATTTACAAAACTCTGTGAGTCCCTGGTATAACCAGTATTGTACTATGGGAGTTGTATCTGGGGCTTATCCGTCTTTAGTAAAATCCAGTCTGTCCAAAATAAAGCATGTAGACTGTTTTAAGTCTTGGCAAAAATGCTGCCAATACGGCCTCATAGGAGACATGGGCTGGTCCAGTTGCTTTGTCAAGCAAAGAATTGAAGTATGTCGTCAGTACTGTAAACTGGAACAAATGAGTGGAATTAGAACTGTGAAAATTGTGTTTAACTGGTCGTCCTCTAACGGTAAATGTTTGGAACGGCGGGTTAAAACCTATTTTGCCAGTGTTGGATTAGGAAACATTATTGACAATGATATACTATGTGTAAATGCCATTATAAAGCAGGTGAAAGTGAAATTGTTGACACTAGACAATGAAAAATGGCATTCAAACCTGTTCAATGACCGCAACAATGCGAATGGCAACACACTACGTACATATAGAAAACTACGCATGGAAAACTATGTAAATTTAACATGCCTCGTTACCAACGCAGCAATTTAGAAGTGGTAGTTTACCACTTTTCATAGAAACTAGTAGATATAACAGAGTGCACTACCTGAACGTATTTGCAAATTCTGCAATTCAAATCAGGTTGAAAATGAAGTCCACTTTTTGCTCAAGTGTGAGTTGTATACTGATCTCAGACGACCATTATTATACAAAGCACAACCAGCAACACTGATTTTGTCAACATGACATTAAACGATAAAGTCATTTTTATCATGAATCGCGACATTTAACATTTATTTTATCATCAAAACTGTATGATATGTATAGAAGGAGAAGGCAGTTTGTATAACGTTGTGTTAACTATTCGTTCAGTGCCATATTTATGACAAACTCAAATACTCAATTTTACAATTCTTTTATTATCAAGCAATTATTACACAGTCATAACTTACTCTGCGTTCCGGAATTGCACCATTACAGACCAGAGTGTACCTTTATCAGATTACGCCGACGCGCATTCTGGTCAGGACCCTCATTGTTTGGCCGATTTACTTACACAATTTTACGAAATATGCAGAAGGCCGGTGCAGTGCAGATGCATGTGTGATCACGCAAACACGTGAACAGATCTGACTGCACCGCCAATCACTCAGATAATTATAACAGATATGTGGTCACTGCCGGAACGCAGGCATTTTCAATTTACTGGAAAATCCAATTAATACGTTTATTTATTTTATGTGTAACTATTAAACCAACTTATTAAATACGTAACCATTCATTTTAATTCACTTTGCATCTGTTTTAAGCGTTAGAAAACGCATGTGCATACATTGTTTTACTTGTGTAAATACTGCCATGGTGTTTCATAGGTCAATAATAATACAATACAATACATGTTATTCACTCTAAGCCACATGCGTGACACACGAGGTATACAACATATTACATAATACAACGATGGGTACAAATACAATATGCATATGTATAAGCTCATTAGTCATTATAACCATAAAGCATTTCTTATAAAAATAGCTAAATTTCTTAATTGCTTTCCAGATTTTTTCTCAAAAAGCTGTGCGAATTTTAAAGTATTTGGTCTTCTAAAATCAAATGGCTTGATATACCGTTTTCGAACTTCATCATAGAAGCGGCACTCGAAAAGGAAATGAAACTCGTCACCGAGAGCACCAGCGCTACATTTGTTGCAGACCCTGCTTGCTCTCGGCACACCTGTTCATCTACCAGTTTCGACCCCAGTCTATGATTACAAGTTCGAAATCGGGTCAATGTTTTTCTTAACCTTTCCGTGAGATTAATTAAATATGTTTCTAATCCAAACTCTGTTTTAAAGATTCTATACGTAATTCCACGTGAAGATGAATCGATGCTGGTGAGCCATGACTGAATAAACTGGTTCTGAAGCTGGGTCCTGGCGTAGTGACTCAGCCAGACATTAACATCGTTCTGGCTAAGCCATACGTCAGGAGCTCCAATTTCAGTTAAAATAGACTTAACATTCTGAATCCATCGGAAATGAGTCACATTTGCTTCATGTTGTGTATATAATAACTTATACATAAGAAACAATATTTTCTCTGCTTCCCTGAAACTAATTTTGCCCAAAACGAAATAATTCTACAGTTAATGTCAATAATAAGCGGAAATTTGCCTAGTTCTCCATAAACCATGACATTTGGTGTGGATTTCTTTACCCCCAAAACAGTTTTACAAAATTTCAAATGAATTGTTTCTATAGCCGAAATGTTTTCAAATCCCCAGATTTCACAGGCATAGCAGAGAATTGGAGTGATACATTGGTCAAATAACTTAAGCTGACAGTCTACTGGAGTTGACAAGTTGTTAATCTTTCTAAATAGGCCGAAAAGAGCTTTGGATGCTTGATCAATCAAATTTTTCTTAGTCTTATTAAAAGTTTCGTTTTGTGAAAAAACATTTCCCAAATATGTAAAATGGTCTACAATTTCAATTTTGTTATCGTTACATGCAAAGGCTATCTTTTTTGATGATTTTCGTTTTATTTAAATCATAATTTTCGTTTATGATGCGTTAACTTCCAATTTCCACTGAATACAGTATTGATGAAAATAATTTAGAGCATCTTGTATTGTAGGCCAGTTTCTGTTTCAGACATGAGAATAGTGTCGTCAGCGTATAATAACAATTTAACATATATATCTAAATGTTGAAACATGTCAGATGTAACCGATTGTAAATCTACAATACCGCATACATTGAGAAAATCTTCAAGGTCGTTCAAAAACATGGCAAACAAAAATGGTGACATATGTTCACCCTGCCTGACACCCACCATGCATGCGAAGTATTCTGAAAAGTCATTTCCTACTTTAACACAAGATTTAATACATTTATACATGTTTTTAATTATGTTTAAACCACTTTCCCGTTTATGCGGGACGCAACAGTTTATACCAGAGGCCATTTCTCCATACAGTATCGAAAGCTTTCCTAAAACAAAATCAATAAATGCGCAGAAAAGAGGTTGCCTTTTACTAAATAGTATTTCTATAATTGCATGTAAAGTAAAAATGTTATCAGCCGTACTATATCCTTTCCGAAAACCAGCATGTGCCTCTGTTATAAGCCCATTCTGTTCAGCATATGTTTTCAACCTATTTGTAATTATAGAAGTGAATACTTTACCAAGACAGCTAACTATTGTTATTGCCCTATAATTGTCAGGATCATGCCTTGAGCCCTTATGCTTAAAAATTGGTATTATATGACCTTCGAGCCAATCATTTGGTAAAATTCCAGTTTTAAAAACATGATTAAACAGTTTCACCTAGAGACTTAACATTATGTGTTTAGTGTTTGAAATATATTTGTTAAGTATAGAATCGCGAGAACTAGCCTTGTTGTTTGACAGTTTGGAAATCGCTGAGAGTATCTCATTTGCTGATATAGGCGCGTTAATATCATTATTATTCGGTAAATTTGTATCTGCTGCAGCATTAATAATATGTTTTTCATTAATATGATCAATGGCATTCATGTCTTTAAAGTAGTTATAAAATTGATTAACATGAATGCAAGTGATCGGTTCGGTGTTTTGGCCGCCGTTTAAAGCTTCCAAAATTCTTTAGGTCTTGAATTTTGCATTTGTCGTATTCGTGCACCGTATTTATGTTTATAGTTATTCGCATGCGTAGTGATTGTTTTCTTATATATTTTACTCGCACGATGTAAAATAGTTTTATTATTTACCGTTTTATGAAAATGATATGCATTTTAGCCTGCATCAAACGTCTCCTATTTATACTACACTCATTTCCAAACCACGGTCTGTTTATGTTATTTTTACGACGCACCGGGCCGTGACGCGCCTGGCCAAACGTTCTGTATGCGGTCTGTGTAAACAAATACGCGACACGAAATTATCAAACGATGATTGGTCGACCGTAGCGCTGCCCGTGCTGTCTGGTGCAGCCTGGTCGTGTGTACTACGAGAGCGTTCATTGACTAATATTGTGTCTAGTGTCCGTGTGTAAACTCTGGATTACATGTGCATCGATATTATTTACAAATTCGTGGATTTTATTAGGATTCCAATTTCGCAATATGTGTTCCGGCCTATCATTGTGTGCTAAAGTTGGATTACTCGAGATATTGAAATCCAATGAAATAGCACAATATACGTCTGAAAGTAGAGGAATAAATTCATGTACTGTGAACTCGGTTGTCGAGAGAAGCAATAATGGGGTGAGTAGAGCATACTCTATTAGACTCGTATCATTACATGTCACTTTTCCAACGCCCTTATCACATCCCATACAGTAGTATATAGGGAGTCAAAATGATACCACCTAACGGTGGTATCATTTCCTCACCCTATATACTACTCCACCGTCCCCCGAAAAACTCCAAAATTGGTTAACGAGGAAATTGTCACCCGACAGCAAATCGTGACAATTGGTGCCATAAATACATAAGTTGAAAAGAGGTCCAATTGAACAGATAAATCTCATAGGTTATATACGCCAGAAATATAAAATCCGTGACAAATCTGTAATGGTTTCGGCTACCCAACGAAATAGCCACCCGATAATGCGCAGGAGGAAAAAAAAAAGAAGAGAAATGTTTGTTCAATTGGGGATTTTGCAGAATTCCTAAAAAAGAAGAAGAAATGTTTGTTCAATTGGGGATTGTAGTCCAATTATATTGGTGTCATAATACATCATGTTTTGTTCACGTCCAATTGAATATATACATTTAATAGGTTACAACAAAAATATTATTAAAAAATGGATAATAAAATAGAACGGGAATTGGAATATTATAATGTCCTTGTTGACCCATATTACTATAAATTGAAAACACTATGCAAAATCGAATACATGAACTATCAGCGTAATTTATTACGCTCCGATAAAAACGTTGCATTTACAATATTATACCGGCAATTATGTCGCTGGTACAAGGATCAAATTCGTGAAATGAAGCGACTAAATAGGATCGGAGAACAACTATTTGAAGATGATGAAACTAATTTTATAAAAGTGTTTAAAATCAACGATTCGTTTACGGATATGAGTTTCTGTGAAGAAATTGTAGAAATTGGAAATTGAACCCAAACATTTATTCAGAATTTTTCTCCTCCAATATAGCTAATTTATTTCGCAGATCAGCAACTAATTCTACCAGCTCTAGTCTACCGCGTTCACCTTTAGCCACAGGGCAGCGTAGTTGCTTATGTCTACAAAGAGTTTGGGCACTTACGAACTTACAAGGGCATCTGGGGCATTGAAATTGTGGGGCGACACAAGGAAATTTTCTACGTCTCGATAGATGCCTTCGTAGATAGTCTTTACACGCAAAAGTCTTACAACAAGTCGCACACTCCATTATGTATATATGTATATGTTTATATTCAATTGGACGCGAACAAAAACATCATGTTCATCCAATTGAACAGATAAATTTCATAGGTTATATACAGAAAATATGATAACGTCAGAAATAGAAAGTTTGAGAAGAGAAGCCGAATCTCCAGGGATTACTTATAGTAAACGGTTGAGAGTTAGAGGGTTGACAAATCTTATAAACTCCACAAATAATTAGGCGTTTATGAAGCGGTTTACCCGCGCCCACAAACGAGGAGCCTTTAAAGACCTCTCACTAGCGGAGGAAGTTGGTAACATAATTCAAAAAAGAAAGTATTGCGGGGTTAAGGGCCAATGTAATCAAACCTTCAAGCACATCCCAAATTAGACGCACAGGCGACCCAAATAATAAGAAAAAATCTATCGTTCGCACGATAGTGGAAAAAGGTGAAGAAATATTGGGGGCTCACGATGAAACGTTGGAAAAGGTAGAAAATGGAAGACGGGTAGTTACATTATCCTTTCGTAAAAACATTGACATTAACGAGTCTGAACGTATGTCCGATAAACTCGCTCCGTATCTAACAACAAATTTTTATTTGAGATATTCATATTCTTACAAGCTAGAACATATGGAGGAAACTAAAAATGGAAAACCTAAAACTATAATATTTCACAAAATTCTCGGTGGTAGCGAACCACTATCATCAATGAAAACCGTTAAAAAATGGTTGTCAGATAAGGAGCAAACACGAACAATGTCTGATAAAATAGACAGACCGAATACAAAGTGGAAGTTTGTAAGATAGGTAGAGGTTTTTGTAAAGTTAATACAGGGCAGTAGGGTAATAGATTTGGGACTACAATCCAAATAAGTAGCGGGAGGAGAACTTCCAGAATGGTTGAGGAATAGAAAAGGTATGTATTCTTTAGATAAGTATAATGACGATCTTTGTCTGTTCAGGTGTCTAGCTATGCACCTTGATACAAATATCAGACCTGACAGATGCACGGACAAGGCGAAAGAACTTAGTAAACAATATACCGGTAGTAATGCGGTTTCACCAATTCCTTTTTCAGATCTGAAAAAGGTTGAAGAGTTTTTTAAAATCGGTATAGAAGTATATCAACCGACACAAAGTGGTGTTTGGTGGTTGAAAAAGGTACCAGCGCACTATGATGCACTAGGTAATAAACCAATGACAATAGGACTGTTTAATAATCACGCATTTCTGATAAAAAACCTTAAAAACCTATCTAAAATTTACGCCTGCGATAATTGCAAACAGAAATTCACGAAAGCGAGTAATATGAAGAGACACGGACCAAAATGTATGAGAGGTGAGACAAAAGTAATATGTGATGGTAATTATTTAGAGCGCCCGCGTTCGTCGTTCGAGAAAGCGTTCTACCCAAAAGGTTCTAACAGTTATGGTGCGATCGATTGGATGTACTCTGTGGAAAAGCGGGAGGGAATTCACATTCACCACGAACAGTGCGGACACGGAGGTGAAAGATGGATTTTAGGAGCTCCAGTAGATGGATACTGTCCAGAAACCAATACCGTATATCAATATCACGGCTGTTACTGGCACGGGTGTGAGATTCATGCAAAGCATAAAAAAGAAGAACGCGCATCCACAATGAGAAGAGATAAATTTATTAGAAGCAAAGAATTCAACCTAGTAGTTATGTGGGAATGCGAATTTCAAAGAACGGGTAAAGATATAAAGATCGGTTGCGACACTACTCTTTATCCATATCAGATAGTATACGATTTTGTGCCAGAAGTTGAAACTACCGGTAATAGTTTAGAGTACGAAGCTGAGCACGTTCCGGTAAGCGTTAGTATAGGAGATAATTTATCAGGAACAGTAACTCATATTTGTGATAAAGATCCCGCAAAACTTATAGAAAAATTTGTAGAAGATTTGACAGTCAGGGGAAAAGCTATAAGAGAAGAAGTATGGTCAAGATACGAGTTTAATACAGAATATTTACGTGAAAAACAAATCGCCCAGATCGAACAGTGGATAGAGCAAGTACCGGTTATAGGTTTTAGCAGCAGTAAGTACGATATAAACTTAATAAAGAAATATTTAGTAGGTGAACTGTCATCAACAACGAAGAAAGTAATGGTTGGAAAAAGGGCGAACGCAACAATATTTCTATTTACTCCGGAGTTTAGATTTCTTGATGTAATACTTTACCTAGGACCCGGTGTAAGTTACGATAGTTGCATAAAAGCCTACGACTGCAAAGGACAGAAATCTTTCTTTCCTTACGAGTGGTTCGATTCTACAGACAAGCTGGATTACCCGGGACTACCGGATATAGAGAATTGGTATTCCAAACTATCTGGGAAAATGTTACTAGACGAAACAGAATTAAGCAAATGTCGTAGATTTTTCGAAGAAGAGAATATGGAAACCTTCAGAGATTGGTTGAAATATTATAACGATTTAGATGTAGCACCGTTCCTAGAAACTGTGGGAAAAATGTGTGAATTTTATAAACACAGGGGTGTAGATATTTTCAAAGACGCGGTAACACTACCGGGTGTGGCTATACAATATTTATTGAGAGGAACCATTAAAGAACAAAACTCTTCAAAGACGATTATACCGGAGGATGCTCTATGCGCACCGAAAGAAGAAACATACAAAATGATGAAGGACGCTCTAGTTGGTGGTCCATCAATAGTATTTACACGATATGCAGAAGCCGGTGTTTCAAATATTAGAGTGGGTTCCAAACCTTGCAAGGCTGTTTTAGGGTACGACGCAAACGCGTTATATTTATCTACGTTAAATAAAGAGATGCCGTGTGGGAAATAAACTATACATCATATAAATAACCCACATAATCCTAAACTTATTAAAAAGTTTAGTAAAAGAGTTTTATCCGGAGACTGGTTTGGTTTTGCGGAGGTGGATATAGAAGTTCCACACAACTTAAAAGATAAGTTTTCTGAAATGTCTCCACTTTTTATAAACAGAGAAGTAGAGGTTGATGAAGTTCCCGCACACATGTTAAAATATTTAAAAGATACTGGCAGAACTAGAGGAAATGGAAGAAAATTGGTGGGATCTATGTCGGCCACTAAAGTACTGCTGTACGCGCCACTGTTGAAATGGTATTTAAAACACGGCCTAGAAATAACGGGAGTTCATCGTGTTATAGATTATATTAGTGGTAAACCCTTCGAATGGTTCGCTAAAGAAGTTACAGCCGCAAGACGAACGGGGGATGTACAACCAAATAAGTAACCGGTGGCCGACATAATGAAATTATTAGGAAACACGTGTAGTGGAAAAATGATAGAGGCAACGGAGAGACATTTAAATACGACATATACGCGAGACGAAACCTGTGTTGACAAAGCATTAAGATCCGCGTATTTTGATGATTTGGAAGAGATAGGAGATGCGTACGAAATATCTTCCCGAAAACCCAGGTGTGCAGTAAAGAGACCCTTCCACTGTGGAATAGCGGTTTATCAACACGCTAAATTGAGAATGTTGGAATTTTACTACGAATGTTTAGACAAATACTTAAAAAGAGAAGACTTTGAATTAATACAGATGGACACGGATATTATGTATATAGGAGTTAGTGGAAAAACGATAGAGGAATTGATTAGACCTAACTTACTAGACGAGTTTGAAAAAGAAAAAAATAAATGGTTGGCTTGGGATAAATGGAGTGAAAGAGAGCCAGGACTTTTCAAAATGGAATTTAGCGGAGATAGGGCGATAGCGTTATCTAGTAAGTGTTATTTCGTAGAAAAATTTAATTCAATTAATAAAAACTCTGCGAAAGGAATGTCCAAGAGAACTAACAATTTAAATTGGGATAGATATAAACGAGTACTAAGTGAAACTACAGAAGATGGAAAACACATTATAGATGTAGCGCAAAATAGAGGATTTAAAATGAAAGACGGCGTTATGAAAACGTACTGTCAACGAAAATTAGGACTATCGGCGTACTACGATAAAAGACGCGTGTTATCGGACGGAATACATACGGAACCTCTTTAATTAATTTTAAGAAATCTAAAGACTCTGACGATCCGGGGGTAGCTGGGTGTCAGAAGGCACCATAAGAAGTTCTTCGCGAACAAACCCTCGAGATGGCCCATCATCCAAATAGTAGAGCACGGGCTCATCGGGTTTGGTAATAGATCGATCTAGATGATATACATTGAGAGACCACACGGGATCAGTCGCGCGGCGGCTTCCACCTTCGAGCTATCCCGGTTGATAGAGGTACCGGACGTCAATATCCGATGGAAGCCGTTGCTCCTCTAAACCAACGGGTCGCCCGCGCGAGACGGCAAAGGGCTTGCTCGTCACCCTTTTAAACTTGATAGCATCTACGGGCTTCTTACCTATCAATCTGGTCACCTCTCCGTTCAGTGCGGAGAACATGGCGGGCAGTCTGGCCACCCACTCGGTCGATCACGAATGAGGGTCTACAAGTTCTTTAGCATATTGGTGTCCGAACAGTCTCTCAGCCAGGGTTCGATTGAAGCGCTCCACAATCCCCTGGTCCCGGTGGATGTTGACGCGGCCGCGTCTGATAGAAACTTTGTGTTTAGCCAATAGATGAGAGATCGCTCCCATGGACTCTCGGCCGGGATCGACCTGGAGAAGATTCGGCCATTGGAGAGGACTCCTTTTATATATTCGGGAAAGAGCCTCGGCCACCTCATTAGACTCTTTCGTAGCCAACGGCTCAGCCCCCTTATAGCGACTCGCTACGTCAACGATTGTCAGCGCGTACTTGTACGTCTTGCGACCGACGCGATCGTGAGGGAAAAACAGGAGATCCGCTTGGTGAACTTGGTTCGGCACCGGCACGTCGAATTTCGGGCGCGGAATATTGTGAGGCGCGGGTAAATATATCTGCCAGATGGCCTGCTTCTTGAGCCATTCCTTGACAGCGTTTTCGGAAACCTTGGTCGCCGCGGCGAGGTTCTTGATGGCTGCGAGTCCCTTCCAGTAGCCGCGTGGGCTGTAGTACGTGTTTGCTAGCTTGTGCGCTAGTTTGGTATCAAGTTTGCGCTTGTCCATCGTATGCGAAGTATTCTAATAGATCTGACAATCTCCAACATGCCCTCGCCAGATCGTCCGGTAACTGCGTCGTTAATAATAAACCTTTGTTGGAAGTTTCGCTGCAGCTCGGGAGCGGGAGCTCTGAGGAATCTAACATCCGCTTTGCGAAAAGGGTGGCCGCTTTTCCGTCCTCGCGCCACGTCTCGAGAGAATCTTGGGCCAGACGAATCATACTCTTTGCACCAGGTAAACGGTGTTTAAGGGCAGTATAGCCTACATCGATCATAGCGTAATAAAGTTCGTCAACTAACATCGTTCTATATATATATTTAAAAAAAGTTTTAAAATAATTATTTCAATCTCGATTGAATATATAGTAGCTGACGAGACCCGTCGCAGCCATTCCCACGACGATGAACGCGATCTCGCGGTCTTTTTGGGTCTCTGACGGTACATAGAAATCTGAATGTTGGGGCTCGCGATCTAGTCCCAATTTCATTGGATCGAGACTTCTCTGCGGATATGCCAGCGCGTACTCGCGGTTGGCTTCTTCAACATTCTGAAAAGTTTGCGCGGTGTGATTCTCGCGGCGAAGCTCTTCGTTGACCCAGTCCAGATGGGCGGTTCGTTTTCGTGACCATATATCCCTTGCATTATCGAGTTGTTCTACAGCTAAATCGTGACGCTCGCGCTCCTCATCCGCGTTCGAGTTTTGGAGTTTAGAGAATAGAAAGTTGCTGCCGCTGAACGCCAATGCGTTCACGAGCGCTGCTCCTACTATTATTCCGATCGTAGCCATTTTATTTCCATATATTAACGGGTAGAATTCCAGCTTTAATTAGATAATCTCGGGTCCAAACTGCACCCGTTACACCCAAGGTCACGAGCCCTATGTCTCTCACAGTAAAGTCCAATTTGGGAGCGGGCCCTCCTAAGACCATCTTTCCTGCTCGAGCGTACCCGATACTGAGACCCGATATCACCACGGCGTGATAAAGCGCATTCACTATCATTTTACCATCTTGTTCAGCCATTATTGCATATAAAAGGTATCGCGTTTAATGTTTAAATTGGGCGCATCCCCCAACACTGTTGAACGCGATTGGATTGGAACCGCATCCAACAGTGTTGGGGGTTGTTTTTTCAATTTCAACCTTGTTGATGACCTGTTGTTGAAACGGTAAAGCACATACAGGGTGCCCACAACCGACAGACCACCAACAACAACCCACGGGATCCAATCAGTTGGAGCAATCGGTTCCAATCCAATCGCGATTGGGGGAGAAACAGCTGCCACCGGGTGTTTTGCCGTCTCTGTCTCCGATTGCAACGACCGTTTGGCCTCTCGAAGCTCGGCGAGTATTTCATCTTGTTTAGCTTTTCGTGTGGCAGCCGCTGCTCGCCCAGCCGCCTGTCTTTTGGGATTTTTTATATGCGGTATGTCATCCAGTGGCGGAGTAACACTCGGGTTCGATTGTGTTGGAGCAATCGGGTTCAACTCCGTCACTCTCGCAGGTGCGTCTTGTGTCATCATTTATAATATTAGGGCTTATAGCTCGTGGGCATATATGTCCAAATTGACAGTGTTTACCCGTGGTCAACGCGGTTGTCAGCGGAGCTAAGTACATTCCAAACTTGTGATAAATTGAGCAGCAGGCTGTTCTAAGAGTGTGTTCTATAAAAGGGTCAGTCTCTAGATCGCGAATCAACCCCGCGGTGTCTGGTATAGGGAGTAGTATACTAACGGTGGTAGCGTACAAATGAATAGCTGCCGATCCGAGAGTTGTTGTCATCTCCGCACATAATTTGGATTCGTATCGCGCGTACATTGTATCGACCTCCGCATCTGACATCCTATCCACCTGACAAACTGAGAGACGCCTACCGAGATAATGATCCGATTGTCCCCCAGCAACCAGCGCAACTAACCGCTCGCGTCGCGCCGCGTTTTCATTTTCTTTCGGGACCGTGCCGGCAGTCGTGCTGACAGGTGTTCCTACAGTTTCAGTCGTGTCGGCAGTCGGAGCGACTGTTTCTTCCATTAGCTGATCGAGAAGTTCGTCGCAGTTCATTATTGTTAATTTTCTTAAAATTATTAACTTAACTATTCTTACAAGTCTCATAAGTCTAACATATTGCCAAGCGCACCACCAGATACTTATGATCACCGTTATGCTCGCAATAAAGCTCGCAGCGGAGCAACAAATTCTTAGCAATTGCTCAGCATTGTTAAGCATTTTCTCAGCATTGTTAAGTATTTCTTAAGCATTGTTCAACATTGCTCAGCAATTGCTCAGCATTTATTCAGCATTTGTTAAGCATTTGTTCAGCATTGCTCAGCATTTGTTCAGCATTGCTCAGTAATTGTTCAGCATTTGTTCAGCATTTACTCAGCAGTTACTAATTAATTACATCATAAGCAGTTGGTTGATCAGTCTTTAGCAGAAGCTTGGTGTGTTTAGTTTCCGAAAGTATCTGTCGAACCTCCAGGCGCTCCTCGCGCGTTGGGATAACGTCGTTCTCTCTAAGACATTCATCGAATGAGTCTCGGTCCTTGCAGTGGAAGACGGCGACCCATTTCGTTTGCTCGCGCAGATCCTTTAGGACAGCGTTGTACTTCTGAGTGGAGATCCATACGCTTTGCCTCGCATGGCGGCCAGAAAATGCGAGCTCTGAGAGCATGTCCTTCTTTTTGGTCATCGCCGCCTTGGCCGAGCAGTCGTCAATCACGTATAGGGTGGGCTCTCCCTGGAATATTTGATAGAAGACACGCAGCCAACCGTGAAGCCTGTCGCCGGGGTCAACGACGTATACCTCAGGGTCGGTCCATATCCACGGGCGCCGCTGATAAGTATCGTTGTGCCGCACAGTGGGACACAGGATCACAATGTGACGAAAGGCATCGCGGTAGGAGCCCTCGAGTAAGTCGAGGATGAAAACCGTTTTTCCGCATCCTGTCTGCCCACATATTATGGCAGAGTGGGCATCTCCAATCGTGAATTGGTATTGATTGCTAATTTTAGTATAAAGCTGAGACGTATCGACTATCTTCGATGTTGAGTTACGCGTCCGTTTTTATATATAAGTACACGTTCAATGGCCCGGCTCCATCCGCCTCTTTGGTTATCTGGATCGTCACACCCTCGCTAGCGTTCTCAACTTGGCGTCCACTACCGTGCATTTGGCGTCGTCGCTGGCTCGCATGTCTAGCCATAGAGCGTATTTGGTAGTCAGAAAATCCGAGAGGGAGACGTGCGAGAGCTGCAGGTCTTTGGCAACCGCGGCAACCTCCGGGGAACGCTTAGAGCCGGAAGCAAAATGTTTTCTTACTTCGTCCCACTGCTGGTGCGCGCAAAGACCCGCGCTGTAGAGTTGATTGGGTACTCCCTCGATCGTCACCTCTACCTTCGTGATTTTGGGGTTATAGAATTTGTCGGATTTTCTAGCCCCGAGCGCGAACCGACCCTCCTCGAACAACATCAGTATACCTTTCATCGAGCGGGCGGGTAAGTTGACATTAATATTCCACAATGTGTCGCTTTTGTCTTTGTCATCTTGTGGTGGTGAAGAACTCGGTCGTAAAGTATGGCAACGCGCCCGACATACTGGGATCTGATTAATCGCGCGAGTTCGGGCATCGTGACCATGTCGTACTCCAGCGACACATTGTCGATCGCATACTTCGATGTCATGTCAGTGGCTATGATAACTCGGCTGTAGTCGTTGAACGTTAGTTCGTATTCGAGGCGGTCCGCCAAAGCGCTCTGATAGTATGGCATGTGGCTCTCCAGCAACTCAAAGTCGAGCGGGATGTAGAATCGGTTGCCGTAAGCGGCCGCGACCGCGTTGTCGCTCGCGACGTTATCTACCTTGTCACCAGCCCCGATTCTAAGTCTGGTTACGTTCTTATCTCGACTGGTGTCAATACCCTGATAGACAGCGTTTTCGCTCTCTTGCGCCGTCTTCCACAGGTCCTGGTAGCAATGGTAAACGTCGCTGTCATCGATCGACATCACCTCATTACCAGAAATCTTTATCATGGTCTTCTTGACAATGGCGCTACCCAGGTTCTGAACGATGGTTCGGTCCGCGTCCGTCGACGTAAGCGAAATAGTGAAAGCGAGGCGAACAGTCCCCAGCATAATGACGTCGCTAGCTCCGAGGTTGGGGAAGCTGACTAAGAGCTGCTGGTTCTGGTCGATCGTCGATGGGTTGTTCGTAATAACGACACTCTGTCTCACACCTTTTGCCCCGAGGGGCTCACGCAGTCTGCGATATGGATTGAGTTTGCGACCGTATTGACTCGAAGACATAATCTATTAAACCTGTATGGTTTTGTCTTTAATATAATAATAATTATTAAAAGATGGCTGGTCTCGATATTGGCATGGACGAATTCGATCGCACTACGGGCGACCGAGACGATTACCTAGATGATGATGATGACTCCAACCGAACTTCCGATTATATGGATGATGATGACTTCGAAGACTTCGAAGAAACGACATTCATAGAGACCCCACCCGAGAAGTATCCGTTTCCCGGGTGGGTATCCGGGAATACACCCGAGAAGAATTTGTTTCCACCCAAGAATACACCCGAGAAGTATCCGTTTCCACCCAAGAATACTACACGTTTGTTTGACTCACCCGAGAAGTATCGGGGTAATACACCGACATCGGCGGGCGGTGCCGATATTCCTGCGGGGATCTCCAAGGGTGAGCTGGCTCCTCTCGGGGAAACGGATTCTCTGGTGAAACGGTGGGAGAGCATAGTGTCTAAACACGGCATCAAGGCCACGTTGGAGTTTCACAGCACTAAAAGAGGAGACCTGTGGGTTAAATGGGGCAATAGCTGGAAGTTGCTGACGTACAAGAACGACCCCTCTTCAGTGAGCCGATATGGAGCAGACCTCGCTCGAGCTCTCGGAGTGCTCGATGATCGGTCGCAGGTGCCTAAAAAATGGTAAAAACCATGCAGGATACCGACGAAACGCTGGCGAAGACGGCCGCCGCTATAGAAACGAGTGATATCAGCGAGGTCCCTCGTATAGTCACCGACGCTATTAACACAGTGGAAACCACGGTCAACGAAATAAACGGCACGAAGTATGACCCACCGTTACCTCTTCGCGAACTCCTGGGACTCAATAAGGTTCTGCAAACGGGCCGTGGTGAACTAGTTAATAACCTCTCCAAACTCACGAAGCTGGACGAACATATCGAGCAAGAAGAAAGAAAACTTGGGGAAGCCAGTGGCGATAGAGAATCTACCGAGCGGATCAACAAACTCCTGCGGTCGTTGCGGGATGAAAGAGAAGCTCGCTTAGCGGCTGTCTCAATTAACCATGCGACACTCTCTGGACAATTAAGTCGTAGCCACGAATCAATCACGAGTATCCTACGCGAGGACACGACACTCGGTGAACGTCTTCGCACTCTGTTCAGAGAGAAGGGATTCACAATAGTAACCATCCTCACAGCTTTCACCATGATTATATCGACCCTAATTCTATCTATATCGTCTCTAGTTATATCTATCACGGGTGGTTCGGCACCAGCACCCGCGCCAGCACCAGCGCCAGCACCAGCTCCATCCGGTGGAGCCAAAGAATGGATAAAAAAACAAGTAAAAGCCCTCGCCAATCTCCTGGCTATATTAGCAGGAAAGGTGGCTGCCGCGCTGCCTGGGTTGATAGGAGGTCTCCTCTCCTTCTTGTTATCTATATTATCAAAAACGGCCGGGTGGCTCGCCAATAATGCTTGGGCTTTAATCGTGGCTATCGCCGGTCTCCTAATTTTAGCCTCCCGAGAGTTCCTAAATCCAAAGCACAAATAGTCCGACCGCCACGAGGGCAACGACGAGCCCTAATTTCTCCTCCTCGTGGGTTGTGACACTATTTTCCCCTGTTCCAATCCAATCGCGATTGGGGGAACTTGCTGGTCCTATTGCAGAGGGTGAAACAGGAGCGGAACTCGGTGGAACACTGGGTTCAAATGAACTTGATGGGGGGCCCAATTCGTGAATTGGGGTGGGTGCTTGCGGTTTTATGAAATCGGTTCCACTGTTGGGGGTGCGCTTGATGATATCCACGTTCACGTTCCCGTTGTGGCCGATTTTTTGATTGACGGTGGCGATTACGATCTGATTATTGTAACCGTCAACCGGGTCGTCTCGTAGTATCATATTGCTCTGTGCCATATAAAGACCTATTCCAAATACATAGTCTACTGGGGTGCTGGCATTTTGCAAAACGTCTTGATACTGCTTGATCGTCATCTCCAGGTCCACCCTAGCTGAGATGGCGTCCTCTACAAGTGCCAATAATTGTTTTTGCGCGTCAAACGCCGTTCCCGTGCCTAGTATAGAACTGCGAGTTTGCTTCTGTGCGCCGAGGATGGCCCAGACGTATGTCCGAATGGAGTCGTTGAGGCGAGTAACACCAGCCTGCGTTAACCCCATACCCTTATCTAACATAAATGTACCCCACGCGTCCTGGACCTCAGCAGCCTGCTGTATGTAATCTATGTGAGCTCGTTTCGGAGGTAACCAATTGCAGGATGAGACGCCGCAGTGCCGACCTCCAGATATTTCCGGCCCGAAGGTCATCGTCGCGGGATCAAAATTCCCGGCGTTCCGACTGACGATGTGGTCACCAGAGTGATCGTGTCTAAAATCAGTCTGCGTTCTATTCCCGGACTGGCCCCGAATGAGGCCAGTGCTGTTAGGAAATACTTTCTGTCTCCAGTCCGCATCTTTTGAAACGTTAAATTCGTTACACAGTCTTTCGAACGCCCTACGATCGTATGTGTGGGAAATGGGATTGCATTGGTGTTGCTTTCCACCCGTTCACGGCCTCCATCGTAGTAATCTTGGGCAGCCTATATTGTTCAAAGATGTCGGGAAAATTGGTGGTAAAGCCACTTTTCGGTCTAACTGTTACAGTTGGGTGTACAAGGTGGTTAACAACGTCTTTTTGCGTGTATTTACCTCCGACCGCGTACTTTGCATTAGAGTTAAAGCTAAATGCTTGGGTATCCATTGAAAGATATTATTATGTTTGCTTCTATCACTAATGTTCAAAATGAGAGTTGTGAACTTCAAAAGTCAATCGACAACTGCTGCGGAAAACGCCGGGTAGGCCTCAGATCAATCACCTTCACGGTTGGGTGGAAAAACGTGGGGGAGGGCGAAGGGTTCGGCTACGTGAAGGCCCCCCACCAAGTAGGTGTAAAGCTGCCCCCCGCCCCCCCGGCTTTGGAGTTCGAGATCCCTCCAAGCTTTTGTTGCGTCGGAGCTTGCTGGTAGAGCCAGCCTCACAATCTCGAAGGTTACCGGACTCGCGACCTTTACCGTCGAACCCGCCAACCAGGTAACGATCACCCAGGATTTGGCTGTGCGGCTCGGTTTTACAAAAACATACTCCGACAATAAGGGTTGGTTTAACCCGGGCGAGCACGCGGTGACATCCCAGTACACTTCGTCTTCACGAAAACTCTCAGGGTGCACCTGGATCAATTGAACACATCGTACAACACGTTAGACGGAGCTCCCAGTACATTACTAAAAACTGTGCACGCCAGCGACTGTTTCTATGGTGAGACCCTGTCCTTAGACTTCCCAACCCCCGAGATGAAAGTTTTGGAATCTGGACACATCCACGAGTTGAAGATTTCTATTCTAGATGATAAAGCGCGAGAGTTGAATAACTGTTACCCGATTTCGAGCGTTCTCGAAATAACCGATTAAACATTAATATATATACATATTAATCATGAGCATATACGGTCCAGGTAGTTCCAACTTAGAACGGGACGTTCCCGTCGCGGCCGCAGCATACGATGAAGCCGCAATGAGAAGACTGGAGAGGGGCGTATCACAGTCCCACACAGTTTTAACTAGTGCGGTTGAACAAATTAGAAAATTGCAAGCTAGCAGACACGTCATAACAGTTTGGGCCGAGGAGCGGGGTTCACTAAGCGAGGGGGCCTACGAATATTCATTTTGTGCCAACGCGAGCAACAGATACGAGGGATACACCATGGCAGTGTCTGGGACGATTTTTCGAATGGCTCGGTCGACTTTCGCGGACACGCCACTGATGAAGTCCGAGTGAATATCTTCCTGAATGGTGTAGAACAGAATATTGGCATCACAAATCACGCGGGGCAGAGGTCAGGGTTTACTATATTCGATGATGACACTACAATTAAAGTTTCGGCAGTTAGTGTTATTAACTTTGTTACAAAAATTGCTGCCCAATCAGCTTCCTCCACTGTAGTGACACTGTTAATACAACTTGATTTATCATGAATGATGAGAAACTATATCCACACTTACCTTCGGGGACGGTCGACCCGGCATCCTTTAGGATGACCAGGATCGTCGAGATACAACATATTCTACAACATGAGGGAGAGACGCGGACGGGTTATGCGAAGAAATATAGGCGGTCGATCAATATATTAGAGGGGGTGAGCACCACGTTAGACTCAGCATCCGTTATAAGCGGGGTGGGGAGTGTGTCTTTATTGTCAACAGTTGTCGCTGCACCGGTCGCGGCGACCTTGAGTGCTGTAGCGGCGGGGGCGGGACTGTTTTGCATGACGACCAGACTCGTGGGCCGAAAACTAGAGGCCAAGAGTCGAAAGCACGATCGAATAGCGGTTCTCGCGAGGTCTAAGAAAAACAGTATCGACGTTATCGTGTCGAAAGCGATAGCCGACAACGATATATCAGATAGCGAGTTCAAAATGGTCGTCGAAGAGATGGTCAGATACCAGGAGTTAAAGGGTACTATCCGGTCCAAGGCTCAACCACAAATTCTCGCGGACGAAGATATAAAAAAACTCGTTATGGAGGGGAGGTCCGACGAGAGAAAAAATCTCCTCGCCCGTCTCGGGACGTGATATGCTTATTCGCGTGTCTACAGCGACATCAGGATATTCCTCCACCATACTGTCCAGCTGTTCCGACGGCCCCTCCATACGGAACATAAAACTTTTTTTACGGCCCCGTTACGACACCCACTGACCACCATACATTTCTATAACCATATACCGCATGTGGTTATCGCCGATTTTAATAGAATTGTGTATACGTTATAGTTTACAATAAGGTGAAATACTCGGCCGTTCACAAAATCACTTAGCAATGGATCCGACTGCTCTGGCACACCCATAAAATAAAATAATAGGCTGATCATGTCTAACTGAAACCCTTTTTTTTTTTTAAACATCAGACGACAATGTTTCAATTACACGGGTTATGGATGTGTGCATTTATTTACTGGCTATCTGAATTTATTTTTCATCAACCTCGAGCGGTCGGATAGGAACGCCGTTGTCATGCAGTTGTTTACCATAGCGACCACATTTGTAGGGATAGAAATAAAAAAGATTTAGCTCCCGTCGAGACTCGAACTCACGACCCACGTCTCTATAGAGTGTCGCCTTAACCACACGACCACGAAGGCTGTTATGATAAACAATACCTAGTCTTGTACAATTATCGGCTTTTTCGAAATGCAGTCCAATTGAACAAACATTTCTCTTCTTTCTTTTTTTCCTCCGGCGCATTATCGGGTGGCTATTTCGTTGGGTAGCCGAAACCATTACAGATTTGTCACGGATTTTATATTTCTGGCGTATATAACCTATGAGATTTATCTGTTCAATTGGACCTCTTTTCAACTTATGTATTTATGGCACCAATTGTCACGATTTGCTGTCGGGTTACAATTTCCTCGTTAACCAATTTTGGAGTTTTTCGGGGAGCGGTGGAGTAGTATATAGGGTGGGGAAATGATACCACCGTTAGGTGGTATCATTTTGACTCCCTATATACTACTCATGCGCCCATTGTACAGATTTGTAGATTTACACAAAGCTATTAACTTATATCCCCAGTTATTGGGTTTGCCGATATCACAGGATGCCCTGTCCATGAGAATATTTGCATCTGCTAACATTTGGCTGCTGCACTTGAAATTTGCAATATCCTCATCGTCAATGAATTCTGTGATATAATCATTGTCTTGTAAATGATCACATAATATTTGTGTTCTACTGTTGAAGTCTCCAACTAGACAGACTTCGTCGTAAATGTTGCATAATGGAGAAAGTTATTTTTCTATTTCAATGTTCCAATCTCAGTCAGTGTATAGGGAGCCCTCCGGTGGGATATATACCGTACCAAGCAGAGTGTTGCAATGTCTTCTGTTTCCTATATGCACACCATCAATATTTAGAACAGAACAAATTGCGACGCTGTTTCAAGTGGGGTCACCTGTGGGAGTAATGATTGTTTTACAAGTTCACATATGCCTCCGTATATGCGGGTCGATTTGTGTTGTTTACGATCGTTACGCAGTATTGTGTATCCAGGAAAGACAACTGAGTCATACAGAAGCTTCCTTCGGGATTCAATTTCAG
Source organism: Conchocele bisecta (assembly GCA_029237695.1). NCBI lineage: Eukaryota > Metazoa > Mollusca > Bivalvia > Lucinida > Thyasiridae > Conchocele > Conchocele bisecta. The sequence goes on from CM055267.1 coordinate 96,731,335, forward strand.
GCGGGAACTGTTCATTTACCCCATACGGTTTGCCCACTAATGTGGTGGCCGCTGACTTGCGAATCTGCTCCTTCTCTTTGAAGTCATTGAATTTGGCGACTAGCAGACGTGGTTCATTATGTCGGCGTGGACCCATTCTATGTGCATGTTCAATATTTGGGGTCCCTTCAAATCCCATCTCTTTATTTAAAAAGTCAGTTAGTACCTCTTCTGTATTGCGTTCCGGTACAAAAACACAATCAACAACAGATGTGGCCTCAGGGATTCTTCTAAAAACCGGATTGTTTCTCATGGACCGGGTTTGCACATCTAATAAAGATTCATTCAGTAAATGTAGGTCATGTTTCAGGGACACATTTTCAACCATTGATGTCCACATATTCTTCTTCTTAAACGAGCGGTTTGCAGTTTCATGCCGTTTATTTTCAAAAGACCCTTTTTCAACGTAGACATGATCTCATCAAATTTCTTATCCATACTACTCTGAATTTCACGTTTAAGTTCGTCCAAGTTGTCTTCTGTGACATACTTGGCCTCTGGCTTCGCGTTTTTCACTGCCTTTATCCGTGTTGGTGCAGATGCAGGTTTGAATGGCTCATCTTTGAAACTTTTATACATTTCCAAAATGTCACATGCTTCGTCGATGGATTGTGGGTTTTTCATACCCACAGCGAGAACCATTTGCTGATCGCCAATTCCTTTTAGAAAGTACCGGAGACTGATGGTATCCAATGTAGCGACATCTGCGGTTGGATAACTGCTCCTTACTAGCCTTTAATTGTCCGAAACATATTCAATTAGCTTCTCCTTCTGGCCCAGCTTCCTACTTTCTAGCTCAGCCAGATATGATGCTGCCGAACGAACTTTCTTTATTTAAATCTAGAAGCCAGCGCATGCTGCAGGTCATAGAATGATGATCTCACTTGCATCTTGCATCCAGTTGGTTGAAAACATAATCTGCAGCTTCACCTCTTAAAACAGTTGGTCAGACGAAAAATCTTCTCTTCACTATTCCACTTGCAAACTTTTTTTCGCCATGTTTGTAAAAGGACGAATGAATGTTTCATATGATCCCTTTCCGTCATATAGCATCTGCCTCGGTAGTGGCACTTCATATCTCGTGAAGTGCGGCGCAGACCTTTGCATACTGCCGATGCTTGGCACTTGTGCCTGCGGCGAAGCCTCGTAAGACGGTGAACGTTGTTGACGACGCGACTCATCTGCCCAAGGGTCAGGTGGATGCATATGTTGTTCCCTTGCTCGAGCCCGTTCTTCTTGCAATGTGATTTGTGTCTGATGTATCTCCCCACGCATTGCCTGGAGGGCACTCTCCCTTTCCCTGCCCATGTTTTTCAGCATGTTCCTGCATTTGGCGTCGCATTGATTGCATCTCAATATCCACTTCATCACGTGTTTCTTGTAAAATGTTGTTGAGACGCTTATTTTCACGTTCTAAATCCGAGAAGCACTTTTCGCATTAGAGTTTTTCTTCCGATGAGATGGCGCAGATTTTCGCGTAAGTCTTCTATTTCCCGCACTACATGTATATCTGCTTCTTCATTATCCTCACTTTGACCACTGCTATCTTTCGGGGTGTTCTTTTTCGGTCCCATTTCTGTTTCAACTGTTATTCCAGCTTATATACGTCGGGTAATTCGTCGTCTGAGGTAAGCGCGTTTTTCAATTTCGCGTTTTCACTTTCCAATTCAACAATATGTTTTTGCTCCTCTTCAACTCACTTATTATACCGTTTTACCGTAGCATCGTAATTATCCACCTCTCGTTGTAAATGCTCTATTAGGTTTCCAATTTCTAATGTTATCACTAAAAGAGTTTTCTGAGCATCAAGTATTTCAACTTTATTCATGATTTAACTCAAGAGCAGAAACATAGTCACCGTTAGCCAGTCTAGGAATTTCAAGAAAACAATTGCCACACAGTTTGACCGACAATTATAATCAACTCCACTACTCGGACTTTAGCGCACAGGACAAAACCACTGTAACAGCGTGTGCAAGTCCATAAATCCCACCGCGAGCCACCAGTGTTATATTTTGAACATTGGACCGTACGGACGACACACTCCATACGCTGTATCTATGCATAATCGATGCGCCATCAGTAGCGATGTCCGTAATTGTGCGGCAATTTATGATGGTTCCATTTGATCAAGGCCAAAGTAATTTCACAAACTCATTCACTGCATTAACTCTTTATTACAGGACAACTTATCCACATGTTGGTAGCATGACTTAAAATATTCGTATAATAACACTGTTTGCCGAACGTTATAAATGGTTAAGTACAATCTAATTCATTTCTTTCCTCTATTTCCAAATTATAGTGTTTTCCCATGGAATATATATTTAATTGAAAAATAAATACATAGCTCAATGTATATTCTAAACATAAGTCTTTCAACATGGTTAGCATATGATGAAGACTGAGACTAAAACTTTGAATTCCTCCCTAAAGAATGAGAAGCAGACCCCTTTTATAGTAAACAGCATAATGCTCAGTTGCAACACAACCAGAGACTCAATGTTGGTTTGAGCCGAGCGGCTCATTGCGAGCATGCAACAGGTTTTGAGCCAACATTCAGTCTCCAAGCAACTGTTAGTCATCGGCTCAAAGCAACCACTGACCTAGTTTCTCTGAGCATCATGTAGAAATTAGAACAGAGTTACCCAGTTTCACGACAGCTAACACATGTAAGCCATACGGGAAAAGGTGCATAAAGTCCAATTGACCAGAAAGCCACATCATAACAATATGGACGACTTGTGAAATGAAATTTGAAACTAAATAACCATACGACCGGTATTGTTAGATAACACATAACAATATCAGTATTATGTAATCATAATGCTAATATTTCTTTTAAACTGTATTTGTATATGTATATAACAATTACAAACAGACGCGAGAACAACTGTACTCGGCGTAGATGGAGGCGTCTGCATGTTTCTTAATTTGCGATGAGACCGGAATACTCACAGAAAACAAACTTATCCTGTCTGGCGACCACCATCAGCTATACATGTACTTACAACTTTGAGATCGACCCCGGGGCGCATGTGTGCGCTCTTTACTAATTATGCTATACGGTCCCGTTCAGATTAGAGCGGGGTCTGTATTTTCGGCCGTCTAATGTAGCAGTGACCAGTTAGCTGCCAGTTTAGCTGAAATTTATAAATATTACACTTTCTGCTGATTAAAATTCATTTTAAATGTTTAATTATTATTTTGTAGTTGATTTTGTATTTTATTCCGATTTTACATCGTATTAATTGCTGAATGCTCATTCCAGGGCCATCTGACCTGTTCCCATTGATCAGAAATAGGAAAATACGAATTGAGGGTATGTTGTAACAAAAACTGATCAAAACAACAGATTTTTCTGGGAGTTTCAAACAAGAATTTATTTCAGAGAAAACTCATGGATGGGAACTGGTTTGCACCATGAAAGTACATTTGCCTCTGGATGATGATTGAGAACACATACAACATTCAATCTGTAGTTCCGCAAGTAGCGTGGCACGGCATGGTTTTAAAGTGAATAATTTACCTCAGAATTGGATCATTTTAAAGAGGCTACACCAAGATATTTCACATTCCTGCATAGATAAGGAGCACAAATAGAGCAGCATATTTGTGTTTATGTAAAAGCTTCTAGTGTGTCTAGGTCACAAATGTCAAACGCATATTGCTGTCTGCCCACTTATTTGGAATATTGCATTAAATACATACTGTCCGAGGGCGTGAAATTGATAATTTTAAATTAACTGGTCACTAAGGCAAAACATGATTTCCTGAATTTGCCATTTTTGTCATTTGTTACATTTCAATGTTGATGTAAACATTTATCGACATTGAAAATACCATTTCAGGACAGCTGACATGTGTCTGATGAATGTTTTGAGCCATTTTAGCAGGGAAGCATCTCAAGCTGAAAATACAACAACTAAATGGTGAAATTTTGATGTTTGATATCTTGATGATTTTCTGGACAGATTTGACTGTGTTGCACAACGATTAGCCTGGAAAGTGTAGTTGAAGGACATTTGTCTGAATTTGTGTTAAATGTAGATCTATTTAATAACAGAAATGTCTATTTTGTGTAGATTGACCGCCTTAGTCCGCACAGTTAGGACCGCATCTTTCACTGAAGGTCTCTAGTTTACCCGTCTCGGCTGTATGTGTCACTTATTCCATTTAAGCTGCTGCTAGCCTGTTACCTGGATGGTAGCCACCTGGCAAGAATAACCAGACCAGTAGAGAAAATAGAAATAGCATCTCGGTTAGTGTATTTTCACATTGGGCTGAAACTAGTTGGCCCGCGGTGTCGTAAACAGTGACCTGTATGCCTGCACACTTGTTTCAGAGTTACTTTTTCTATTTTTCTGACCAGCTACCCTCCTATTAGACTCTGAAAGCCTTGAATGACATTGCCCTGCTGTGATCCACCTTAAACCATTGTCTCTCAGGTGACCTTTATTCGACCTTGACCTATATTTTCTGCTAGTTTGACAAATCATTTTACTTATTTCGGTCCGTTTCGCACCAAATACAGCCACTAAGCCGACCATGCTTGTGCTACTTCATCAATTTGTGGTACTCATATGAAGCCAATGTACATGTGACCTTGAACTGACATTGACCTACTTTATATGCTCGATTTACTCCATCCTTTTACATTAAATGTGCACTCTGTGAATGTGGTCTTGTCGCAGCAGTGGGTGTGAAATGGTAGAGCTCTGCTATTGTCTGATAGCTATTATTTTACAGTTTTTAAGTTTATTGACGAGCAATAAACACCAAGTACTGTGCTACTAGGTGTATTATTTATCTCTTAGTAGGGTCTTGAACCTACTGAGGGCCCTTGAAAAAGCTTGTATGTCAGTGACATTATGAAAATGTTCAAATCTGCCGATAATTTCTCGAAAATATGCACAGTTTTTGCACATACATATCTTGATAATACATGTGAAGCAGTTGTAGTGCTTGCTAAGCAGTGTAATGAAGTGCTCGTATAGTTAGCGCCTCCTTACATAGCAACACATCAGCAGTAACACTGTTGTAGCAAAATGCTGTTTCGACCCAAATTTGACCACTTTCCGAAGCTGTACCACCACCCTTAACATTAATTTGTGACAGACACTTCTACACAATATACATTTAATATTAGGTTTATTCTGTTTGGAATTGACCACCCTACTAGCAAATGACAGAAAATGTGCAGTGACAAAAGGGGTCTGCGTGCTTAAGGTAGCAGTGACCAGTTAGCCGCCAGTTTCGTATAATGGCACCGGTGAAATTTATAAATATTACACTTTCTGCTGATTAAAATTCATTTTAATTGTTTAATTATTATTTTGTAGTTGATTTTGTATTTTATTCCGATTTTACATCGTATTAATTGATGAATGCTCATTCCAGGGCCATCTGACCTGTTCCCATTGATCAGAAATGGGCAAATACGAATTGAGGGTATGTTGTGACAAAAACTGATCAAAACAACAGATTTTTCTGGGAGTTTCATACAAGAATTTATTTCAGAGAAAACTCATGGATGGGAACTGGTTTGCACCATGATAGTACATTTGCCTCTGGATGATGATTGAGAACACATACAACATTCAATCTGTAGTTCCGCAAGTAGCGTGGCACGGCATGGTTTTAAAGTGAATATTTTACCTCAGAATTGGATCATTTTAAAGAGGCTACACCAAGATATTTCACATTCCTGCATAGATAAGGAGCACTAATAGAGCAGCATATTTGTGTTTATGTAAAAGCTTCTAGTGTGTCTAGGTCACAAATGTCAAACGCATATTGCTGTCTGCCCACTTATTTGGAATATTGCATTAAATACATACTGTCCGAGGGCGTGAAATTGATAATTTTAAATTAACTGGTCACTGCCCCCTTAAGGCAAAACATGATTTCCTGAATTTGCCATTTCTGTCATTTGTTACATTTCAATGTTGACGTAAACATTTATCGACATTGAAAATACCATTTCAGGACAGCTGACATGTGTCTGATGAATGTTTTGAGCCATTTTAGCAGGGAAGCATCTCAAGCTGAAAATACAACAACTAAATGGTGAAATTTTGATGTTTGATATCTTGATGATTTTCTGGACAGATTTGACTGTGTTGCACAACGATTAGCCTGGAAAGCGTAGTTGAAGGACATTTCTCTGAATTTGTGTTAAATGTAGATCTACTTAATAACAGAAATGTCTATTTTGTGTAGATTCACCGCCTTAGTCCGCACAGTTAGGACCGCATCTTTCACTGAAGGTCTCTAGTTTACCCGTCTCGGCTGTATGTGTCACTTATTCCATTTAAGCTGCTGCTAGCCTGTACCTGGATGGTAGCCACCTGGCAAGAATAACCAGACCAGTAGAGGAAAATGAAAGAGCATCTCGGTTAGTGTATTTTCACATTGGGCTGAAACTAGTTGGCCCGCGGTGTCGTAAACAGTGACCTGTATGCCTGCACACTTGTTTCAGAGTTACTTTTTCTATTTTTCTGACCAGCTACCCTCCTATTAGACTCTGAAAGCCTTGAATGACATTGCCCTGCTGTGATCCACCTTAAACCATTGTCTCTCAGGTGACCTTTATTCGACCTTGACCTACATTTTCTGCTAGTTTGACAAATCATTTTACGTATTTCGGTCCGTTTCGCACCAAATACAGCCACTAAGCCGACCATGCTTGTGCTACTTCATCAATTTGTGGTACTCATATGAAGCCAATGTACATGTGACATTGAACTGACATTGACCTACTTTATATGCTCGATTTACTCCATCCTTTTACATTAAATGTGCACTCTGTGAATGTGGCCTTGTCGCAGCAGTGGGTGTGAAATGGTAGAAGCTCTGCTATTTTCTGATAGCTATTATTATTTTACAGTTTTTTAAGTTTATTGACGAGCAATAAACACCAAGTACTGTGCTACTAGGTGTATTATTTATCTCTTAGTAGGGTCTTGAACCTACTGAGGGCCCTTGAAAAAACGTGTATGTCAGTGACATTATGAAAATGTTCAAATCTGCCGATAATTTCTCGAAAATATGCACAGTTTTTACTGGTTCAAGGTCACATACATATCTTGCTAATACATGTGAAGCAGTTGTAGTGCTTGCTAAGCAGTGTAATGAAGTGCTCGTATAGTTTGCGCCTCCTTACATAGCAACACATCAGCAGTAACACTGTTGTAGCAAAATGCTGTTTCGACCCAAATTTGACCACTTTCCGAAGCTGTACCACCACCCTTAACATTAATTTGTGACAGACACTTCTATACACATATATTTAATATTAGGTTTATTCTGTTTGGAATTGACCACCCTACTTGCAAATAACAGAACATGTGCAGTGACAAAAGGGGTCTGCATGCTTAAGGTAGCAGTGACCAGTTAGCCGCCAGTTTCGTATAATGGCACCGGTGAAATTTATAAATATTACACTTTCTGCTGATTAAAATTCATTTTAATTGTTTAATTATTATTTTGTAGTTGATTTTGTATTTTATTCCGATTGTGGACAGCGGTTTTGTATGTTACACTTAAATACAAGTATTTAAATAATAATAGAAATATCTTTATACATGTATATATATTTAAATTTTAGATAGACACACGTGTAGATACATTTCAAACAGAGATATCTTTATTTATATCATTATGAGCCGCAAAAAAAGGTACCTTTTAATATAGCGAAAATGACGTTATCGAGTAAATGACGTCGGAAACGTCGCTTCCATTTATGTTTTTGACATACCACATCGCTGTCAACAGCTGGTAATGACAAACGATACAAGGTATGATCGTATGCTAGTAGGTGTACCATTCGCGAAACAAACCAATTGGATGTAGACTATTGACTAGTTGACCATTTTATGCCAAAATACAGGGGCGTCGGAACAGGGGAACAGGTCCGCCAGGTCCGGCGACTGCCGGATCAATAATTTTGACATATTTGGAATTAATATATATATAATTGGGCCGCGCTCTGTGAAAACCAGCCTTAATGACAACGTCATGAAAGGCTGAAAATGACGTCGCAAAGTTACGCATAAATTTACCAACGTCACGTCGGATTTTGACACTTGGAATATTGTTGCGTCATTGCAATAAGTTGTCCTATTTATCGCCGTACGCTTTACGGCTCACACATATTTTAATGTTGGATATGCGTGGCAGAATTGTACAGTTGTTTTCATAGTGGTTCAGATAGTTGTCTTTTTTTTTCTTCGGTTTCCTTCAAGGAAATAGGTAGTAATTTTGTCGATTATTTTTTATGCAAATGGGCATATTGCATTTATGAATTTTATAATATATTATATGGACGACTTGTGAAATGAAATTTGAAACTAAATAACCATGCGACCGGTATTGTTAGATAACACATAACAATATCAGTATTATGTAATCATAATGCTAATATTCTTTTAAACTTTATTTGTATATGTATATAACAATTACAAACAGACGCGAGAACAACTGTACTCGGCGTAGATGGAGGCGTCTGCATGTTTCTTAATTTGCGATGAAACCGGAATACTCACAGAAAACAAACTTATCCTGTCTGGCGACAACCATCAGCTATACATGTACTTACAACTTTGAGATCGACCCCGGGGCGCATGTGTGCGCTCTTTACTAATTATGCTATACGGTCCCGTTCAGATTAGAGCGGGGTCTGTATTTTCGGCCGTCTAATGTAGCAGTGACCAGTTAGCTGCCAGTTTAGCTGAAATTTATAAATATTACACTTTCTGCTGATTAAAATTCATTTTAATTGTTTAATTATTATTTCAGAGTTAATTTTGTATTTTATTCCGATTTTACATCGTATTAATTGATGAATGCTCATTCCAGGGCCATCTGACCTGTTCCCATTGATCAGAAATGGGCAAATACGAATTGAGGGTATGTTGTGACAAAAACTGATCAAAACAACAGACTTTTCAATTCAAACAAGAATTTATTTCAGAGAAAACTCATGGATGGGAACTGGTTTGCACCATGATAGTACATTTGCCTCCGGATGATGATTGAGAACACATACAACAATCAATCTGTAGTTCCGCAAGTAGCGTGGCACGGCATGGTTTTAAAGTGAATAATTTACCTCCGAATTGGATCATTTTAAAGAGGCTGCACCATGACATTTCACATTCCTGCATAGATAAGGAGCACTAATAGAGCAGCATATTTGTGTTTATGTAAAAGCTTCTAGTGTGTCTAGGTCACAAATGTCGAACTCATATTGCTGTCTGCCCACTTATTTGGAATATTGAATTAAATACATACTGTCCGAGGGCGTGAAATTGATAATTTTAAATTAACTGGTCACTGCCCCCTAATGCGGAACCGTACACGTGGTACAAACCCAGTTCCGATTTTGGGATTTATTTATAGATTACACTGCATTACGCATTTTGATGAGTAACGCTAACCTTCATTTGAACGTGACAACCGATTTTCGAAATATGTAGACACACTCGGGTAACACTGCATTTATGTATTCATGACTTAATGATGTGTCTACGTAGATCTACATATTGCATGGTCATATTTATGAAAAGGTCTTGGTTTACAGATGTCGTTCTATGGAAAACGATTTAATTCATAATGGCAATACTTTCTGCACTGTTTGTCGCAACTTTAAAACTCACGGGGAAATGAACATGCGCAATATAAGATATCAACTTAGGTTTAAACGTGTTTACTGATGGGGGCGGTTAGTGCCGACGGCCGGTCGGACCCGGCCCCGCTCTACGTGAAAGTGTGCCCGCAACCGTTACTTTTATTAAAGAAAATGTAAACAGTTGACTCATTAACTGTGACACGTATTCTGGATAAAATTTGCCACGGATAGAACTGGGCCTAGGTCTTAATTCATTTAATTTACTGGTTCACCGTCGAATGTTTCGAAAATCAACATAAAATACAATTGGGAAATTGTCAGAAAAATAGTCGTAACACAGATAAACAAATATGGTAGTGCTAATTACGCTGCTCCTGACATATCGCATCATGTTGGCACTGGGCCAAACATGTTTTATTATTTAGTATTTCGTGTGTTGGTATTGTGTCACAGGCATATTTAGTGCGAACATAATTGTAGTCACCGGGAGCCCGTTTCACAAAACTTCGTACGACTAAAATGTTCGTAAGTGCAAATCTAGGATCGTCTGGAAATTTCAATTGATTGATTTACATTTATTCAGCATAGGCTGCTCAATAAATGTAAATCCAATAATTGTTTACAGGAAAATGTTGTTAATGTGGAATTTACAGACTATCTTAATCTTGTACTTACGAACATTTTAGTCTTACGAAGTTTAGTGAAACGGGCCTCAGGGACGTAGCCTAATGAAACAGTTTACTATATTTTCGAACTAGCACCGTTTGTTCGTCGACCAAGCGGAGCTCGGGAGACTGCTAGGTGGGTCCGGCGGTATACCCTCCTGAATATATTTGATAGTTACACCCCATTTTGCTGCGTTACAACGCATTTTAGAGCCAACATATCTTTACTCGCAAACTTTTAGGGGGACGCGCGCCGGGTTTCCCCTACGTGAATCCGTCCTGGAATGCACAACTTCTATATTTGCAGATTCAACGCGTCTAAATTCAAACGAGATGCTTCAAACAAATGTCATAATTGTGTGGTCGGTACAAATTTAGTGTGTAAACAACTGACTTGATTATATAGTGTGCAGACATGACTTCAAAATACATATACATACGCCACGGTGCTTTTAGCATGGCTTGGTTGGCCACTCATTTCTTTGTTTACAAAGCTTAAGGCGTTGAATGTACTTTTTCTGAAACGCAACACAATTAAATTGCAAATTTAGTTTTCAAATTAATTATTCCCGACGAGAGGATACAGTGTATACATATACATGCACCAGTACTATTATGCTTACTGCCGGTTTTTTTATCAGAACATTTTATAACAATTATACAATCATGTATGTCACATCGACACATTTTCCCGACATTGACAGGTTTATGTACATGTATATATATTTGTTTTCAAATGGTAAACCCATTATCAAAAATTCAAACCGACACACATTTAAAAATACACAGTAATGGATAATTTTGCACTGAATGTTCTGTTGGCCACTCTTGAATTTAACAACTATACATTCCACTTACTAAATAAATACGCATGCTGTCGCGCGGGCATCAGTCACGCAAATAACAAACATATGAAGGAATCTACAAAGTACGGTTGATAAATGAGTACATTTTTAAAATTTGAAGAAACTTATATAAAAAAATCAGTACCGGCAGTAAATTCATAGACAGGATCGAGACGGGTAGCCCACACAATAACTGTTTTAAGCTGACACGCCTAATATAACAATATCTGCCCTCTCGGTGTGGGGGCAGTGGCGCGGTGGTGGGCAGCCGAGGGAGTGGGGGTCAGCGCAGAATTTTCCCATAGACCTCCTACCTGCTAGTACGAGGTACATGTACACAAGACCGTCCGACAGTCATATTGGCTGCACAGGAAGACGTTCCTCCCGCTTTCTGAAATGTAAATTTAATTCCGAGAGTCGGGTATGGACAGTGGATTTTTAATTTGTTTAAAACTCCCCGGGGTGTCTGACTACCCTCTATACACCATCGGGCGCTGAAGTCATTGATATGTTCAGCCATATAGGCCTATCCAAATTCTAACCAAATTCAGGCCATTCATTTCTACAGAATTAGTCACATATTTTTTTCAATTTCAAACACCAGGAATGTCGTTTAGTTGTTTGTGTTTGGTCCTTGATGAGTGACGTAATGTCAACATCAATAAATGACGTCACAATTAACTGTTACGTAAATAACGTCAATTAGATTCTGACCTAAGTTCTCAAATAATTACAATGTATCTTTCTGACGGTACATGCATATGCATAATCCGTGATAGTTGGCGATAGTAGCAAATTACGAGGTCACATGTCGGCTAATTATAGATTTAACATTGATAGTGGTGCGCTTGGTTTGTTCACTACATGTACATAACATAGTTTTATTCTGTTCGATGTTTGATAGTATTGATAGTTTAAAGTCTCATCCGACATTCCAGTGGGTTGGAAATACTATGAAAGTATTTTGATGCATAAGGTGAAGTTTGAACCCGCAACCTCCGGATTGGAAGTAGGTGTTCTAACCCCTAGGCCACAACCCAGCCCAAAGTAGTATGTGAACAGGTTGTGTCGGCAACCCAGTTTGCGTATGGGCCTGATAAATGTGTGTGTTGTTTTGGTATTATTATATAATGTACCGAGATTGTACATATGTACAGTAGATATGTGATATTATATGGATAAAATGTTATTTAATGCTAGTGTGAAAGTTCAAAAAGTACATGTGGTCGTAAACGTCACAACGTCTCCCTTACTTTATACGCATATCTGTTTATGATTTAATTAGGTTTGAGGCGGCTTTCGGCTGTGCCGAAAACCTATTGTTTTCGTTGGTTTTTTTTTTTTTTTTTTTTTTTTTTATTCAGCCGTTCAGTCTACAGCCCAAACCGCTGTTCGGATCGACTTCAAATTTTGCATGCCGATTCGGATCAAGTGTGAGCAGAGACTTAGAGATTTTCAGAAATCTCTTAATGCCACTTTCCACGAAACCGGAAGTGACGTCATACTTTCTATAACTTCCTTATTTTCCATTGGAAAGCTGACGAAATTCTCTATCTCGGACTCGCTGACAGTTCTCGGCTATCTGGTCAAATAAGAGAGCTATAGGCATTTGAAGTTGAAAAATGTACATACTTTTCAACGATTTTGCCGAATTTTTGCCGAATTTCGGCTGATAGCGGGTGGTCTTTACAAAAGTTTTCCAATTTGTACAGTAATGTCAGCAACATAATTTCTTGCCAGTGTGATAGGGGAGTGTCAGGCGCATAAAAGATGATAATTTTCAGAGCTCTATCTTGACTACTTCCGGTCCTATTGGATGTCAAAGATGAACGTCTTTTTTCAAGTTTTCAAAATAGAGCAAACGGATGTGACGTCAGCTTCGTTATTTATCAATAGATTTCAAAATTTCTTGCTGCGGTCGATATTTCAGTCCTTTAGCTAAAACTTTCCCGCTTTGTGCCCGGCCTATGGTGAAAAACAAACGAAAACTTCACTGGCGGTATATTGCACATATTTAATTTCCGTTTTATTAGGTGTATTTACAAATGGCGTAAACTGCAATTTAAGGGCGATAACTATCGAAAAATAATCATCCGCTGACTTACGGGCTCCCTCCATCTACACCAAACCGCTGGTCGGATTGACTTCAAAATTTGCATGCCGATTCGGATCAAGTGTGAGCAGAGACTCAGAGATTTTTCAGATATCTTTTAACGCTACTTTCCACGAAAACGGAAGTAACGTCATACTTCCTATAACTTCCTTATTTTCCAACCGATTTCAAGAATTCTTTTTGCATTGGAAAGCTGACAAAATTCTCTATCTCAGATTCGCTGACAGTTTTCGGCTCAAATAAAAGAGCTATATGCATTTGAAGTTGAAAAATGTACATACTTTTCAACGATTTTGCCGAATTTCGGCTGATAACGGGTGGTCTTTACAAACGTTTTCCAATTTGTACAGTACTGTCAGCAACATAATTTCTTGCCAGGGTGATAGGGGAGTGTCAGCCGCATGAAAGATGATAATTTTCAGAGCTATATCTTGACTACTTACGGCTCTATTCGATGTAAAAAATGAACGTATTTTTTCAAGTTCTCAAAATAGAGCAAACGGATGTGACGTCAACTTCGTTATTTATCATTCGATTTAAATTGTTTTTGCTGTAGTCGATATTTCAGTCCTTTAGCTAAAACTTTGGCTGAGGATCGAACCCGGTATCCCTCGCTCCGAGTCCATCGCTCTACCTCTAAGCTAACCGGCCCCACATCGGTGTGATGATGCGAACACAATAATGTTGGACTGTTCATTCTAAAACTTCAGAAATTCTTTTTGCAACCGATGGTTTACACCTTGGGCTAAAGCTTAGTTACACATGAAATCAATGTTTGAGGCTCAAACCGTTGATGCAGCTCAAGCTGCTCTAGTTTCATTTATGTGTCTCAGATTGCATTTAGTTCATACAATTTCGTGTTTGGTAAACTCTTACATGTATCAGTCACATATGAATTGTATTACACACAATGAGGTCAGAAATCTCTAAACATTTTGTGGAACGCTTAGTTCAAACACGGCTTATAGTTATACTAAAGTACGATCATACTATGTTATAAGAAAACAATGACGTTATTTTTGCATATACGTATGTAGCTACATCAAGGTGTATGAGCACGTGGTTTCCGAACCCGATTTTCCGACGTGACGTAATCTGTGACGTCATTTTTACAGTAGATTTTCATTAAAATCTTCCTAACAAACGGACGGATTTTGATGATATGTAGCGCACCAAATACGATGGCATATGTGTTTTATGGGTGCTCTGAACGTTCTTTATAATAACTTATAAATTTCACAAAGAATCGAGTACCGTTTATTTATTACATTCACGTGCTCTAGTTTTTATTTACATTTACGGTAACCAATTCTTCGTCAAAACGAATTAATTATGAGATTAAATCCGCCTAAAAAGGGCAACGTGTACCGCATTTGCTGCGGTATATTTCATAAAAATATGTCATTCTGTCACAAATTGATATAACAAGCTGCACTATTCCTTTCAGTTAATCAGGTTTGTACCAGGTATGCATGACAGAAAAGGTGAGTATATGTTGGCATATTGTGTGAGCGGATTAGTAGTTGATTGACTGAGTGAGATACAGGTAATTTGGTCAGTTTGGACATAGCTTGTGTGGTGAAAACACTGATAGGAATGACCAAGTTCTAGGTCGGAATATAAGTGAAATTAATATAATATTGACAATGTGGTGAGGAGATGATACGATGTACATGGTGACATAGAGTGGATATCGACTTGTATTCAGACGGATGTCGTGGTTACCACCAGTATATGGAATGGATAGCAGAGAATATTTTGCAGTAGAGAGGTAATTGTACTGTAACTGCAGGGAATATTTTGTGAATTGTGTGGAATTTTACTGAAATAGGGGTTAGGATTAAGTTTTACACATCGACTCTATTGTTGGTCAGAGGTTGGTAAGTGATTTGAACACCCCTACAGACAATAGAAAAGTTTGCATCTATATGCAAACCTGGGCACGAAATAGTTCGTGCTTCGCGGTAAACCACACACGCTGTGCAGCTATGGTCATTTGGTGACACGCTGAATACCTGCTGAGAAAAGGGACCTTACGACGGCGACCGTAGCCCACATCAGTCTATACATTTGCGCAATTTGATCAGGGGATACGTTGGTCGCAATTCAAGTTATTATTGTCACCGACTAGCAAAATTTGATCAATATATCGACCGAATAACTACAAATGGTGGTGAGAATCTGTGCTGGTCACTCATACATGTAATGTACATACATTGTTTTATCAACCAGCGACCCACGCGAGTAGCGAGAATAAGATTGGTGCAGCCTGGATATACATGTACATTCCACTGTTCGGACATCTTGGTTGGGCTATCGAATTGATAAATGGATGATGATAAACAAACACACGAATTTCACTTGTAATCGGGTTGCTGGGACAAACCTGGGTCAGTAGCTGACGTATAGGCGAAATATGTTAACAGAAAGACTCACAGAAGACATGACTAAAGTGTAATAAATGTAGAACATTGTTAAAAATTAAAACATATATTCATACCTGGCGAATCTCCATGTTTCTGTTTACATTAGTGCACGGAATATACCCGAGGAGTGTTCAGTAAATCGTAGGAAAGTGCTATAAATCGATGCTCTCTCGTGAAGTAGTATGTGTTCACATCACTCAGCAACCATCAGTCATCAGTTGCACACAAAACTAGATTTCGCAGCGCTAATTTTCTTTTCAGTATAATAATTATATTATTTTTTATCAACCTCGATCACGGGTCTTACGCCATAGAAAATAGTTCTAACAACTTAGATTGATCGCCTTTTCAGTGTGATAAATGTTTTCGTAGTCTAAGGGTGCGATGATTAACCACCATACACGATTATTTGCGATTCGTAACTCCATGGTTCGGTGTACGAATACAATCTTCAGTTTCAGCTTCCATTCTCAGAAATCTCTATTTACCATTTTTGGTTTTCCAAAAATCTATTTTTCTCTCAACGTGTTCGCAATTGTTGAACACCCCTCGTAAATGATTTGTATAACTGACTAACCAATAATAGGTACATTACTGCATATGCTTCACGTGCGTGTACATTTATATACACTACACCAGGCTACGAGGCCCTTCGCTTACAAACATATTCTATACGTGTAAACCTGTTGGGTTATGTACATACAGTAGAACGTCTCTAAACCGGACACCCAGGTGACGCCATTGTGTTTCATTTCATTTTGACTGTAATTTATTTCATTGTTGTGTCTGTTCATGACTGAAAATGACAAAAAATGTACAAATATTGCTTAGTCACAGTGGAAACTGTAAGCTGGACAACTTGGGGACCTCCGATTAGAGATGATCCACTGTGATATATACTTCATTGAATTGGTATATGCTATCAATCAGTTTCACTCTTTGCGGCATATATCGTATACATGAATGACTGTCAAACACAAATAATTATGATTGTTGTGCCAGTGGGACACGAACACTCCCAATGTCAGCATGACGCGAATAAAGCAAACATGGATGTTTATAATTATTCATTGGCTGTCATAATTATAGAAACAGTTCCTTTGATGACACATTGAAGTTCATAATTTCCACTGAATACTAACCAGATGTAGTCGGTAAGTCGATGTGTAAGTCAGTTACTTCCCTAATTGAGGAATTGAGGTGTACATGTGTTTAAACAACCTACATGTGCCCATGAAACATGTTCCAAGGGCACATGAAGGTTGTTCAAATACATAAACACCTCAATTAGGGCAGTAACTATTACATATACATGGGTGTAAAGGGGGTAAATGGGTATGTAATTGCAGATTGGGCAGCTGATATGGACCCACCCTTCGCAATGTGGAGTGACTGACGATTTCAAATATGGGGAAGCCAATCCAGTCCTGCTTTATCTGTGTTTATCAGTAATATGGTGATACAGAGCTACAGAATCAGGATCGACTGGTGGATTACTGTTGGACTAAATCTTATATCCTTTCGTTAATTGATTTATAAAGAAACTATTTGTGTATAGTGGTTAGAGTATTGAGTTAGTATATACATAACTGTAAAGGGTTATATAGGAAGGTATACCTCGTAGAAGAACATATACTTACCTTAATAGAGACGATTGAAGACTATAAAACAGTGATTTATATGTTTGGAAGAATTATAAGAGACGATATCATTTTTTAGTATCAGTGACTCGGTGAATAAATGTTGAAGTGTTGTTATCGTACAATGTAATTGATAATTGCAGTGTTGATATGTGGGAAATAATGATAGACACTTATTGACATTTGATAAATATAAAATGGAGTTACTGATGTACTAAATTAATCTCTATATTTCCTAGTCTTTTGTACATATTATACCTCTTGTCTATCCTATAGACATTACTATTCTACTCTATCTTCCATCATTTGGTAGATGTTGTTTGTTATGTAATACAAAACAAAATTAAACATAAGCATCATGTGTGATATCTATAGAACCCAAACTATTACATCTGACACATTCCATTAGCAAGATATTAAAGGAACTCTACTGTAAACACATCTAAAAAACATGACGTCATGCCGTTCGGAAACCACGTGATACCCCACCTTGTACATGGCATATAAATTCACTGTATTGTAAGCGTGCCGGTAAATTAAGACACCCACAAGATGGCGGACATGACAAAACGTGAAAGGTAAGTGCTTCAATTTTTACTGTTTTCCCCTTTAAAACTGGCAAAATTTACGAACTAAACGTGGTAATCCTGTGTATAAATGTTGTCTTAACCCTCGGTTACTCTTGTCAGGGTCCATCTCTCGCTAATAGTAATATAAGCAGGAACGGCTAAAACACGTGAACATTTTGAAAACGAAGCGAGAGGACGGTCTTTACTGAGTTCGCATATGGTAATTTCTGCATGAATTTTGAATCTGTCACGTGTTATCACATCATTGATTGATGCTTTTTCCGAATTTGTGCCCCTCGTTTCCCCACTTTAATTGCAAATATGTCAGCAATGACATAGAGAAAATCACCACTGGACGGTGGAGATTCCGGAAGCCAGTCGAGCAAAAATATGTCTGTACAAACAAGACATCGACAGTTTTACACTGATTCTATACGATGCAGACGCCGAAATATGTACGGAATAGACATTTGCTATGCATGGCACCGGTGAAACACGAAGTTGGCTATACTATGTAAATCTGACATCGAGGACATTTTGGCCATATGCATCTCCATGTGGAGAGTTACTGATGATATTGGATAAGCGCCGGGTTAAACTACGGTTTCCCTATATAATTTCATGGGACGCTTATAATAACCAATTACGGATCGCTTGAAGTTTGAATGCAAATTTACGTGTGTGGCAAATGGCAAGTTCATATGATCATTTGAGAATTATCGATATCCTGCAGAAATACATAGAATGCATGGAACATTACCATTTTAAACATGTTATTTTGTTATGATACGAGGTCGTGTCCGACCAAAGTTAGAAGCCTTGTTAATTTATACAGAGTTATATCGATGAAAGCCGAAACACGCCGAATGCATGTGGTGCATAGTGCACAAACAAAACGTGACTGTGGGTAATACTAGCACCGATTAGTCAGTGACAATTTAACAAAAGGTGACGTTACATAACTTTTAAAATCTCTAGATTCAGTGTGTGTATGCATACATACCATTATCCTAAATCTGCCCATTGTTCCGTTCTGTTTATACTATTTTTAGGATATGCTGTGTAAATGTACGTCACGGACGAACTATTATGTTGGTAAATGTCAAGTATGCTGCTATGAAACGAAGGAAGACAACTGTGACAGTCGCATACTCGCTGATAGTTGACTGTCCGTGAATTTTCTTCGCGATTGAATAACATGAATCCGGATGTACGTGTATATAAATTGTATAATTAGTTGGTGTAACCTATGGAAGCGTCCTGGTGCCAATGCTATAATATTTGTATCTCCTAATTAGGAGATACTAAGTCCTAAAATGGAGATAATAAGGTCTCCTAATTAGGAGATACTACTCCTAATTAGAGATACTACGTCCTAATTAGGATATAATAATTCCTAATTAGGAGATAGTAGCTCCTAATTAGGAGATAATAAGTTGTTGAAGGGGTTGTAGCTGTCGGCATTGTGATGTGGTGTAGAGTTTCCGTGATATGGTGCAGACAAGGTACGTACATGCCAATAAGATGGCGTTGCGGGACGACAGCAGGTAAGTTTCAGTTTAATTCAATATTTTACAGCTTACAGGACATCATCAGCAAGGTATCTGGGTATGTACTAACACGTGCTCTTGTCCCTTTCCGGCGGCGATATCGAGTACATACAGTCTATTTAATTCGTGGAAAGTGTCAGCTCTATACAGGTTATGGTATGTACTACGGGGCGCCAAGTGGGACATGGCTCAATTTTGTGCCACAAAATTCATTTTTGTGCCACAAAATTCAATTCTGTGTCACAAAATTCACTTTTGTGCCACAAAACTCAATTCTGTGTCACAAGATTCACTTTCATTTTGTGAAACAAAATTCAATTCTGTGTAACAAAATTCAATTCTGTGTCACAAAATTCACAAAACTCAATTCTGTGTCACAAAATTCACTTTCGTGCCACAAAATTCAATTCTGTGTCACAAAATTCAATTCTGTCAATTCTGTGTAACAAAATTCAATTCTGTGTCACAAAATTCAATTCTGCACACGCATGTAAGAAGGACTACCATTGGTCAGAAACTGCACTGGAGAAATGGGTCACGGTCGCCGATCTACACATTCAATGTCGATGATTCATTTCTCATTCTGCCGATGATTCATTTCTCATTCTGCCATTTTGCTTCAACTATCTCCAAACAGTCAAACGTTGACAAACCCATTTGTATTTAATCTCATTTGCGTTATAATTGTACACATAATTCATGTACATGTAGATCTCCCGCGAGTACAGACCTCATTTATTGTGTATCGCAAGGTACATCTGCCCCAGTTAAATCAATAATACACGCGCTGTGACCTGTGTTCTGACTGCTGTCTGTGTTTATAAACAGAATGTGTGTTTTGGGCCATTTGAGGAAACCATTTATAGTATTTGTGTAGATACCATGGATACTAAGATGGTGTATACTGTAAATAATGCATGTAGACACATAGTTGCGAACACGTAACTTCGCAACTAGTAGACACAGATCCAATACCATTTGTTTCACAAGGTTAGATCTACTGTTAGAATACGACGTCATCTAATGTCATTTTCGAGCATAAAACGTTACCTGATAAATAGAATACGAGACTAGTGTATTTTAATATCAAGTTTATCAGGCTCGGTGGCTCGGAAACGGTAGGAATTCCTCGGCAAGCCTCGGAATTCCTACGCGTTTCCTAGCCTTGTCTGATAAACTTGATATCAAAATACACTAGCCTGGTATTCTCTATATATGGGCATGCTCTCAGGTCTAGCTATGTCCCGGCTACTTTATGTTTGACCCTGTTTACATAACTGAGGTAAAATTCTGAATATTTTTCTTATTTCTCCTTCAAAGTATATATGCTTATATGGTGTGACCACTCATTTGTAATCATAATATAACCAAAATAACTGTCCATAAAGAAGTATAATATTGATATATTGAGTTATATTTTCGCATTGAAATATTTAAACCTGCAAGTGTACTCCACCATCTAGTAAAATGGACTAAGACCGATCTCAACCAATCAACGTAGAGATGACATAGACTATCCTACGCAAACTAATTTTTGTGGACAAAAATGAATTCTGTCCCTCAAAATTGAATTTTCTTCACAAAACTCAATTCTGTCTTACAAAATTGAATCCTTTATAACAAAAATTAATTTTGTATACGAAACGTATGCAGAATTGAATTTTGTGACACAGAATTGAATTGTGTGACACAGAATTGAATGTTGTGACACAGAATTGACAGAATTGAATTTTGTGACACAGAATTGAATTTTGTGATTTTTAGTGCTACAAAACTCAATTTTGTCGGGACAAAATTGGTTTTGTACACATAATTAACCTGTCCTGCTTATACTCACCTTGATATAGCATATGGTACTGTACGAGACCAAGTGGGTGGGGTAATGGGATTTTTTTTAATAGGCATTTTTTTTGGTGTCATAGGTCCGAGTCTTCCACCTGTGGAATCGTTGTGCCATTGGCCAGCTGGATCCGACGAGAACATGTGTGACATACCGTATCTATTTCGTCGCACATATACAAACCGTAGCGATTTTTCACTCAAAACCGTATTACTTTCTGCAATTTCTAAACCATAACAGGATGTAACAAAGCATACATCAGTGCTCATTTTTATGGGTTTGTGATTTGATAACATTCAAGTAATTCAGTTTCAGTTTAATAATACGTTGTGACGTTATTACATGTACCTCACGACTTGTTCAAAAACATACATTTGTATCCAATTGCGCAGAGTAAAGTGGGATACAGGGATGCAAAAGGCGTCCGTCAGTCTGTCCGTCTGTTTGTCTGTCCGTCATGTTGTCCATTGCGCTTTCATTTATTTACCGTATGACGGATTGACTTGAAATGTCATATGTATGTTTATTACCATCCATAGTTTCATTCCCCGTCCCACCCATGTCCTTCCATGTCCAAGCGCAATGTTACATACGATGTTGGTATTTACATTTCAGTAGATTTTAAATTTAGGTTCAGTAGAGTCATTCTGCGATAGCGATTTTTTTACAGTATGAGCTATTTGCTTAAAACTTTATGTTTGTGTTTATCAACATCAACAGTTTGATTCATCACCTCACCCGACGAGGAAACAAGTAAGTGTTATTTTGATTCAGTATTTTACAGCTTTCAGTACAGTATCAGCAATGTATCCGGTATGTACAGTCGCAGAAATGAATATAATTTCCAACCAGCATTCTCAAAATACTCAGATTTCTGACTAGCATTTAGTTGCCACTTGTCGGTGGCTATATCGAGTAAATAATGTTAAATGATCCGTAGTGATTGTCCGCTTTCTATATGTATGATATGGCATGTGTTTATGGCATTTTCTGATTTATCTGGCTACGGTTTCTACACCCTGTTATAGTTTAGAGTTTCCGTAAGAAATTGAGGACAATGATACGATTTTGCGCGAAAACAGGCACGTCTTCTCATCAGAGTCAGCTGGCATATAGCGCATCGATTACAGCATAATTTACCGTTATTTAAATTATAAAACAAGGTCAAGTGTCCAATGTCATGATGATGTCATTAACCCATTGTCACAACGAGTTGTGCGACGGGGTGGGGGTATACCACTTGCTGCAACAGGGACTAGCTTTCCAGATTTTACATTTTGAATAGGTGCAGAAAATATATATATATATTCCTATTTCACAGTCTAGTGAAATATTTTGGTTATGTGCTTCAATAAGCACATTAGTTTAAATTAAAATCATGATCATTTAGATTCTTATGCAAAATGTATTTATACGCAACTGAACTACTTTTAAAATATAAATGTGCAATAAAATGAAATAAAACAGTATAATCATACAAACAAGCGATAGTGATAATTAATAATAGGTACAGCAAATTGGGATAAGATGGTCATCTGATAAGGAGCTACAATGGCCACAAATGATACAGGATCGATGCATACCCCACCACAGAAGGAAGTGAAAATAAAATATATTTTTTTTTTTTTTATTAAAGCAAATGATAAATAGTAGAAACATATGTATAAGGCGTATAGAATAAATATTATTATATGTATATATAGGTTGTAAAAGAAATTTAAAAAAATGGTAATAGACAACGTGTCAAATAGTGGTATGTAAGTAAATACTGCCGTAAGGTAAATACAGCTAAACCGGAAACTAATTTTTCATAATCCATTCATTCAAAACATAATGTTATGCCATATTATAGTGTATATGTTTGATGACGAGAATAAGTACAGACAAATACAATACCATTTCATTACAATCGGAAGTTTTCCCCGGGAGAGAGTGGTTTCCACCAGCAAAAATGGGGGCTGCGGGTGTTGTTGTTTTCTTTTATGGTGGGGAGAATAGTGTAACACAATTCACACATAATAACACAATATTTAAAACTATTAAATAAATGCAAACAGCTGAATGAATAACTATTTATCATTACGGAGATATACACGAGATATTATGAGATTATAGACACAGATTCGTGGCCACTGAGAAATATGTGCTACAATTGGATTAGTATACCAATGCTAAATGTGTAACAAAGACAAACAACGGGTACATAAAGTATGGTATTTTCACCGGTAAAATGGGAAATATGACCATTGACATCATTTGTAAACTACAAAAAATGAATTAAATGATTAGGATGATATACCGAGATATTATGATGCTGCATACTATTAACAAATTATTAATAAATAACCTGAAAGTGTTTGCAATACATATAATGCAAAAGTGCTCAACAGGATCTATGCTGGTGGCACAATACAACATAATGACAGTATTACCATTAGGGTATATAATAATAACATAGAATGTGAACGCACTTTTTCTGAAAGCATGAAACACATTCGTTATACACATACATGTAATATGTCGACCGATTGATTGCAAAATAGACCTAACCACATTTGCAATGGATATATAGCCCTTATACTGTTAAATAATGACATATACATTAAACACAATAGCACTTTGTGACAGCATAATTAATGACCTTCAAACAAATGTATATAGTATGACATTTTGTTAATTATATTATTTATTAATAAAAATATTATTTTTCAAGACACTTTGCTACCACCAAAAACGTCCGTATCCCCTTTTTCTGGTGAAAAACTTATCCAAAAGAAACCATTTTCCCGGGAAAATCTTCCCTTTATGTTAACAAAAAAAATAACCATACCATACCATATATATATATATATATCCACGATATGTAATATTCATATTAATTTAATAAGTTAGAACCGGTAGCCTATTTCACGAACATTGCAAAGTATACTTTTCTAACAAAGTATACTTTGAGGGAGAAATTTTCAATTTTAGGATAAATTTATTATTTGTTATTATACTGAATTTATTACATTATCACAGCCATTTTGGCTGTGATAATGTAATAGATTCAGTATAATAATTCTGCATACTTTTAATCATCAAATATATGCAGTCGTTAGTTCTATATGAAATAATGCATTTCGGGAAAAATAAATGATTACTCCCTCTAAGTATACTTTGCTAGATAAGTATACTTTACAATGTTGGTGAAATCGGCTACTGATAATAGTTTCCCCGAGATATGGGTTTCTATTGGGGATTTTCCGTTAGAAAAAAGGAATACGGATTTTTTTTGGTTGGGATTTGGGGAGGGGAACGTTTCTTTAAGTTACATCGTTTCTAATAGTTATTTAAACAAATATAACCATACCATATCGTGGTATGGTTTTGTATTTCAAAACAATTAACTATACCGTATACATGTAAAAAGCGAAAATATTTTCATTTTATCCATATTTACTAATTATTCTATTCCAATTTAAAGGAGCTGCTATACGTTCGTGCGTTTATACATGAACTATAGAGAACAGTAAGTTAGTGTTGTGAATGGTAAAAAATATCTGGCGATGCTTAGGAAACAGGATGGGCGAGACTTGCCGAGCTCATCTTGTTTCCGTGCCGAGCCAGAAATGTACCTACTATTGTATTTATCCCGTCAAAACTTTATGACAATATTTTAAATCAACTTAATTTAGTTAATTTAGCCTTCGAGAGCGATACAACTTAGAACCAAATTGCATCAAACACTCCATTATTTTCGCTCAGTACATAGTTCGATAAATTATGGTTGTAAAGTCCCTTAATCAACAGCCATGACATTAAAGTTATCACTAGATGTACTTGTTGTGAGTACGTTACTCGTCGAAATATTTACAAAATAAACTTATAACGTCACAGCGCTTTATTTTATTATTTTTATCGTTCATGAAAAAATAGAAAAATATATTAATTTGATGCGAATGTGGAGCTCATTCATATATCCACAGGAGTCCCGTGTCACAGGAGTGTTGTAGCATGACATTGCAGTTAACTCCAATCCTGTGAAATATGTCTATTGGAATGCAGCAGTTCTGTGACACTATGTGCTGATTGTGCTTATCGATAACACGAGTATATATGCATGCTCATGTATATATAGTCCGGAGTAGTATGCATGTAGCTCCATATTACTGAACACGTATTGTAATACGTATGCAAAATGTCGAATGTCTTCTATCCTCTTATATTGTTTATAAACCGTGTACATGTGTTTATTATGAACTTTAGAATGGTACGTATGTTGTTTTAAACTGTATTGTGATAAGTGGAAATGAGTCGTCTCTTACAATTCTATATTGAATGTCAACTGTGTATGTTTTTTTTGTATAATTGTTCTGTATGTTATGGTGTGCATTGTCTGCACCATATCACGGAAACGGTATCCCATATCACAATACCGACAGTGACAACCCCTACTATCTCCTAATTAGGACTTACTATCTCCTAATTAGGACTTATTATCTCCTAATTCGTATTTAATATCTCATACGGACTTAATATCTCCTAATTAGGACTTAATATATCATACTTACGACTTATTATCTCCTAATTAGGACTTACTATCTCATAATTAGGACATATTATCTCCTAATTAGGACATATTATCTCCTAATTATGAGTTACTATCTCCTAAGTATGATTTAGTATCTCCTAATTAGGAGTTAATATCTCCTAATAAGGAGCTAATAATAGAATAGCATTGGCATCAGGACGCTTCCATAGTAACCCTGTTTGTTATTAGTGGGTGAGCCATGAGGGGTCACCATTACCACATGGGGGGGGTGGGGGGGGGGCAAATTGCCACTATGTTTTCTTGAAAGGTATATATCCCAGCATATTATTTCGCATGATACCAATTTATAAGTATTCGTTTAAAGTATGTATGCCCCTATAAGTGGACCCCCACCCCTGTAAAAGGGCTGTTTTGAAAACGTTCACATAAACTGCCGCAGAATCGCATGTACACGCTGTAAAACGTACTGAAAGCATTGCATTTGGTATTTGTGATTTACATACAATCGAACTAGAACATTTTCTTTCAAAATTGCCGCCAAAATACAAGATGGCCGCCAATACACTACTACCTTACCCCACCACACTAAACCATATATACAACTATTTTATATGACCAGTTCTTGGTTCATTCGTATTGGATTATATTTTATTAGTGAAATACAAGTTTATGCTACTTCAATAAATATTTATTACTTGAGAAATTATGTATATAAATCCAAAATGGCCGCCAACAATCTCAATATTCGTTCATTTGCCATCGTGTCACTTATATTACATCATTTAACATTTCAAAACACTCTTACGTACGATCATACGTGCATAGAAAATGGCCATGACAATAGCAAAACATGCTTGGATAACAGTTGTGTTTACCAAAATCCAAGACGGCCGCCAAATATCACGATTTCTCATCAATTTACAACGTGCTACTTAGTTTATGACATTAATCAATTGAAACAAGTAAACAGTATTACATTGACAGTAAAACAAATGGTAACACATACTTGGATAAATGCATATAGTTTACCAAATTCTAAGATGGCCGCCATAAGTTCACATTGTACTGCAACAATATATTAATATGGGCTATTCAATATGAGACGATTACTGTAATGTATATTTTTTCTGTTGTGACACGGTCTATAAATTGGAAATTATTATAATATACCTGAGTAAGTACGGCTTTTGTATGAAACAGACGTAGCCACTTTGTTTACTTTGGTCGTGGTATATTTTAATTCCCAAAGCAGTAATATTACGCAGGATTGATGGTGAAATATTTCAAATTATACAATTATATGCTCTTCATATTAATATTTCTGGCCTTCAACCTATAAGTTGGGCAATATGAAATCGTGTATATTGCCTTCATTAAGTCAAACAGTAAGCGTTGGTATGTCCCACTGACATATTACAGACATAGCTTCAATGCACTTAAGTGTTAGCGAAGTATATATAATTAAGTCTAAAACTACTCTACTCTATCAGACCATATTCTGTTTTTACTGAGCGAAACATGATGTTAAAGATATAAGTATATTGAATGCCAATACCCAGTTTTCGAATATCATAAAGCATTGTACTGTTACATGTTCATTATAAGCTGCCTATGAAACTCATTTTACTACTGCAATAACTATATTATTTAATCACTAGTCCTGATCTTATTTACACCAGTCGATTATAATCTTCCGATATGTATGTATTGAACATCCATATACGTCGTGTTGCTTCATGTGTGAGTCCGTCATTTACAGGCACCGCTGCTACATATATCATATAACTATAACAATAGGTTTCACACAACCGCGGAATGTGTTAATATTTCGACATTCATTGATATAAACCACACATATGATGATGTATAAACACGGATATCTACTGCGTATGTTTTATACTTAGTACTTACTTATTATAAACGCTTCTTCTTTTTATGAACGCTATTTGATGCCCGCCAAAAAATCAATTAATTGATAAATCACTCACTAATTAAATAAATTAGAATAGCAATGACAATAAAATAAAATACAAAAAGTCACTCACGTACAGTACCAGGAGGCACAAAACCATACCCTGCCGAATCGTCAGTGATCAATATAGTTAAACCAGGTTAGCATGGCGTTACAACGCCCATACGGTCTCCTTAACGCTTTGCATGCTAGCGGTGAAAATATCAGCCAAACAAATTAGGAGTATATGTTTTATTTCTCTGTGTAAATATGTCTTGAAATTTCATTAGAGGACTCAATTCTAATGAAATTCCAAGACATATTCATGATATTTACGGGGAGAAATACAAGAAAATATGATGATTTTTTAGTCCGCTATTTTCACATAGGGTATAGCCTATGTATTGGAATCACCTCGGACAGTTAGCCACGCCCCAGACCCCCCTCGATGCGATGGTCCGTAGTGATATCTTGGAGTAACCATAACAACAAAATGCATTGTGTTACTCAACGATTAACTGTCATACGCAACCGCTAATTGAAAATAGTATTATGAAAAGCTACTTGCACTGCACAATATCAACAACGGATGTTCTACGTACACAAATACATCGGATTATTTTGTTGCGCGTGATTTGCCTCCATTTGCGTACTCGTCTAA
The DNA here is from genome assembly GCA_029237695.1 of Conchocele bisecta. Lineage (NCBI taxonomy): Eukaryota > Metazoa > Mollusca > Bivalvia > Lucinida > Thyasiridae > Conchocele > Conchocele bisecta. Next base: position 96,759,799 of record CM055267.1, read on the forward strand.
AAGCTGTAGCGATATAATTGTTAACACATTTAAATGATTTTGTGTTTATATTAATACTCTTTTTTTAGGCACCATCTCGTTATTACATTCATACACATGACTCCATTTTCTTGTCCAATCTGAAAACGCCAGTAGCATTGTAATTCCAACCAATTGGTTTCCCAGTGAAGGAAACTTTTGTACTTTCAGTGTTGAATATGCAAGGGAGCCCCCTCCCATCCCACACATTTTGCTGTTGAACATACATGTAACACCAAGCCAATCCATCAGTCATTATTATGTTCTCATGCTTCAGATTTTGAACAATTATAATACCAATCTAAGGGACTGAACATTATTTATCACCAAGGGGTTTGGGTGGGAATGGGGCTGGATACATTTTGTTAACTCACCTTAGACAAGTAAAAGCCCCCACCCCTTCCCACAGCTTTTCATTAAATTTTCAAGGCCTCCCCCCATTGAACTATTAATAATGTTCAAGCCCAAAACGAAACGGTTCAAATGAGTGGTAACAACGTAATTATTCTATCATATTTTTTTAGTAAACATATATAGCATCTACTGATTGCACTGCCTGGGTTAATTATGCCCCTATGCGATAGCCAGGGGGACATACTGCCTTGCTCTTGAGGTTCCGTATGTCCGTCCGTCTGTACATTTACATGAACAAGATTGTAAGAGTTTCTCCAGTTAGAGTCCATTATTCCAGAGGGGCATATCCATGTTTTACAAACATAATGTCTAGTGTCAATGTTGGTACAAAAGCTAATTTATTAAAGGTATTAATACTTACATTTTCCTAAAATGTTGGGCAAGTAGCTTTTTTGTCTGGGCAAGTAGATTATAATTGTACTTGCCCGGCCGGGCAAGTATGAAAAGTGAATATTGTTAAGCCCTGTCACCTGTGTGAAAATGAGTCACACGTTTGACAGCTACAAACTACCTGACCTCCAGAAATACCTGAGAAACAGAGGCGTGACCGTGACGGGTTACAACTATTTCATTCACAAAACAGAAGTAAACATGGCGATGTCAAAGTAATGCAGAAACTTTAACAAAAATCCTGCTACAACATTGTTTTGTGCAGACAAGGCATTTTCAGGCGCGACACCGCTTCCGTGGCGGAATTCTTGTAGTACCCTATGATCAGTACTTTCAGTACTTTGATTTAAGTATGTATAGCCCACAAGTTTCCAGCATACAGAGAGTTAACTTCATATTATGGCGCACAGAGACAGTAACATAGAGGAAACATACAGCGACGAAATAAAACGGTCAATAAGGCAACACCCTGACAGTGACAAACCACAGCACTTTAGTGTAATGTGCGACAAGCATGTAACAGGTCACCAATAAGTACAATGAAACACAGCAAATGTACAAATGAAGGGACAATATGATGAACTTGAGTAGCATTGTGGACGCTGTCGCGAGAACAACATAATTTTACACATGACATTTAATTACCATTACAAGCACGGCATAGCAATACTGTATTCTAATGCACCGAAACTAGAAAGCACGCATCTGATTGGTCAATTGAAATCAGAGCCTATAAAATATGAAAAATCACAGCATATAAAATCTCCGTTTTACCAGCCTGTGTTTTACAACTTGACATATTTATGTAACCCTACGCGCTTTTGTAAACAATGGCCAGCGCGGCGGGGAATGCAAATATTTCCAAATTAATTTCGGTACATTTTCGGTTATCCATTCGGCCATATTGACATGTACAACCCAAAGCGGGAAAGAGAATCTACCAACGGCTGACAAACGTGGCTTCAGTGTCGTGGCCCTTCAGCAAATTCCTAAAAATATTACCCCACCCGCCCAAAATGCAGAAGAATTTAATAAAGTGCTCAAATGCAAACTCAATATTCCAGTACCAGCCTATAACTTTTACGAATTCAATGTGCACATACATGAATATACATAATAAACTGTATTGCAGATGGGTATTCACCTGAATTAGGCGTAAATCCAGGGAAATCCTAGGCCTGTTGACACAAGTTGTTGCTGACATTTCCTTTGTAAAATCACACGAACCCAATGCAGAATTGTTGGCATTTCTTTAAATGAATAAAAGCAAATAACTGTTGCAACTACACATACAAAAGCAATACAATAGTTAATATAAACATTACAGTTGAATAAATGTATAGATGTCTTAGAAAAAGTCCCGTTAATCTCTATTTGAAATGGGAATATTCTTCGGCGGAGTTAAATTTCTTCAAATTCATTTTGGTGTGAGGCGGTTATCGATATGACGACAACAACCTGCTGACGTAATGAAAAAGATCAATGTTCGTGATATGCTACGACGTTTATAGAAAGCGGGAGCACACTAGGTGCATTAGAATGGGGAATTAACCATGCCCCTTTGTATTTTTCGATTTGGAGCGGTATGTGTGAGGTTTTATGGTCTGTGAATCAGTTTTACGGCTCCGCTGACGCGTCGCCGTAAAACTGATTCACAGACCATAAAACCTCCCACATACCGCTCCAAATCGAAAAACAAAGCATGGTTATCCCCTAACTTCAAAGTAATATCAGTAGCGGTTAAAACACGACATGCATAGTAATATACTACTCATAACTGCATTTGACAGCATCCGCCCTCAGCAGTAGTTGGAGCCAACAGAAGTAAATGTCCTGATAGTAAATGATTGCCAATTCGAACATCAGGTGAACATCCCCACTCGGTTCATAGAATACACTTCAATGATTGCCATCGTAAGCAATAGGTGGAAATTGTCGTCAACTATATGTCTGGCAGTGACTAACTTTAAGTTAGTACAATGCAGTATGCTTTAAAATGGAGTGGTCTGTTGACATACTTCCAGGACATGTTGTTGAATTGGATATTAAATGTTTCAGTCTATCAGTTACATTTAGATTGAAGGAAATATGATTGAAAACAACATGGTGTAGCTTGTGGTGTAAAATGAAAGTATATATTGTAATGTTAATCTGGTTAACTAAGTGCTTTAGCGTTATGCTACTAGACAATTATTGCAACGCTTGCCAGTTGCAATGTTTCATCTGTGTGACTGGTGTAAAGTTTGTGTAGCTACGCGTAACCAACAGACAGGGACATTGTCGTATAACACAGTGTCGTATGTTACGAAACAGATACGGTTCTATTTGAAATGTATGCATCTTTTATCTTTAGTAGATATTCATAACAATAATATATTGTGTTTGTAAATCTACTGTCCCTGTTAGCTACAGATGCCATTTACTGGTTATGTGTTAAATACTAGTGGCAAGGATTTCAGGATGTTTTGGATTTGTATAAGTATGTATGCACGTAGAAACTATTAACTGATAGAATATAAATACGAACTGGTCTAATTAAATGGGCCTGTCCATGACATTTCCAACATTGGCGTGGTAAATGATATGCCATGGAGTAAACGATAAAGTTACATGACGTAGAGTCAACGGAGCCGACACACACTTAGGCTTATGGCGCAGCCACATACAAAGATCAAACACTGTGGTTTTGACAATATACATGTTTAGAAGTGTTTATCAATGGCATATACATGAAAGTAATATATCATTGTAATCTTAATAGAATGTTGTTTATGGAATAGTGAAACGTGAAAATGCCATGTGTATGCCACATTATCTTTTTTCCATGCCCTGGCTCAAATATTAGTGGTATCTATAAACATATAGTAATTTGTGAAATTATGATATTCAAAGTTTCGCATGAGTAACAACTGGCTGACCCTTTCAATACGGTGGACATTGTAATAAACAAACACTCACTTATAATGTTAACGTAATATCTAGGTGAATAAATAGTATGTGTTTATTTCGTTGTGAGTCGTACATTGCTAGGTCTTAGAGTGTAGATTGGTGTCCGTTGAAAACACTGTGCTTACAGCTTCATGCTCAACTTTAGGTATACTATTTATATTTTTCCACAATAATAAATATTGACATTGCAGCGAAGATTAAACGTAGCTGTCGTTCTGAAACCAGTTCTTATGACCGAAATTCATTAAACTACTAGCACAGCAATATGACGTGTACACCATGTCCTTGAAATGACAATACTAAATGATACATTTGGAAGCAGACAGATGATAAATCATACTCATATTAATAGCATCGCAGATTAATCAAACACATATTCATAACAACATCACTGAAAGCATAGTAAACAGTAAGCATGTAAATATAAATGGTTGGCTTTATTCGAAATTGAAGTATAATACACATTGATTATTTATTTACCAGTCAAATACACACACTCGTTTGGTTTTGACACACCAACATTCAGATATGTTTTCTTCCATAGGATAACACACCATTTATTTCAGAAGGCCAATTTAACACACAAACTCAACATGGTAGACAAAACACTGATACATGGTGGAATATTAATTTCGGCAGCCACCTTGATTTTATATAAGTATGCTCATTAAATATTCATATGAAAGCTGTTTTTTTGTATAACGCTATCAAACTAATTTATTTTGCCTAGTTCATCAATTTGTGATTGCCGTTAATTAATTGAAATATATTGCCTTAGGACAAGCATGGAGGAGTAAAGTGTAGAAGTATTGATATTTGGCAGCCATCTTGGATTTATATATGGAATTTAGGCTATCACAATATGTGTCACTGCCCGTCCAGATAATGGAAGAAGTACACTACCATTTATTACAAAGTAACTATAGTTCGATTGTGTTAGCGGCGGGTTGGGTTGGTGGGTGAACTTTTCATAATTTTGGCGGCCATCTTAGATTTTGATAGCAGTTTTTGACGAAAGTGCAAGTTCCTATGTTCTATAAATTCCAACCACTGATTAGCATGTTTTCGTTATCGTTTTATAATGTGTAAATACGAATTTGCTTTTATGCTACAGGCTTTTTAAACACCACAGAAATTGTCTGGATTGGCAACTATGATATTTAGCGGCCATCTTGTATTGTTTTACATAATATTATATTCCTAATTGCTACGTATTCATAAACATGTTATCATCTAAAATTTTACTTTGAGAACATAGTTCAACCATAAACATACTTCTGTTTTGCCAATAAGTGATTCAGTTCGTACATATTTAGTGTGAAATGTACCGTACTTGGGTTTTGGCATCCATCTTGGATTTTGGCGGCCATTTTGGATGAAAATGGTCAATTTCGATTTCATGTAACTTACAGATTGCTATCATGCGGGATTAATATCTAGAGATGCATACCTTTCACTAAAATATAGTGGTAATTTGGCCCACCCCCCCCCCCCACCCCGAGTATATCTAACAATGGACTATATTTTACATTATACATTTCATTTTGCTGATATATAATGGGCTAAAACCCGTGTGTGCCGTCATTATTTATTGATGACGTCATTTTATTGACTTCAGCTCAAAGTCGCTTAAATGATTAAAGTAATCCAGCGGCAATAATTCGGTTCCAGAGTCTTCACAGTCCTGTGTATAAAGAAAAAAGGTCTGCAAAATGTCTGAAAATATTATTATTATTACAAATCCTTAAAATTTGTTAAAACAAGGACAGAATTAGTAAAAATTGGCAATTCAAACACGACAACTCAGGTCGACAACTCAGGTCGGAGAATACTCAGATATCATTCCATATTTTGAAAATCATGAATACATCAACGGACAACAGAGTTATATCAGCCGGAAATTCAAACAAATGTCAACAGGGGAAATGTATGATATGTATGATTCATTTGTGCGCATTAACATAACAGCTACTCTATCTGAATGCATTTAAACACAAGAAAAACAAATGGACCGACATGCAAATAGCAGCAAGATCGTCAGCCATTTGGAAAGGTGACTGTTCTAAACTCCATTAAAGTTACATGCCCACTCAGTAATCTGAGACATTTTCTGTCAAAATAACCATTCGTTCACCATTACCCCATGTATTGATTGACAATATTATACATTTTATATCAGACGCAAATTTTCACACTGATATCAGGGGCGATAACCGTGTTTTTTTTAAAATGTTCACGGACATTACTATTTATTCTCTGTATTCATTTTTAGCTCGATTGCACGAAGTGCAGAAGAGCTTATGCATACCCCCGGCATCGGCGGCGTCGGCGTCAGCGTCGGCGTCGGCGTCGGCGTCGGCGTCGGCGTCGGCGTCGTCCACAAACTTAACGTTGGGGTAAATGTCTTATGACTTCTGTTTCCTTTCATGGAACACCTTGTTATTTCATACATGCATTCCTCAGATGACCCTCTATCATGCTGTAGCAAACCATGACCCACCACCCAACTCTTACCCCAAGGTCAAGGTCACAAACTTAGCACATTCATAAACTTAACGTTGTGGTAAATTTCTTATAACATCTGTTTCCTTTCATAGAACGCTTTGATATTTCATACATGCATTCCTCAGATGACCCTCTATCACGCTGTAGCAAATACATGACCCACCACCCAACCCTTACACCAGGGTCAAGGTCACAACCTTAGCACATTCATAAACTTAACGTTGGGGTAAATTTCTTATAACATGGAAATCCATGACCCACCACCCAACCCTTACCCCAGGGTAAAGGTCACAAACTTAGCATGTTCATCAACTTAACGTTGGGGTAAATGTTGTGTAACTTGTTTATTTACAGGGAAAACACATTCATAAACTTAACGTTCGGGTAAATGTCTTATAACATCTGTTTTCTTTCAGGGAATGTCTTCATATTTCATACATGCATGCTGTAGCAAATCTACGATCCATCACCCAACCCTTACCCCGAGGTCAAGGTCATAAACTTAGCATGTTCATAAACTTAACGTTGGGGTAAATGTTGTGTAACTTGTTTATTTACAGGGAAAACACATTTATAAACTTAACGTTCGGGTAAATGTCTTATAACATCTGTTTTATTTCATGGAACGCCTTGATATTTCATTCATGCATTCCTCAGATGACCCTCTATCATGCTGTATAAATCCACGACTCACCATCCAACCCTTACCCCAAGGTCAAGGTCACAAACCTAGCACATTCATAAACTTAACATTGGGGGTAAATGTTGTGTAACTTCTGTTTCTTTACAGGGAATACCTTCATATTTCATACATGCATTCATCTGATGATACTCTATCATACTATAGAAAAGTCATGATCCACCTCCCATCCCTTTCCCCAAGGTCAATGTCACAAACTTAGCACATTCATAAACTTCACGTTGGGGTAAATGTCTTATAACATCTGTTTCCTTTCATGGAACACCCTGATATTTCATACATGCATTCTTCTGATGATACTCTATTGTGCTATAGCAAATCTATGACCCACCCCTTACCCCAAGGTCAAGGTTACAAACTTAGCACATTCATAAACTTAACGTTGGGGTAAATATCTTATAACATATGTTTCCTTTCTTGAAATGCCTTGATATTTCATACATGCATTCCTCAGATGACCCTCTATCGTGCTGTAGCAAATTCACAACCCACCACCCAACTCTTACCGCAAGGTCAATGTCACAAACTTAGCATGTTCATAAACTGAACGTTGGGGTAAATGTTGTGTAACTTCTGTTTATTGACAGGGAACGCTTTGCTATTTCATACATGCATTCATCTGATGATCCTCTATTGTGCTACAGCAAATCCATGACCCACCCCACCCCTTTTCCCAAGGTCAAGGTCACAAACTTAGCACATTCATACATGCATTCCTCCTGTGAATAGCTATCATGCTGTAGAAAATAACCAACTTAGTGCGTTCATAAACTTAACGTTGGGTTACATTTTGTTTTACTTCTGTTTTCAGGGAGCGCATTGATATTTCATATATGCATTCATCTTAATATGCTATATTATGCTATAGCAAACCTACGACTCACCTTGCACCACTGACCCCAATGTCAAGGTCCACCGCACGCCCCTTAAAGGTACATGGCCACGCAGCAGACTACACTGTACTACTACTTTTCATTTTCTGTCATGCCTTATATGAGCCATTTGTCTACCCACTAACGAGTTATTTTTAATTACGGCGCGTATTAATTGGTGTTAAATCGCGTTGTATATGCTGCGACCAGAAAGGGTATTGTCCGACCTCATGCTATTTTTACCAACACGCGTCACGTGACACGGTCAACCATATCACATCTTTGACATGCGCAGTGAAGTATCGGAAGTTGAGAAGAAAAATCTCTATTCGAGTCCAAATCTAAATCTCCACGTAACTCTTTCCATTTGGTGATCTGGTCGCCAATATTAACCACTCTCTCTCTCTGTACTGCCTGTCACTCAGACATTTCGCCTTTTTTTTGGCCGACGCCTTTTCATACAATTTCCGTCCTGGACGTTTCGACATGTTGATATTCTTGTTTACACATTGGGAAGCCTACTGGCGCGCGTAGTATATTGCGCATGCGCACCGCAAGCCGTGATGTGAAAGTCGTCGTCCCCGCACATTATCAAAATAGACTGTTACCGCCGCGCGTCGCTAACAGTAAATTGATAATTAATAAATGATTATATTTGTATAGCGGGCACTCTTAATTTTTAGAACTGGTGGAATAGTGACATAATTATACACTTATTTAATTTCTATAAAGAACATTTTGTGCCTACTGCGTGGGCATGTACCTTTAACCCAAGGTCAAGTTATATAATATTCATGTTTTGTATGCAACTGTGCCAAGTTTGAGTGAAGGCTGCCAACAAGCGAGCTTCGTTGTCTTCTGACAACTCTTGTTTGATGTGCAATGATTATACTTTATAATCTATCGAAACTATTATTTGTTCAGGTGACGCATTTAATTAGTATAAATAATTACAAAATAACATGCCTCATTTCCATATGAAAATAGCCTGATACCACCACGAGTCACTATATATCAGTAAAATAAATCTTACGAAATGATTATATCTGTATAGCGGCCACTCATAATTTTTAGAACTGGTGGAATAGTGACACAATTATACACTTATTTAATTCCTATAAAGAACAGTTTGTGCCTACTGAGTGGGCATGTACCTTTAACATGTTTAAGGTAGAAGAATGTCAGATACTTGACCATATTTAAAAAATATATTCATCATATTAGATGACAAACTATGTTCAGATATAAAATCAATGACTACGTACCAATTCAGAAGGTATTTGATGTGCATGTGGCAATCATTCACATGGCGTTACCGAATGACATCAGTGTAATGACGGAACGTAAACAATTTCGCATTATTTTCAATTAAAATAAGTTTATACCGCAGCCATTGCTCCATGAAACATAATAAAGTGGGTTGAATATATGCTGTTTATATATGAAGTAACGTAATATACCTGAAATAGCCTAACATACATGAAGTGCAATTTTTGCTTGATCAGTCTCAACAGATAATTCAAGATGGCGGCGGATTTTAAAATCTCTGAATTTTGTATTTTGTTTACAGTACCATATATGCGACGTAACACGGACATATCAATTATGATTTTAATGCTTATTATGACAACTGTGGAGTCTAAAGCCAGCCAATATTGAAGCTCATCGTAAATAAATCGGAGATTTAATCCGATACAATACTGAATTTATCTAGCGTGGACGCCGCCATTTTGCTTTGAATGACGTCGCTAGATTTGTGACGTATGGAGACTGAATGATATCAAAACATGACTTCACGGACATTCAAACAATTAAGTTCAATATGCGATGTAAATTAAATACATGATTGGTGCCGTCGAATACTATACAATATATTCGGTTTCGCCTCGACAATAAAGCTGTCTAAGGCTCAACCGAATATATGTTATATTCGACGGCACTAACCATATATTTACTGTATATTTGACCATCGGCTAGCATAAAACATTACCTGACAAATAGAATACTAGCTTAGTATATATTGATATCATGTTTATCAGGCTCGGCTGAAAAACATTAGAAATTTCTCGACGATCCTCGGAATTCCTACGCATTTCCTTGACTTGCCTGAAAAGTTCATATCAAAAGATACTACACTGTAGCCTGGTTTTCTTAATATAATTTGTGATATTCCCGCGAAGGAAGGAATATGGATCTTTGTTAAAGGCACTGTGTATCAGTAGACGATTTCATCAAGATTGCAAAGTATACTTATCTAGCAAAGTATACATTGAGGCAGTAATCATTTATTTCCCCCGAAATGCATTATTTCATATAGAACTAGCAACTGCATATATTTGATGATTAAAAGTATGCAGAATTATTATACTGAATTTATTACATTATCACAGCCAAAAATGGCTGTGATAATGTAATAAATTCAGTATAATAAAAATTAATAAATTGAAAATGTCTCACTCAAAGTATACTTTGCTAGAAAAGTATACTTTGCAATGTTGCTGAAATAGGATACAGATGTACACAGAAAGTTATGAAGCAGATTAACAATAAATGTAGTTTATTGTAGATTTGTATCATATTTCCGAACCTAATTGTACATATGAGACACGCCATGCGATTTTGTACTTTCGGACATCTGCGTAATGTCATTAAATACGTTTACAAAATTTACAATATTTTTCCTAATTAAAGTCAAAAGTTGACACAATTTTCATGAACATTTTGTCAACTTTTGACGCCATATACGGAAAATATTGAACATTTTGTAAAGGTATTTCATGAAATTACGCAGATGTCCGAAGGTGCAAAATCGCATGGCGTGTCTCAATTATGAGTCGTCTAAAAACGGATTGGTAAAAAACAATAAGGAGCGTCCCAAACGCTAGTGTATCTGTAATCGACGGTTTCTAATTTAATTTAATCTATATTATTTATATTACTTAAACTGGTGTCTTTACTGTAAACCTCTTTCTAAATGTGGTACGGTATGATCATTATAGAATAAATAATAATTTTATGTCATATGTTTACCTTACTTGTACGTGCCTAGTGAAAATGCATAACCAAATTGTCTCCCCTAGCTGTGTATCACAGCGTCGATATGTATAGGTTATTTGATTTGTATGTAAATATAGTTCCACAGCGTGCGCGGCGGAACGAGTGGCATATATCCACATACAAATCAAATAACCTTTTTATTATATACGTACATCAAACAGTTTATACAAAATATAACCAAAATAAACCAATTAGTGATGAGTTCGAAGGAACTATTTTGCGCTGTGAAGCGTAGTTCCGGTATAAGAGAAAATTATTCAGCCCATTAAAGGTTTCAGTCCGCGCATGCGCAGACGGAACAATAACAATCGGTGCCAAGGCTGTGTAAAGTTTAAGTCATTGATTATATTTCAAGATGTAATGAGATTAACGTACGCACGCCTGGGGAACTATGTTACAACGAGGCCGCCATGGCACCGAAAAACATCACGCCGTGGAGTCGAGTTTTTGCTATTCACAGATTTGCTGCTTTTACATGTGTCAGATGTAGAAGCCAATTATTCGCTAAACAACAAAAGGTAATATTTATTTTCTTATATCAAAATGTTCTATAATGATTGCTTGAGGTCACACATACATGTGTATGTCGTTTGCGTGTTTGGTGTTAGCAAAATTGGAGTAATGTTTATTTACTTTCGTTTTCCTATCAAAACGTATGTAAATTTCAAACTCGTATACAATCATATTCGGCCACACAATTTACTGTTTAACACATGCTTTGTTATTGTATTTTCATTTTACGATCTGCTAATATCTCCTTTGTGCAAAGGAATACGTTAGACCATTGCAAACTGAAGCTTGAAAGTATTACTTTAAGTCACGGAGTAGTTGACGATTGGTACGGAGTAGTTGACGATCGCTATCTTGCATCACGGCGTTTCTTTGATATCGTTACAGAGTGTGGTCGAGATATGGAGTACTCATACACAGAGGGACCAAGCCTAGTAATCGATGAAACTGACATCTCATTGAATGTTTCTGTAGCGGAAGAGAATGTTTCTGTAGATGAAGAAATCCCCGAGACCCCTAGAGCTTCTGTGAGAGCACCGTGCCATACCAGTACACCGAAGCCAAGTAGGCACGATCCTACACCAGTACGCATATATACGTGTCCTGAAGTGACATGTACTTACCAGACCAAGTCGCGTGGTAACTTGAAACGGCATGGGTCGACCAGGCACGGTGGACAGAAAGACATGTTTACTTGTGATAGGTGCCAAAAGCAAAACAGTTGCAAATATGATTTGCAACAGCACATCCAATGTTCACATTTAAATTCCAAACTAATGTGCGAAACATGCAGCAAGGAGTTTATGACTAGACAGGGCTTATCGCGTTATAAGGCGGTGAAACGTGATAAAACATTTAAATTCAAATGTAATCAGTGCGAAAAGGGATACAGTGACAAACATATGTATTATGGCCATATGAATACACACAAACAAATCATATTCATGTACAACGTGTTCCAAGACGTTGTTTTACTATAGTAGCCAACAGAAACATGTAGCATCGTGTACTGATAGACCAGACAAATACAAATGCGCAAAATGCGGAGAAAAACAGAAATCATCCACTTGTCTACGAGATCACTTGGAGGGTATGCGTGGAGATAGGAATAAACGATGCACCTGTGGCAAAACATTTGCATGGCGACCGTCGTACGTACGCCATCTGAAAGTATGCAAATTTCGTTCTCGTTTACAATGATAGTTTAGTTTATCAACATATCCATCCTATATGGAACGCCAAATCTACATAACCTCAAATATATCTTGCTAGCTCTAAATATTTAGAGCTAGCAATATATATTTAGAGCTAGCAATACAAATTTGGAGAGCTCTCTAAATCATTTGGAGAGCTCTCATCATCTCGAGCTAACTCTAAATATATTAATGATATCTCAAATTGATTTTTAGTGAGCATTATCTAACTTTGATTTGGAGAGCTCTCTAAATCATTTGGAGATATCTCGAAATCACTCTGAGATCTCTAAATAATTTGGAGATATATCGAAATCATTTGGAGAGCTCTCGAAATCATTTGGAGAGCTCTCAAAATTATTTGGAGAGCTCTCGAGATCACTTGGAGAGCTCTCGAAATCATTTGGAGATATCCAAATCAAAGTTATATAATGCCAGCTACAAATAAATTTGAGATATCATTAATTGATTTAGAGCTAGCTCGAAATGATTTCAAGAGCTCTAAATATATATTGCTATCTCTAAATATATATGGCTGGCTCTAGCAATATATAATTGGGCCACGCTCTGTGAAAACCAGCCTTAATGACAACATTTTCAATTAGCACTTTTTTTCATTTTTTGATGCGGACACCTTTCAAAAACAATATGCAGAAAAGAAAATCCAAATATGTTTCATAGTTTTTGTTTTATCTCACTTTTTGTAGCACCATGTGAATCACGCAAGGAAAACAAGTAAAGTCATCGAGAAAATGACGTTATTGAAACGCTGACGTTTGTACAATGCAAAACAACAGCCTACACTGGCTACAGTAGAAATGCGTGTTCATAAACTCATTGACTGTGCTTGCTGTAAACTGTATTTGCTGAGTTATACTATCAAGCATTGAACAGAATAAAACTATGATATGTACATGTAGCGAACAAATCAAACGCACCACTATCGATTTTAATTCTATAATTAGCCGACCTGTGACTTCGTAATTTGCTACTATCGCCACCTATCACAGACTATGCATATACGTGTATCGTCAGAAAGATACATTGTAATTATTTGAGAATTTAGTTCAGAATCTAATTGACGTTATTTACGTAACAGTTAAGTGTGACGTCATTTATTGATGTAGACATTACGTCACTGACCAAAGACCAAACACAAACAACTAAACGACATTCCTGGTGTTTGAAATTAAACAATCTGTGATTGAAACAAATGTTACTTTTTTTCTGTAGAAATGAATGACCTGAATTTGGTTAAAATTTGGATGCACATATCAATGACTTCAGCGTCCAATGGTGTCTAGAGGGTAGTCGGACACCCCCGGGGAGTTTTAAACGAAATTCCGGAATTGCTACGCGTTTCCTAGCCTTGCCTGATAAACTTGATATCAAAATACACTAGCCTGGTATTCTCTATATATGGACATGCTCTCAGGTCTAGCTATGTCCCGGCTACTTTATGTTTGACCCTGTTTACATAATTGAGGGAAAATTCTGAATATTTTTCTTATTTCTCCTTCAAAGTATATATGCTTATATGGTGTGACCACTCATTTGTAATCATAATATAACCAAAATAACTGTCCATAAAGAAGTATAATATTGATATATTGGGTTATATTTTCGCATTGAAATATTTAAACCTGCAAGTGTACTCCACCATCTAGTAAAATGGACTAAGATCGATCTCAACCAATCAACGTAGAGATGACATAGACTATCCTACGCAAACTAATATTTGTGGACAAAACTGACTTTTGTGGACAAAACTGAATTCTGTCCCACAAAACTGAATTTTGTTCACAAAACTCAATTCTGTCTTACAAAATTGAATCCTTTATAACAAATTAAAATGAATTTTGTATATCAGAATTTTACATAATTGGATTTTGTGATTTTTAGTGTTACAAAACTCAATTTTGTATACGTAATTAACCTGTCCTGCATGGCGCCCCGTAGTGTAGATGCTGTTCCGCCTTAATGTTTACCGCTAACCCGAATTTTCTGTTTGTGAAAAACATTCGGGTTAGTTTACCACCTACCAATAACGAATATAATTTCCGTCGTGTTTAAAAATAAATATGAGTACATGTATTCTGTTCTTTTTCAATCGAATCAGAAAATAATGACTGGTCGATGCCGAGTTGAGCTGTGTTCAGCCTCGGCACACACGAAACAATACGAATTTGAATGCAGTCAGAAATATGTATAAGCCCACGCCCAGATGGCTCTATATCAGAACACCGAATACTATAGACACTGCGCATATGTGCAGGCCGGGTTGGTTAAGCAGTAACTGCAAGCAGAGTAATACGGTTCTGTCATGTCATGCCCCCTGCATTTCCTCAATGCACTGTTAACTAACCATATTCGACTCGAATACATCATCTAACTTATACCTTGTCACGTGTACATGAAAGTTAGCGTGACTCATCAAAATGCGTAAAGCAGTCTAATCATTAATAGTGCAGTGGGATAAGGGCATGTTTGTGCACTTTTGGAAACAAACATGAAACTTTGCACACGGGTAGATATCATAAATGTAAGCAGCATAGGCTATATAACCACTTCGACAGCACACTGTGGCGCCCTGTGGCGCCAACTAATGGCGTCACATGGTGGCTCACCTTCCCACATGAATGGAATGCCCATAACTAAATCCCAAAATCGGAACTGGGTTTGTACAGCGTGTACGGTTCCGTCTTAGACGGCCGAAAACACCCGATCCCGCTCTAATCTGAACGGGACCGTATAGCAAAATTAGTAAAGAGCGCACACATGCGCCCCGGGTTCGATCTTCAAGTTGTAAGTACATGCATAGCTGATGGTGGTCGCCAGACAGGATAAGTTTGTTTTCTTTGAGTATTCCGGTTTCAACCCAAATTAAGAAACATGCAGACGCCTCCAACTACGCCGACTACAATTGTTCTCGCGTTTGTTTGTAATTGTTATATAAATAAAGTTTAAAATAAATATTAGCATTATGATTACATATTACTGATTTTGTTATGTGTTATCTAAAAATACCGGTCGTATGGTTATTTAGTTTCAAATGTCATTTCACAAGTCGTCCATATAATATATGATAAACAATCATAAATGCAATATGCCCATTTGCATAAAAAATAATCGACAAAATTACTACGTATTTTCTTGAAGGAAACCGAAGAAAAAAAAGACAACTATCTGAATCACTATGAAAACAACAACAATTCTGCCACGCATATCCAACATTAACATATGTGTGAGCCGTAAAGCGTACAGCTATAAATAGGACAACTTATTGAAATGACGCAACAATTTCAAGTGTCAAAATCCGACGTGACGTTGGTAAATTTAGGGGATAACCATGCTTTGTTTTTCGATTTGGAGCGGTATGTGTGAGGTTTTATGGTCTGTGAATCAGTTTTACGGCTCCGCTCAGACCATAAAACCTCACACATACCGCTCCAAATCGAAAAACAAAGCATGGTTATCCCCATTCTAATGCACCTAGTGTGCTCCCCGCTTTATATAAACGTCGTAGCATATCACGAACAGTGATCTTTTTCATTACGTCAGCAGGTTGTTGTCGTCATATCGATAACCGCCTCACACCAAATGAATTTGAAGAAATTTAACTCCGCCGAAGAATATTCCCATTTCAAATAGAGATTAATCGGGACTTTTTTCTAAGACATCTATACATTTATTCAACTGTAATGTTTATATTAACTATTGTATTGCTTTTGTGTGTGTAATTGCAACAGTTATTTGCTTTTTATTCATTTAATGAAATGCAACAATTCTGCATTGGGTTCGTGTGATTTTACAAAGGAAATGTCAGCAACAACTTGTGTCAACGGCCTAGGATTTCCCTGGATTTACGCCTAATTCAGGTGAATACCCATCTGAATACCCATCTGCAATACAGTTTATTATGTATATACATGCATGTATTGGAATTCGTAAAGTTATAGGATGGTACTGGCATATTGAGCTTGCATTTGAACACTTTATTAAATTCTTCTGCATTTTGGGCGGGTGGGGTAATATTTTTAGGAATTTGGTTTGTTGAAGGGCCACCACACTGAAGCCACGTTTGTCAGCCGTTGGTAGGTTCACTTTTCCGCTTTGGGTTGTACATGTCAATATGGCCGAATGGATAACCGAAAATGTACCGAAATTAATTTGGAAATATTTGCATTCCCCGCCGCGCTGGCCATTGTTTACAAAAACGCGTAGGGTTACATACATATGTCAAGTTGTAAAACACAGGCTGGTAAAACGGAGATTTTATATGCTGTGATTTTTCATATTTTATAGGCTGTGATTTCTATTGACCAATCAGATGCGTGCTTTCTAGTTTCGGTGCATTAGAATTATGCGTAACTTTGCGACGTCATTTTCAGCCTTTCATGACGTTGTCATTAAGGCTGGTTTTCACAGAGCGCGGCCCATATATATTTGAGTTTATGTAGATCTGGCGTTCCATAATATTATTATACCCACTTTTTTTAAATAAAAAAAATGGGTATATTGTTTTCGTCACGGGTGTCCGTCCGTCCGTCCGTACGTCCCCGTCCGTCCGTCCGTCCGTCCGTCACGTTTCTTGTAAGAAGTAAAACTGTTTAACCGTAATAGGTATGGATTTGAAACTTGGTGTGTTCCTTCCTTATGGTGTGTACATGCGCAGTGATTTTGGATTTTGTATTCTACCCCCACGATCATGGATTATCTCCCCCTTTTCAACTCGGAATTCGCCATTTTTACCTTGTAAGAAGTAAAACCTTTTAACCTTAATAGGTATGGACTTGAAACTTGGTGTGTGCCTTCCGTATGGTCTGTACATGCGCAAAGTGATTTTTGATTTTTTATTCGACTCCCGATCATGGATTATCTCCCCTTTTTCGACTCATAATTCGCCATTTTTACCTTGTAAGAAGTATCACTTTTTAACCCTAACAGGTATGGACTTGAAACTTGGTGTGTGCCTTCCTTATGATCTGTACATGCGCGAAGTGATTTTGGATTTCTTATTCGACCCCCCCCCCCCAGATCATGGATTATCTCCCCCTTTTCGACTCAGATTTCGCCAATTTCGCCTTGTAACAGAGGAAAAGTGGGTATTTTGCGATGGCGTGCCATCGACTTTGCTCTAGTTATATCTAGTCAATTATTGTTGATATATCATTATACATACCCGTTCTTTTGTTATTTGTTCGTTTTGTTATTTGGTTATCTCTCATCATCTAGAGCTAGCTCTAAATCAATTAATGATATCTCAAATTGATTTGTAGCGAGCATTATATAACTTTGATTTAGAAAGCTCTCTAAATCATTTGGAGGTGTATCGAAATCACTCGGAGATCTCTCTAAATCATTTGGAGATATATCGAAATCATTTGGAGAGCTCTCGAACTCATTTGGAGAGCTCTCGAAATCATTTGGAGAGCTCTCGAGATCACTTGGAAAGCTCTCGAAATCATTTGGAGATATCCAAATCAAAGTTATATAATGCCAGCTACAAATCAATTTGAGATATCATTAATTGATTTATTGCTAGCTCTAAATATATATTGCTATCTCTAAATATATATGGCTAGCTCTAGAAATATATTATATATTTGAGTTTATGTAGATCTGGCGTTCCATAATATTATTATATCTAGTCGATTATTGTTGATAGATCATACATGTTCTTTTGTTATTTGTTAGGTTTGTTATTTGGTTAGTCACAAATTCAAATATGATTATTAGTGTTTCAAAACTGACAGCCTTCATGGTTGGTGTATGTAGCTGATGAATACTATATAACCAGGTCAGACTCAAAATGACATAATTTACCAAATTATTCGATCTTGTCATGCGATGTTTTTTGCCAACATAACTCGGATTCATTGGTACTGTTATTCTTATATTTTCCCATATGCGACTGTAAAATAAATACAAAAGTTCGAATAAATATCGTCTTTACTCTGTAACTTAGATTTTTATCTCGACTCCACTCCGTCACATACAGGTGCCACTCCGTAACATTTAAATAATGCTTATTTTCAAATATCTGCCGATTTAACGGGCAAATAACTTTGTGTATAACAAGCAGTCACATGGTAATCGATGTTACGTCACTAGTATTGTCATTGGGTGGTGTCTTATCCAAATTTATATGTGGAACCAGTATATGCTCAATTCTTGAATTAACAGATACTTTTCGAAACATAAATTGCATATACTGTGTCACAGATACATTCTCACTACATTAATACATAATAATATTAATAGTTTCGAATGAAGAAAATGTAATACCATCGTCTTGGCATTAAACTGTCAGCCATATAGACGGTTGTTCCAGCTTCCTCGTCAAAACGGCGTGATAAAAACAATGTTTATCGACTCCACGGCGTGATGTTTTTCGGTGCCATGGCAGCCTCGTTGTAACATAGTTCCCCAGGCGTGGTACGTCTAAGCATAAAAATGGTCCGAAATGTAAAATTTAGGTATTTTCCCGTCCGGGGATGTTATGAATGCGTATTTTCGAGCTCCGTGTCGCACTTTAGTGGCCATACTATTCTGCTGATAAATCGAGATGCTATCGGACACCTGTTTGGCGATATGTGGGCGGTAAAGTGGGGAGGTCATATATGATTCATACCGTTTTTACACCACTGTTCACGTCACTACCAACAAAACATTACGGAATGAATCTCATATAACATTTAAAATACATAAATTGCAATGATTTCGTAATAATATTTAGTTGCGAACACGTAACTGTTGCGGTGTCTGGTCAAATCGGACCATGGTCATCTCGGCCCACATTTCAATCTCGGCCCAGATCGCTGGTCAAGTCGGCCCAGATCACTGGTCATCTCTGCCCACATTTTTTGGTCATCTCGGCCCATATTATATTTTTTTTGTATATGACATAAAAAAAAATATTAGAAATGGTGATTCAAGAATATTTTGAGAAGAAGATTGCAAAGAACCTGATGAAATTTAATTTAAAATGAGAAAATATTATTTTTTCCGTGGTCATCTCGGCCCATATCATATTGTTCGTATTATGACATATAAATTTATTAGAAATGGTGATTTAACAAGAAACGTGATATATATTTAAAAATATTCTAATTTTAATTAAAAAAATATAATTGGGCCGCGCTCTGTGAAAACCGGCCTTAATGACAAAATTTTCGATTTGCATGTTTTTACATTTTCTGATGCTGACACCTTTCAAAAACAATATTTTGAAAAGAAAATGCAATTATGTTTAATAGTTTTTGTTTTATCTCACTTTTTGTAGCACCATGTAAATCACGCACGAAAACAAACGCAACGTCATCGAGAAAATAACATTATTGAAACGGCGACGTTTGTACAATGCAACTCAACAGCCTACAGTAGAAATGAGTGTTCATAGACTCATTGACTGTGCTTGCTGTAAACTGTATTTGCTGATAAGTTACACTAAATGTATCTACAAGTGTTAGTATGTATACTATCAAACATTCATCGGAATAAAACTATGATAGGTACATGTAGAAACAAAACAAACGCACAACTATCGATTTTAAATCTATAATTAGCCGACCTGTGGCTTAGTAATTTGCCACCATCGCCATAATAGATTCATATACGTGTGTCGTCAGAAAGATACATTGTACTTATTTCAGAATTGACGTCATTTACAGTTAATTGTGACGTCATTTATTGATTTAGACAATACGTCACCAAAGACCAAAAAACTAAACGGCATTCCTGGTGTTGGAAATTGTAAATTATATGCATATCGTATCGGTGATTGAAACAAATGTATTTTATTTCTGTAGAAATGAATGACCAGAATTTGGATAGGCCTATGGCTGCACATATCAATGACTTCAGCGCCCGATGGGGTCTAGAGGGTGGTCGGACACCACCGGGCATTATTAAACAAATTAAAATCGACTGTCCATTCCCCGACTCTCGGAATTAAATTTACATCTCAGAAAGCGGGAAGAACATTTTCCTGTGTAGCCAATATGACTGACGGACGGGCTAATGTACATGTACCCCATACTAGCAGGTAGCAGGTCTATTGGAAAATGCTGCACGCTGACCGCCACTCCCTCAACTGGTCACCACCGCCACTGCCGGGAAAATGTGGAGATGTAACATACATGGTTGTATAATTGTTACATGTCCCGATAAAAATACCGGCAGTATATTCTCTCGTCGGGAATAATTAATAATTTGAAACAAGGGCGTACTGACCGATCTAGTTATACATCTGTGATACGCTTGTCTTGTTTTTTTCTGAAAACAAGGGCGGATTCACGTAGGGGAAAACCCTGGATCCGCCCCTGAAAAGCACCGTGGCGTACGTACATGTATTTTGCATAACTGCACACTATAACACATTCAGTGATTTACACACTAAATTTGTCCCGATCACAACATTGCTTTTGTTGCAATGACACTCCACACCCTGCGACTATTGTGCATGTGCGTTTGCTTTGTATTATTTACACGCAACCGACTAGAACGAACGACCCTTTGATAACAAACAAAGCACGCAGACTTGCATTATGTAGTACAATGTAGTACAATGTAAGAAAAGTAACAACAATCTGGCAAAGTCGGACTTCTTAAATGTGTAAATGTTGGAGACCTGTGCATCTGTGCAGTCTGATCAGTGTATGCAATTATTG
Source organism: Conchocele bisecta (assembly GCA_029237695.1). Taxonomy (NCBI): domain Eukaryota; kingdom Metazoa; phylum Mollusca; class Bivalvia; order Lucinida; family Thyasiridae; genus Conchocele; species Conchocele bisecta. The sequence continues at coordinate 96,781,079 of CM055267.1, forward strand.
CAAATATACTAGTAAAATTGCTATACATTCATATAACCATTTTTACAAGTGGTCATTTTAAAGAGTATTTACATTGTTATCAAACGGCAATCGTACGGCTGATTCAATGTGATATTTTTGAAAGTCGCTAAATATTATGTGAAACCGTACACGTAAGTGGTAGCAGATACATATAGAAATCAATAGGCTACGTCCTTTGTGGCTACAATTATGTATTACAATTATCATGATTATCGTGTCGCAGTAAATATACATGTGACACAATACCAACACACTAAATACTTAAACATGTTTGGCCCAGTGTCACCATGATGCGTTATGCCAGGAGCGGCGTATATTTTGGCACTATCATAATTATACCCACCACCGCCCCCACCCCCACCCCCACCCCCGCAACGAGTTGTGGGGGGTATACTGGAGTCAGGTTGTCCGTGCGTGCGTCCGTCCGTCCGTCCGTCCGTGCGTCCGTCCGTGCGTCCGTAAACTTAACATCAGAGAAATATTGTTATAACTTCTATTTCCTTTATCTAAAATGCTTAATATTTCACACATGCATTCATGTAAGGCTCTACTACCATGTTGTGCCAAATCCACGACCGTCCAACCCCCGCTGATCCCAAGGTCAAGGTCACATACTTAGTCTGTTTACAAAACTTAACATCAGAGGAATATTGTTATAACTTCTAGTTCTTTCATCTAAAATGCTTAATATTTCACACATGCATGTTCCAAATCCACGACCGTCTAACCCCCGCTGATCCCAAGGTCAAGGTCAAATACTTGGTCGCTTTACAAAACTTAACATCAGAGAAATAAGTTATAACTTCTATTTCCTTCTTTCCTTCACTCGTCCATTCCTCTAAGGTTGTACTAAAATGCTGTGACAAATCTACGACCGTCCAATCCCCGCTGATCCCAAGGTCAAGGTCACATACTTAGTCTCTACAAAACTTAACATCAGAAAAATATGTTATAACTTCTATTTCTTTCATCGCTTGTTAATAAAAATAGTGACTAAAACAATGTGTATTATTTTATTGTTTGCCTTACTTTCTCGACCAATTAACGTACAGCATTTCGTCTCAATTAATAAATTAATCATTAAATGTTTCAATACGTGGAAAGCTATGTATATCACGGTGACACCAGAGGCTCCACGTACCTTGTTGACGTAATTTCTCGTGACACGAACCATGTCACCGCGCGTGCTCGATCGATTCATTGTCAAACGACCAATAACCACGTAGTATCGCAATTCGAAAGCACGTTTATGGGCGACCTCATCCGAACAGACATGTGCACGTGAAGAAGCAAGGGCCAGCAATAAGAGAGTTATAGTTCAAATATTGAATTTTTAATAAACTGATTTATTAAAACTTGAATATATGAACTATAACCGTATGCTTTACTATTTGTGGTGAAATTTTCCAAGTGTGTGGGCTTGTGACCTTGACTCTGGGCTTAGCGGGAGCTGCATGAACGTGAATTTGTCACAGGGTGGTAGAGGTCCATTGGAGCAATGCGTGTGTGAAATGTGAAGCAGATCCGAGCAAGGAAATAGAAGTAATAACCGATTTCTCTGATGTTACGTTTTGTAAAGAGACTAACTATATGTGACTATGACCTCGAGATCAGCGGGAATTTGTCACATCATGATAGTAGAGCCTTAGAGGAATGCATGCATGAAATATTAAGAATTTGGTTGTTTTTTTTTGAGAAAAAAACCCAGGCTATTGGATTGGCGAAAGCCGGGCGGCGGGCGGCGGGCGGCGGGCGGCGTCCACAATCAATGTTAAGTTTTCGTGTTTGAGTCCATTTCTTTGTTACTGTACCTCATAGGACCAACAAACTTTCACAGCTTCATAACCAAGGGGTACCCACCACATATCACTATCCAACATGTTACCTTTTTTGAACTTGACCCATTTTTTCCGCGCAGTCGACTTAGCCATTTTCAATGTTAACTTTTCGCGTTTACAATGTTAAGTTTTCGTGTTTAAGTCCATTTATTTGGTACTGTACAACCTCGGACCACCAAACTTTCATAGCTTCATAACCAAGGGGTGCCCACCACATACAACTATCCAACATGTGACCATTTTGTTTACCTTCACCTATTATTTCTACGTAATTGACTTAGCCATCTTCAACGTTCACTTTTTAACGTACGTCTGGTTAAAGTTTTTTGGTTAAAGTTTTTCGTTATACTATATCTCTGCAACTGCTTCGCCCATTACCTTGAAACTTCACATGGGTGTTTATCATCATCCATATTTTCATTCTACCCCCCAACCGTGCCCAATGTCAAGGTCAAATTACTTTTAATTTTTTTCTTAAAGTTTTTTCGTGTATTATATCTCTGCAACTGCTTCACCCATTACCTTGATACTTCACATTGGTGTTTATCATCATTGTCGCGCCCGCTTGCGGAATGCGCGATATAGTCGGCATTTTGGCATACGTCCGTCCGTCCGTACGTCCGTGTGTCCGGTTAAAGTTTTTTGGTTCTACTATATCTCTTTTTTTAGTGTCCATGCCTCGCCCCAAGGCGCGACATGCAGGCCACGGCCATCTAGTCTACAAAAAGGGGGTATAATTATTAACAAGTGTCTATGCTTGGAAAAAACCTGGTTTCTTGTTAAATTTTCGACCAAATGATGGTTGATATATGTCATTTGCAGTGCATGCAGTGAAAACATACATATTTTGTATTTATGACATCATCTGAGACACAGTTGCCTTTAATAAACTTTCAATTGAAACTATTATATATATATAAACAAAAAAAATATAATTATTGATATCAGTAGAATAAATAATTAATAAAAGTCAATACCCCGCCCCATATTAACTATTGTTCTATTTTACAATTGTTGCAGACACAGTACCGCTGTATTTGGTGTACACGTGATTCCTGGAGCAGCTAGTCACGCCAGCTGACAGCGTCTCTATGGTGACATATTTCTTCCATCTACTTAACGTGATAACGTGATAGCTAGCTTAACCCTTATAATGTTGAATTAAATTTTGTCGTCTGCTGTTTATTTTCTGTTTTCGATTTTTCTCATCAAACATATGATTTGACAGCACCAATGGAAATGATTCTAAAGTGCTGTCAAACCTTGTTTTATTGAGAAGAAATACAAAATAAGAAACAACAGCAGACGAGAATTTTCGGTTCCCGCCTTAAGTGTTGACTATACAATTACCATGCCTAGACGAGATAAATTGAACGCGATAACTTAACACGAAACCTCGTACAAAACGTGATACTGCCCACAAAATGATGAAAGTTCATCTCGTCTTGATCATACTGTAGTAATACAACGACGAACAAATATAGAAATTTAATCTTACAAATCAATGTCACTAGTGGGCAGTATCGCGTTTTTGACGAGATTTCATGTTAGTTATCTCTTCCAAATGATCTCCTTTTGTTTCAATGTGTATGATCACGTGGTACTAACAACAACAACAAGTACCGATTCAAAGTACGTATTATTTTATAGTGTCCTTATTACGTAACGGATTTTGATGAAATATGGCGCATCAAACGCGTCTTGTTAAGCTGCATTTGGTGTTCTCTGTATTTTCGCCCAAACTTCTGTCGTTTTTGAGAAGAATCGATTTCCGTGTCTCTGACACGGAAATAGATTCTTCGCAAAAAAGACATAAGTCTGTGCCAAACTCCATAGACCACCAAATTCAGCTCATGAAGACGCGTTTGCTGCGCCATATTTCATAAAAATCCGTTGCATATTAAGGAAAATATCAAATAATACTTACTTTGGAGTGGGCGGCGTTGGTGTTGTTGTAATCACGTGATCATACACCTTGAGTTTGTAAGTCGTCTTGGCGAGATAATTAGGTAGTGAAGGACATATAAGGTGTGTTAAGACAACTTAGCTATCACGCTATCAAGTTATGTGGATAGGCGAAATGTTCTACCGAACGTCTCATGTTACTGTTGGGCGTGCAGAAGACCGTGCTTTTGCACATTGACCCTTAGAAGTTGACCTACGACGATAATCAACACAATGCTTAACTGTTTGAAGACAATAGTTTTCGTTGTAATATATTTAACTACATATTGCAGTCACAAACAATCAACAAGTGCATATGCAAATGATGGTGGTAAGCAGTGTGAGTGTGTCTTTTCTAAATACATGTTAAGACTAACACTATCGTGTACGCACCCTGTGCCCGCAGAGATAGCATACTGTTTTGAACGTCACCCGACTACGAAGAATTTATTTTTCATAAACAGTCGCCTTAAAATTATTCCTAGAGAGCTGGGAGTTCTGAACAACGTGGAGGTGATCGACCTATCCAACAACTTTATAGAAGAACTGAATTTTACCCAATTAAAAAATATTTGCAGAAATATACAGAAGCTCGTTCTCGATAACAACAAGATTAAGGTTTTGCGATCAGGTAGCCTCGATTGTTTCTGTAAGTTGAAAGAGCTAAGATTAATGAGGAATACTCTTGAAGACATAGAAGACGGTGCATTTAATACAAATTTGTTAGAATTGGACAATTTATACATGCCTTACAATGATCTGGTTCGGTTTGATACGAGTTTGATCGTTCTCCCACGCTTTATAAATAAATATCCAGTAGTTGTAAACGTGTCATTTAACCGGATAGATAGTATCACAAACTCTATAGGGTTTTCCATTGAAGACATGTCTAGCAGTCATACCGGTTTCATTGATTTCATCCACAACAATATCACCAGTGCTGACTTCCAGGATAACATCCAGCTGTTTAACATAAAACATGTCAGTGATGTGTGGCGTTTCATACACATGGGCTTTGATTTCAGATTTAATCCGTTCATTTGTGACTGTTCGTTTTACCCAGTAGATAGACTCATACACGACTATACCAAGATGGCTCCATACAATGCACTATTTATGGTCACATGCTACAACCCCATAAGTTTGAGAGGAAAAATGGTGAACACCGTACCTGGAAATCAGTTTAATTGTACAGTATCACTTAACTGCCCACATGGTTGTAGCTGCACAGAAACCATCGCCGTCGACTTGGTCACTGTCTACTGCGCTGACGATTATAATAGAACACGACTTCCAAAGACAGTTCCATCACAAAAACAGATTGTCCTTCGGATGCATATTTCTAATCTTGAGCAGCTGGATGGTCGGCCGTACATGGTCAATGTCACCACGCTCGATGTGTCTAACAGCGCCCTAAGAAACATAGACACGTCACTCTTGCCATATCTAGACGACATTAAAAGCATTGATTTGCACGACAATATAATGACGGAATTGCCAGAGGAAATACAATATATTAATTTTACGAACATAGAAACGTTACGGTTGTCTGGAAATCCTTACGCATGTGACTGCCATGCTTTGTGGTTGAAGAAATGGTTGATTCAGCGACAGGGTTACATTCCTAGCCAAGAGAAGATTATATGTGCAACAGGTCCGGGCAAAGGGCGCCCGGTGATTCACGTTAAAGACGCCGACTTCGTCTGCTCCACGGAACTACACGTTTCTCTGTATGAAACACTCAGCATTGTGTGTGGTGTTTTATTCGTAATTAGTGTGATATCATTCACGATACATCACAATCGGACCTCGATTCAACTTCTAATGATCGCACACCTGGGCATTCACTGTTTTAGAAGAAAGGTTAAAAGCACTCTCAAATACGATGTATTTGTTTCCTATAGCAGTAAAGACGATGCCTTTGTTTGGAACGTTCTCAAACCGATGCTGGAAAACGCCAACCCGCCATTTGTCTTGTGTCTGGATGAGAGGAATTTCCGACCAGGGGAGACAATAGTTCAGAACGTAATCACCGCAATGGAGACGAGTCTTACCACGCTACTCGTGTTGTCGAACAACTTCCTTCGCAGTTACTGGTGCCGCTTGGAATTCAGACAAGCGCACACGAACCTCCTGAAGGACGGGGCGAACGTGGTGATGATTGTTCTCGGCGACATCGATAATGCACTCATTGACGATAATAGCGAACTGAAACATTACATGAACACCAATGTGTACATCAAATACTTCGCCAACGACAGGTATTTCTGGCCCAAGTTGCTGCAAACGTTGCCTATCCGTCAACAAGACCATGTGAACTAATTGACGTCTACTTCAACATCGAGCAGCTCACCTGTCAGTCCATGGAACATTTGCACCATTACTCTTGACGGCTCGCCTCTTAATCCGAATTCTAGATGCAGTTAACACACAAAATCCATGTTATAATTGTTCTTGTTTATTCACGTACATGTACTACGCTAAATGCTCTGGCGGATTGTTGGGAGCATGAGAGGGGTAAGTCTAACGGTGTGTTAAACCTGGCTGGAATTCAGATATCCCTGGTTTTGCCATCGGGTACATTTGTGGTTTTCCAGCTACGGTTATGCCCATTATAAATGAAGTAAGATTAATACTCATCATATTATGTTTAGGGAGTGGGGCTAAGTGACTTCGGTGTGGTGAGGAACTGGCACCCGTTCAGTTTATTCTAATTTCAGGGCTGAATTTTTTTTTCTGTAAATATTCACTTCTGATTTTGGGATCTTCCCACCATCACAGCAGGATTCGATCCTGATGACCCGGCCTAAAATGACGTTAGTTGTTGAAAGGCCGTTACACGCCATTAAATACATAAATTAATTAAAAAACTAAATGCAAAACGATGATTTCTATTGGCGTCACTGAGAATATCCCTCCAATCTATAGTATTACCTGTGTCTACCAAGACTTGTTGGTACACTTGTTCAAACTCAACATTAAGCAATTAACAGCCATGATACTTACTCTCTCTCTGTTTGCACACTGCATTAAATTTTCCACTAGTGTATATAATATCTTATCACATGAAAACCTTGTTATGACGCGCTGTAACCGATTTCATAAACCTGATATGACACACATGTAATAACACCTGGAGCAAATTTGATTGGCAAGACGCATCACCCTAATTACGTATTCATATTATGCGGTAACGTTATACCAAACGAACAAAATGAAGACGTTCCAAATGACGTCCATAATGGCGCGACAAGGTAATGATGCTTTGACGTTGATGTCATCGTGTTTTCAACGTCATTAGAAGCTTCACTGACTCAGTAAAAAAAATGCAATTGTTATAATGCGCTCCCGTTTGGGAATGTGAAGTTTTTACAAAAAAATATGACATTTTTAGCTCGCCTGCACGAAGTGCATAATAGCTTATGGCATACCCCCGGCGTCGTCGGCGTCGTCGGCGTCGTCGGCGTCATTAACTTAACATTGGGTACATGTCTTATAACTTCTGTTTCCTTTCATGGAACACCTTGTTATTTCATACATGCATTCCTCAGATGACCCTCTATCATGCTGTAGCAAATCCATGACCAAACACCCAGCCCTTACCCCAATATCAAGATCACAAACTTGGCACATTCATAAACTTAACGTTGGGTAAATGTCTTATAACTTCTGTTTCATTTCATGGAACACCTTGTTATTTCATACATGCATTCCTCATATGACCCTCTATCATGCTGTAGCAAATCCATGACCCACCAAACCGACCCTTACCCCAAGGTCAAGGTCACAAACTTAGCACATTCATAAACTTAACGTTGGGGTAAATGTCCTATAACATCTGTTTTCTTTTATGGAACGCCTTGATATTTCATACATGCATTCATCTGATGATACTCTATCGTGCTATAGCAAATCCATGACCCACCGCCCACCCATTACCCCAAGGTCAAGGTCACAAACTTGACACATTCATAAATTTAACGTTGAGGTAAATGTCTGATGTCTGTAGCAATCCACAACCCACCCCACCTCTTTCCCCAAGATCAACATCATAAACTTAACGTTGGAGTAAATGTCTTTTTATGACTTCTGTTTCTTTACAGGCAACACCTTCATATTTCATACATGCATTCATCTGATGATACTCTATTGTGCTACAGCAAATCCATGACCCACTCCCCCACCCCTTTCGCCAAGGCCAAGGTCACAAACTTAGCACATTTATACATGCATTCTTCATGTGAATAGCTATCATGCTGTAGAAAATCACCAACTTAGTGTGTTCATAAACTTAACGCTGGGTTAAATTTTGTTTTCCTTCTCTTTTCAGGGTGCGCATTGATATTTGATACATGCATTCTTAATATGCTATATCATGCTATATCAAATCCACGACCCACCTTCCACCACTGACCTCAATGTCAAGGTCCACCGCACACCCCTTATCCCAGGGTCAAGTTATATAATATTCATGTTTTTATACAACTGTGACAAGTTTGAATGAAGGCTGCCAACAGGCGAGCTTCGTTGTCTTCTGACAACTCTTGTTATAACAGTTGTATTTCTAGTAATAAAACTATGTTTCTCTGTGGAGACTTTCAAATAGATGCGAAAATAGTCAATGGCGTCTTCTGACTTATCGAATGTCTCCCAGGTGTTTTTCTCTTTGTAGTGTGAAATCATGTGATAAACAGAATCTGAAATTCGTTTCCATTTGATATGAGATTTATGAAACTAGTCAGCAATTGCATGCACCTCGCTCGCAAATCAATTATTCAGTGGAATCGCTTTTGATAACTGAATTGACATTCTATACTATCATTGAGACATTAAATGTTAACGTCTTTATCGAATTAATTAATTTCAGCATTATCCTCTTGACGATAGACATAATGGGATATATCAATAGTACATGCACATACGTGCGTACGTGATTACGTGCGTGCGTACGTGACTGCGTTGTAACACATTTTAGTCCTTAATAACTTTTAGACCACTTCACCGATTGTTGTATAATCCACGTTAGTTGAAAGTGAGGCATAGCTATCACAAATTCGGTGTATGAATATTAGGGAAAACAACGTTGAAACATATTATATAGGATTAATCTGCCAGAATGTGTCTAAAATGTCAAATTATATTGATGTTTTATAGTATTTCTATAATTGTATAAATTGTGTTTTTTCTGACTGCACAACTTGATTATGCTCTGCAATCAATAACTGAAGGGTCAATGGAAGAAGACGGCTCAATCCCCTGTCGACTTAGCCCCCTTCTTCCACTTAATCTTTCAATTGTGTCAATTTTAATTGCATTATGTTTTCAACCCTTTTGTCTTTGAAGTACAGTTTTGTTATGGAGTCTCATCTAGGTATTTACACGTATTATGTAAATGTGCAATGAGACTGATCTGAGCATGCAATGAGGGATCGTAGCTAGTTATCTCCGATTGAATTTATTTATAGAAATCCGATCCAGATTGTGTAGGTTAGGGCCTTATTGCTAATGTAGCATGATTGTTTTGTGAAAAGGAGTCAATATATAGTGATTTCGACTAGTGTTGATCCTGATCATCCTACAAATCTGCGCAATCTGACCCGGAACCGCATTATTCATATTTTCACACTTATTACTTGTATTACAATCTGTGTAATCCCAGATCAGACTATTCATAAAGAAATAAATTCTAAAATAAACCAAAGAACCGGATCTCTATAAATAGAGTTGCAAAGGGAAAACACTAGCAACGACCCTCCCCCCATTACATGTATGTATTTGTGACATAAGAAAAGCCAACGCATCTGCCCAGTTTGACCAACGTGCATGCACTGTTCACCATTCAGTCAGGGAAATGCTGTCACATCTGGGTCTACTCTTGCTACAAGTACAATATTGTTTTCAGCCACATGCCACATTCACTGGGCGGCGGTGGCTATAGTGTTAGTCAATGTGCGTTCGTACATTTTGTTCAAAACCTATACAACTTGTCATTTTGTGATTTGGAAACAGTATCTATATGTAGGATACTTGCTTGTACACGCGTGTATCGCATCATAATGTCGCTATATATAATAGTGTGGTTATGGTTGGAAATTTTCATCAAATTTAGACGTCATTTACATCAATTATTGCTTCTTTCGGAGATGCGATACCTACGCAGAATATGCCATGTATGCTTGTCCATAGTTTCTTGATTAGAAACCGCTCGTCCGTCCTAGTTTCTTACAGTTGCATTATGAGGTGAAAATAACATTTGATTATTTCTCTCATATTACTTGTATTTACTGGTTGATGTTCTTTCCTATCATATATTACATGTTCCGACTATATGGGTTTATTATGAATTTGATCAGCATTTAACGCGGCCTAAATTTACCTTCTCTGTTGACAGGCCGTTAAACACCATGAAATAAATAATAATTGATCAGTAGCCTATTTAATCAAAATTGTAAAGTATACTTTGAGGGAGAAATATTAAATTTAAGGATAAATTTATTAATTTTTGTTTCGCCCGCGAATGCGGAAAGCGAGACATAGGTTTTGCTTTTCCGGAGCTGTCGGCTGTGCCATTTTGGCTGTGATAATGTAATAAATTCAGTATAATAATTCTGCATACTTTTAATCATCAAATATATGCAGTCGTTAGTTCTATATTAAATACCGCATTTTTGGAAAAATAAGTGATTGCTCCCTCAAAGTATACTTTGCTAGATAAGTATACTTTGCAATGTTGGTGAAATAGGCTACTGGATAGCTCATGATTCGTGTGCTACACATGTGTTTCAAATGCGGAATTAAAGTTTTAGTATTGTATAAATCAGGCATATTTTGCCAATTCATAGCGAATAGGTAACACATTTTCAGACTGTACATATGCATATGGTATATCGGGTGAACAAAACGACCTCAAATTGAAACTGTCATATATCTCAAGACAATCCATATCAATTATATATAACATAATTATACTTAAGGCCAAAAGAAACTATACAGTATATAAATGGTTCGATATTTCGTGAACAAGTATGTTTACAACCTGATGTAAAATGTTTTTTAATGCTGAATCTAATCTGCAACTACTGCACCAACATTAGATGCATGTGTTTAAACTTCAACTTTAAAGATATTGTGTAAACAATAAAAAGACAACAACACCCTTCATTTTAAAAACTGCAGTAAAGAGAACTCGATTTGGATTGGAAACTTTCCTAGTCCATATGTATTATCGAGAGCATAACATGGATCGCCTACAGTGATCACAATGATAAATTGGCCATATTCAGTACCTAGTGTGCCCACCTTGGGCGTTGATCAATGTTTGGCAACGTCTGCGCATTGAATGTACACATGACCGAATGAGGCGTTGAGGCATTGCTTCCCATTCTTCATGAAGAGCTACTTCAAGTTGTCTAACATTATCAGGTGGATTTGGTCTGTGTCCCAGCTCATCCTAGACATGCTCTATATGATTCATGTCTGGGCTGAGAGATGACCAGGGCATGACATTGATGTTACTACAGCGTAGAAATTATGTTCTCTTTATACCCCCCGCAACGAGTTAGGGGTCACGATGTCCGTCCGTCCGTCCGTGCGTCCGTGCGCCCGTCCGTCACTAAACTTAACATCAGAGAAATATTGTTATAACTTCTATTTCCTTCATATAAAATGCTTAATATTTCACACATGCATAGGAGTAAGGCTCTACTACCATGTTGTGCCAAATCCACGACCGTCCAACCCCCGCTGATCACAAGGTCAAGATCAAATACTTAGTCTCTTTACAAAACTTAACATCGGAGAAATATTGTTACAATTTCTATTTCCTTCATCAAAAATGCTTAATATTTCACACATGCATTCCTGTAAGGCTCTACTACCATGCTGTGCCAAATCCACGACCGTCCAACCCCCGCTGATCCCAAGGTCAAGGTCAAATACTTGGTCTCTTTACAAAACTTAACATCAGAGAAATAAGTTATAACTTCTATTTCATTCATTGAAAATTCTTAATATTTCACACATGCATTCCTCTAAGGTTGTACAATCATGCTGTGAAAAATCTACGACAGTCCAACCCCCGCTGATTCCAAGGTGACATAGTTAGTCTCTTTACAAAACTTAACATCAGAGAAATAAGTTATAACCTCTATTTCCTTCATTGAAAATTCTTAATATTTCACACATACATTCCTCTAAGGTTTTACTATCATGCTGTGACAAATCTACGACCGTCCAACTCCCGCTGATTCCAAGGTCAAGGTGACATAGTTAGTCTCTTTACCAAACTTAACATCACAGAAATATGTTATAACTTCTATTTATTTCATCGAAAATTCTTAATATTTCATGCATGCATTCCTCTAAGGCTCTACTATCATGGGGCCCCGTGCAGGTACCGGGGCGGGATCAACTGATCCTGAGAATAGTGCTGCAGTAGCCATTGCTTGTCGTAAAAGGCGACTAAACTGGCTTAACGATTGGGTTCATACTTTCCGGAACCCACTATACCGGATTTGGCCCTCATGTACATTTTTGGCTTTCTTGTATGTGAGAGTTGAGTCAGGCTATGCCCCATATATAAAAGTAAGATTAGCGCTAATCCTATTACTTTTAGGGGATGGGATAAATGATGCTGGTGTGGCGAGGGCCTGGCACCAGATCAGGTTGTTCTAATTTCAGGACTGAATATATATTTTGATTGTAAATATTGAGTTCTGAAGTTGGGATTTACCCCCCTCGGACAGGTGGATACTGGACACGACCCCGTTGACCCGTCTGCGTGCAGTCTCCCTGAGGCTTGTACCTCTATGTCAGAAAAGCGGACGTTAAACCCTATTCACTCACTCACTCACTCTACTATCATGCTGTGATCAATCCGTGCTGATCTCGAGGTCAAGGTCACATACTTAGTCTCTTTACAAAACTTAACATCAGATAAATTGGTTATAACTTCTATTTCCTTGCTCGGATCTGCTTCACATTTTACACACGCATTGCTCCAATGGACATCTACCACCCCGTGACAAATTCACGTTCGTGCCGCCCCCCGCTAAGCCCAGAGTCAATGTCACAAGCCGACACAGTTGGATTATTTTGTTTTACATATTTAGTGGTACCACGCGGTGGGGTATTCCGTAAGCCTCGCTTACTGACCAATCTAGTTACTGCAGTTTTTGAAATCAAGCCTGTTGTTGTCTTTTTATTGTTTACACAATCTCTTTAATCTCTGCTGTTTTTCGTTATTTTACGCGAGTGCTAATAAATGCTTTAGTCTATGATGGTAAATAAAACAAAAATTGCAGAAAAAACACATGCTCTTCGAGAGTCGAAACGACAGTGGAAGATGTCGTTTTTGTTGGCCAGACCTATAAGAAAGTTTTCCTGCAGTTAGTCAGTGTATGACAAGTTTTTCACTGCTACACATAAACTGAAAAGTGTCATATCATAGTGAAAACGACGGCCTTGACGAATGAGAATTTGAAGATATATGCAAAATTAAATTACCTGGTGATTTCTGTTTCCTTTCTATCACAAGGTCAATTTCACATACTTAGTGCGTTCAAGCCTTAACGCTCGGGTATATAGTTTTATATTTTCTGTTTTATTTCACATAACCGCTTCAGATTTCACATGAACATTCATCTGATGTTTCTGTATCATGCTGTGACAAATCCACGATCATCAGGGCCCCTGTAAACCCAAGGTCAATGTCACATACTTAGTGCATTCAAACCCTTAACGCTCGGGTAAATTTCTGATAAATTTCCGTTACATTAATAAACTGCTTCATATTTCACACATGCATTCCTCTGATGATCTTCTATCATTCTATGATATAATCCACGATCATCGGACCCCCGCTACATGCAAGGCCATAGGCACATAGGTAGTGAATATTCGGGTAAATTTCTTATAATTTCTGTTTTAGTTCACATAACTTCTTCATACTGCACATGTGATTTCCGCTGATAGTCCTCTATCATGCTTTGATAAATCCATGATCCTCCGGCCTTTTGTATTTTCAAATGTGCTCTCGTTTTCTTTGGCTGCCAGCGGGGGCATTTGCGTGCCCACACATTTCTCTTTTTTATTTCAATACATATCGAATTATTGATATAAAACCTGAATTAATGTAAAATGTAAATGTAAAATATGTTATGTTTGTGACCCAAGCTAGTTACATTTATAAACTAAATACTAGGTAATGCAAAATTGGCCTTCAACATATTTCTGACGGATAATAATATTCTTGAAAATAAAAACCACATTCAGCCACCGGAGATACAGGAGTATTATACAGATGATGCTAAGCTGCAAAACTGGCTGTGTGTTCAACACTCCAATATATTCCAAAAACAATCAAAGTACTGAAAGTACTGACCTGCGAGCCCAGGTCGATGGGACATCGCATGTACCCAAATGCCTGTGCTTTTAACAACATGAACCACCATTATAAATAGCCTTATACACATAATTTCGCACTGTGTATAACTTTTACCTGTTATTAGCTATGTGTATTGTCTTTGGTGTCTACTCACCTACTATGTGAGTAAGTATGGCTTTACCTATGGGTAACGTGTACACTAAAAATAGGATGTGCATCAGATTGAAAAGTTTACACATCAACATTTATTCCAGATTGATGGGAGAAATGCTCAGATATCTCGTCTTTTGTATAGTCTACTGGCATAACGTTTATAGCACGCCATTTTCATATCTGTCTATGATGTATTGCACCAACTTTTATTTGGTTTACTGTCATATTATTTGCTGTATGTGTCAAACGCACGAAGTGGTGAAACTGTACGATGGCTTGTACATACAAAGTTGGCGGAGATGGCAACTCAATGTACCATATATTATAGAGTAACAAGACAATATTTGTATATGCTATATTCATATATCACATCACTCTTATAAAGCAATTATAATTGAAGCCAAGTGTATCTATCTATGACCTACTACCTTAAAGGCACATGCCCGCTCAGTAGGCACAACTATTCTGTATAGGAATTAAATAAGTGTATAATTGTGTCACTATTCCAACAGTTCTAAAAATTACGAGTGCACACTATACAGATAAAATAATTTAGTAATATTTATTTTACTGATAGTGATTCGTGGTGGTTTCAGGCTATTTTCATATGCAAATGAGGCATGATAGTTTTAGCTCGACTATTCGAAGACTAATTAGAGCTTATGTAGTCACCCCGGCGTCGGCGTCGGCGTGACGTCGGTGTCGGCGTCACCGTCACGCCTTAGTTAAGGTTTTTAGTCAAGCTTGTATATGGAATACTCCTGGCCCTACACCCACCATACTTGGACAACTTCATCTCCTAGTGATGTACATCAACAACCCCTGACCTATATGTGACCTTGACCTACATTTAACCTTGAATTACTTAGTTAATTCCCCTTGGTTAAGGTTTTTAGTCAACCTTGGTTAATTGCCCCGTGCAGGTACCGGGGCGGGATCAACTGATCCTGAGAATAGTGCTGCGGTAGCCATTGGTTGTCGTAAAAGGCGACTAAACTGGCTTAACGATTGGGTTCATACTTTCCGGAAACCACTATACCGGATTTGGCCCTCATGTACATTTTTGGCTTTCTTTTATGTGAGAGTTGAGTCGGGCTATGCCCCATATATAAAAGTAAGATTAGCGCTAATCCTATTACTTTTAGGGGATGGGATAAATGATGCTGGTGTGGCGAGGGCCTGGCACCAGATCAGGTTGTTCTAATTTCAGGACTGAATATATATTTTGATTGTAAATATTGAGTTCTGAAGTTGAGATTTACCCCCCTTGGACAGGTGGATACGGGACACGACCCCGTTGACCCGTCTGCGTGTAGACTCCCTGAGGCTTGTACCTCTATGTGGCCCCGTGCAGGCACCGGGGCGGGATCAACTGATCCTGAGAATAGTGCTGCAGTAGCCATTGCTTGTCGTAAAAGGCGACTAAACTGGCTTAACGATTGGGTTCATACTTTCCGGAACCCACTATACCGGATTTGGCCCTCATGTGCATGTTTGGCTTTCTTGTATGTGAGAGTTGAGTCGGGCTATGCCCCATATAAAAGTAAGATTAGCGCTAATCCTATTACTTTTAGGGGATGGGATAAATATGCTGGTGTGGCGAGGGCCTGGCACCAGATCAGGTTGTTCTAATTTCAGGACTAGAATATATATTTTTATTGTAAATATTTGAGTTCTGAAGTTGGGATTTACCCCCCTTGGACAGGTGGATACGGGACTCGACCCCGTTGACCCGTCTGCGTGTAGACTCCCTGAGGCTTGTACCTCTATGTCAGAAAAGCGGACGTTAAACCCTATTCACTCACTCACTCACTGTACCTCTATGTCAGAAAAGCGGACGTTAAACCCTATTCACTCACTCACTCACTCAACCTTGGTTAAGGTTTTTAGTCAAGCTTGTACATGGAATACCATTGTGCATACAGACACCATACATGGACAACCTTTTCTCATAGGGATATACATCAATAACCCCTGATATATATTTGACCTTGACCTACATTTCCTCTTGAATTACTTAGTTAATTCCCCTTGGTTAAGGTTTTTAGTCAAGCTTGTATATGGAATACTCCTGGCCCTACACCCACCATACTTGGACAACTTCATCTCCTAGTGATGTACATCAACAACCCTTGACCTATATGTGACATTGACGTACATTTAACCTTGAATTACTTAGTTAATTCCCCTTGGTTAAGGTTTTTAGTCAACCTTGGTTAAGGTTTTTAGTCAAGCTTGTACATGGAATACTATTGTGCATACAGACACCATACTTGGACAACCTTTTCTCATAGGGATGTACATCAATAACGATATATATTTGACCTTGACCTACATTTCCTCTTGAATTACTTAGTTAATTCCCCTTGGTTAAGGTTTTTAGTCAAGCTTGTACATGGAATACTCCTGGCCCTACACCAACCATACTTGGACAACTTCATCTCCTAGTGATGTACATCAACAACCCCTGACCTATATTTGACCTTGACGTACATTTAGCAACCTTGTTTTTAATTAATTCCCCTTGGTTAAGGTTTTTAGTCAACCTTGGTTAAGGTTTTTACTCAAGCTTGTACATGGAATACTATTGCGCATACAGACACCATACTTGGACAACCTTTTCTCATAGAGATGTACATCAATAACCCCTGATCTATATTTGACCTTGATCTACATTTCCTCTTGAATTACTTAGTTGATTCCCCTTGGTTAAGGTTTTTAGTCAAGCATATAGATGGAATACTCCTGGCCCTACATTATTATGTAACAATGACGTTGTGACGACAACTTCATGTATCAATTCCTTTGCTATTGTGTAACATTTAACAATGACAATGCTACTCTGACTACGTTTATGATTTAACTTTCCTATTGTGACAAAATTATGTGTTATGTAACCATAACCTTGTATGACAACGGTGACATTGTGACTAGAACTACATGAGTTGGTGGTGGTCGGGCGAATGAGACGGCGTACATTAACGGTATGGGTTCCTCCTTATAGGAATCACGATTTGCCTGGTTTGGCCCTCAGGTACATTTTTATCTTTGGCTCTTTTGTAACCTGGGAGTTGAATTGGGTTATTGCCCATTATAAAAAGTAGTAAGATTATTACTGATCCTACTGCTTTTGGGAGGGGCCAAGTGATTCTGGTGTGGCGAGGACCTGGCATCAGATCAGGATTATTCTGATTTCAGGGCTGAATATATAGAGGATAATCATACTCTTGCAACGAATATGACATATATGTTCATCGATTGGTGTGAAATATGGACATTTCACACCACGAGATTAACATATATGTCATATTCGTTGCAAAAATAGGAATATTCTATTTATTATATACCACTCCATGGAAATTAGCAGTTTTTTAGACTGTATACGTTAATGAATGTGTATTTGCAGCCTATTTGCTGTCCGGCACTGCAGATGCGCGTTATACAGGTATAATGCGGAGTTGGAACCCATATACCCGGTATAACATGCTCTGATCTGTTAACGGGTAGTTAAACGGCATTTACCAATCAGTGGTAGCATGTTCACTTGGCGTTTAGCCAAGTTTGGGCCAAGTGATTCTGGTGTGGCGAGGACCTGGCATCAGATCAGGATTATTCTGATTTCAGGGCTGACTATATAGATTTGTTATTGTAAATATTCAGTTCTGATTTTGGGATTTTCCCCCCATTTGTACATGTACTTGGAAATGTACATGTACTTGGAAATGTACATGTACTTGTACAGGTAATATATGGGATTTAGTACTAAACCCATTGACCCGGCCTTAAGTGACCTTAGCTGTTGAACCCCAACTAACAAAAACCTACATGTACAGTGTTATTAATAAAGACATGTATCATTGTATTAGTGTTATGTCTTCTCTAAATACCATATTGTATTGTCAAAAGGAACCAATGGAGATGTTCGATTCTGAGGACCTATATTCATCCCGCTACACATTCATTTTCTGCATAATATTTAGCATGCGTATGTTGTCCCAGCAAATACTACATAATTATAACGAAATTACATTGTGGACACTTCATCCGTTAGTCGGATCATTACCGAATTTCATCAATAGCTTCATCACATTGATAACTATCCATCCAGTGTCATACGGGTGACCTTGATCGTGGTGACTTTAACCTTTGTGTCAATTAATTTGGACGAACGGTCTTATATGTGCTGTTACGTTAGTCAGAAGTTCGCAAAACGTGCTTTAATTGATACCTAACCACCCTGCGTCATTCACCCTGGCATTGACCTACTTATTCGAAATATAAGTAAGATTCGTCATACTGTGTCCGGTTGTCCGGTTTAGAGAGGTTCCGCAAATATACCCCTCTACACAGGCTTCGGTTTAGAGGGGTTCTGCACATATACCTAATTTACAATGGTGTCCGATTTAGAGAGGTTCAGCACATATGCATAGTTTACAGTGGTGTCCGATTTAGAGAGGTTCCGCACACATACCTAGTTTACAGTGGTGTCCGGTTTAGAGAGGTTCATCACATATACCTCTTTCACATTGCTGTCCAATTTAGAGAGGTTCCGCGCACATACCTAGCTTCGTACATATACAAATGTACATAGTTTACAGTGGTATCCGATTTAGAGAGGTTCCGCACATATACCTAGTTTACAGAGGTGTCCGATTTAGAGAGGTTCCGCACACATACCTCTTTCACATTGCTGTCAAATGTATAGAGGTTCCGCGCACATACCTAGCTTCGCACATATACAAATGTACACAGTTTACAGTGGTGTCCGATTTAGAGAGGTTCCGCACACATACTTAGTTTACAGTGGTGTCCGATTTAGAGAGGATCCGCACACATATCTACCTACTTTACAATGATGTCTGGTTTAGACAGGTTCAGCACATATACATAGCTTGCAGTTGTGTCCGGTCTAGAGAGGTTCCGCACAACACATACCTGCATGTAGCTTACAGTGGTGTCCGGTCTATAGAGGTCCAGCACACACATACACACCTAGTTGACTTTGGTGTCAGGTTTAGAGAGGTTACGCACATACACGTAGCTTACAGTGGTGTCCGGTCTAAGAGAGGTTCCGCACACATAACTAGTTTGCAGTGATGTCCGGTCTACAGAGGTTCAGCACACGTACCTACTTTACAGTGCTGTCCGGTTTAGAGAGGTTCCGCACATACATGTAGTTTACAGTGGTGTCCGGTCTAAGAGAGGTTCCGCAAACATACCTAGTTTATAGTGGTGTCCGTTTTAAAGCTTGCATTGGTGTCCGGTCCACAGAGGTTTCGAAAAAATACATAGTTTACAGTGCTGTCCCATTTAGAGAGGTTTCGCACATATACCTACATGTAGCTTACAGTTCTGTCCGGTCTATAGAGGTTCCGCACACATGCCTAGTTTACAGTTGTGTCCGGTTTAGAGAGGTTCCACACATGTACTTAGCTTACAGTGGTGTCCCGTCTACAGATGTTCCTCAAACATACCTAGCTTACAGTGATATCCCGTTCAGAGAGGTTCCGCACATACACGTTGTTTACAGTGGTGTCCGGTCTAGATAGATTCACCACACATACCTAACTTGCAGTAGTCTAGAGAGGTTCCGCACACATACCTAGCGTGCAGTGGTGTCCGGTTTGGAGCGGTTGCGCACATATACATAGCTTGCATTGGTGTTCGGTCTAGAGAGGTTCCGCACAGTGCTGTCCAGTTTAGAGGCGTTCCGCACATACATCTAGTTTACAGTGGGGTGTCCGGTTTAGAGAGGTTACGCACATATACATACCGGTCTAGAGAGATTCCGCACACATACCTAGCTTGCATTGGTGTCCGGTTTAGAGAGGTTACGCAAATATACATTGTCCGGTCTAAAGAGTTTACGCACGTACTTAGTTTACATTATTGCCTGACGCATATAACTGCTCACTGCCGCTTACTGCTAGCAGTGACATCTCACTGCCCACTGCTGCTTACTGCTAGCAGTGAAACACACCTGACTGCTCACTGTCGCTTACTGCCAGCATGCTACTTACTGCTCACTTCACACCGATTATTCACGGTCACGTATATATTACTGATGATTTTGCATTTAGGCGTACCGTGGCATCATTCCAGCATAAATATCAACTTATGTACTTATATGTAGGACATTCCAACATATAGAAATTATTATGCCCCCTATGCGATAGCAAGGTGGGCATATTTCGTTGCTCTTGAGGTTCCGTACGTCCTTCCGTCCGTCCGTCCGTCCGTCCTTCCGTGTACGTTTACGTCTAAACGTAATTTGAACATGTAAAATAGTCAATATTACGATAAAGGATTGCTTCAATACTTGGACACTTGAATCACTTGAACATTTGTCACACACTCACGCCACCATTAACACGACCTTGACATTTGTCACCTTCCAAATATCGCTGAAACACTGAGCCATTTTGTTACGTCCAAACGTTTGTAAGAGTTTCTCCAACATGTAATATCGTCAATAATACGTGAAGGATTGCTTTAATATTTGGACAGTCCATTCACCTGAATATGTGTGATGCAATCACACCACCAATGACATGACCTTTTTGACCTTCAAAATGGTGCTGAAACAATTAGCTATTTTCTTCCGTCAAATAGTGTGTAGGACTTTCTCAAATTCATTTTTGACACACAATCTCTTGTTAGAGTTCAGTATGCCATGTTTTACAAACATAATTTCTAGGTGTGTATACATTTAGGTTCCAAATAAATCAAAGTATGTATTATTTCCAGATTTAGAATTTGCACTATTAGTGGAGAATCAACGTGTGGGTTCGAATCCCAATGAAACCTATACTTTTTATTTCTTAAAAGTTTCATTTTCCAAACACAACATTGCCGTATGTATCTTTAACGGTGTGGTCGAATAACACTGAAACAAATATGATTGCGACATTTGTCATTCGAAAATAAACTTTATTTGAAGTTGAACTGGTTTACTCGGTTAACCAACTATATACCTGATCATCGTTTGATTCAAATATAATTGCTTCGTAAATGTGATGGAATATAATTATGTATAATTATGTATAACATATGTGAACACTGCCTCTTTACCGTATCCTATACGACACCTGGGTTGAACAAGTCGGCCATCTTTGTGTGTTCCAGCCATCAGCCAGTTTCAGCAACATGTGACTGAGTAGAACGTATGCTATAATGTAGCTAATCACATGTAGAAAAGCCAGGAGAACGGACTCCTATCAATTATATTACACCAAACTGTAAAATATGTCAGTTTTTAGGACAGGTTTGTGCCTGTGTTTTTAACATTTTAACAACATGAACCACCATTATAAATAGCTTCATACACAGAAAATGGCACAGAATATCACTTTTACCTGGAAAACCACACAACACATACCATATATACCCACTACTGTACTCTGTTATTAGCTATCAAATCCAGTAACATGTAAGCAGATACCTGCGAGTATTGTCCCTGGTGTCTACTCACCTACTATGCGAGTAAATATGGCTTTACCTATGAGTAGCGTGTACAGTAACATATGCTGTGCATCAGATTGGAAAGTTTACACGTTTAAATTTATTTTGAGATTGATGGGAGGAATGCTCAGATATATTGTCTTTTGTATAGTTTGCTGGCATAATATTTATAGCTTGCCGTTCTCATATCTGTCTATTATGTATTGCACCAAATGTTATTTGGTTTACTGTCATATTACTTGCTGTATGTGTCAAACGCACGAAGTGGTGAAACTGTACGATGGCTTGTACATACAAAGTTGGCGGAGATGGCAACTCAATGCTCCATATAGTATACAGTAACGAGACAATATTTAGTTGCGAACGGTAACTCTTGCAATTACTCCCATACCGTCCGTAACTAGAGACGGGCGGTATGGGAGTAGATTGCAATAATTACCTTCGCAACTAGACAATTCACATCACTCTTATTAACCCTTAGACCGCTACTCAGAACAATTGTCGTCTTTATATATTGCCTTATTTCTCAATAAAAACATGGTTTGACAGCACTTCAGAATCATTTCCAATGGAAATGATTCTGAAGTGCTGTCAAACCATGTTGTAAATTATTCTAAAGTGCTGTTAAAGCATGTTTTGATGATAAAAATGGAAAATAGAAAATAGACAGAAGACGACAAAAAAATAAGATAGCGGTCCAAGGGTTAGGCAATTATCATTGAAGTCTATCTATGTATTACCCAATACCTTCGAAAGTTTCAACACAATTGTGTAGACACAGGTGAGCCAACTCATAACGAGCCGTGTCATCAGAATCTGCTCTGTTTGTCAGTATTTTTAGATTTTATAATAAATACTGTAACATGAACCCTGCCGTCTCGTTTTTTGGCTTCCTGGTGTACATTATAGTTATACTGTTGAAGAAAATGTCGTTAAGAATCAATACTCATTGACATTAGTCCCATTTAATTACCGAAAACATATAGGCCAGAACACTCATGTGAGCCGATCTGGATCTACACTGTTTAACCGCTTCATAAATAAATCAAAGTACTGAAAGTACTGAAATATGTTATCTCCACAAAAACTGATCGCTTGCGGAACTAGAGACTGAAAGTTGGATATTTTCTCAAGCGTCATCCAGAGGCAAATGCACTATGATGGTGTAAACCCATTCCCATCCATACGTTTTCTCTAGAATAAATTACTGTTTACATTACAATATGCATTGTATCAATCCGATACACATTAGATGCCAGGCAAAATCATAATTCGGCCGCCGGCTGGAGAAAAGGTTATTACGGCACGTGTGATCAAAGTAGACTATTATCATCATCTGTACTTTTACTAACCCACTACTCAGCAGAGTTATTTCCATAACTCATGTCAATCAATGTTGTTCTGAGACATATACTGACTGAATTGTGAATTGCGTAGGCCCTGACCAGACTGTGCGAATTTGCAGGCTGACAGTTGCTACGCTGGTCCCACCCATTGTAAGGTACTTTTTCCATTCAGGGGCAGGCGGGGACAAAACGAAATCATCTTATCAAGCAACTTATCAAACAGTAAGTAATTACCTAATAATACCCTAAGACATGTTAAGTTAAATCAAAGTTAAACTGGAAATTTTCAAATAATAATGAAATTCGGCAAAGACGGTTCAAATGAGTGGTCACCTGTTCAACCTGGAATTAATGAATCAGCAATAAATGTTAAATAATAATAAATTAAATTCAAGAAGATGCAAGTAAGTTTATGCTAAATTCAATGGAATAAATTAAAGTTTACATTTTTAGACAATTGCTAACAAAACAAAATGTGCAAAGTTAATAAGCGGTAATTGTCAGTCAGTCACCTGTCACGTCTATACCAGGGCTATATATTCCTATATAGATATTGGGATATTATATCATATTATAGGCTATATAGATGGGCTATATTGCTCCATCATTTATGTCCCCGAAAAAATATGGCAAGTATGATCCCAAAAATATGAAAATCCAACAACACACAAAATATCACCACCCTATCGTGATTTATACTCCACTCACAAATATCACAGAAAGCTACATTTTACAAAGGCACATGCACAAGTAAAACAAACACAATATCACAATACATCAAGCACAAGTACATGCACATGGAAAGCAGAAAAAATAATCACAGCAGCACAATTTATAATCACAACATGTGAAAACAACAGCACATCACATGTTTACTACACAAGGCACATACACAAAAATAAACGAGCAACATGCACTACAAGCAACTATAAAGCAAACACAAATACAAGCAGGTACATGGACAACACAAATGCGTGCGCATGCAGGCTGGCTGTGACGCGCGCGTGTGTTTGTGTGTGTGTGTGTCTGCCTCCTGTCTCTATCAGGTCTATCTGCTCGGATTCACCAGTCTGAGTACGTACGTAAATTCCTAATTGTCGGTCTCCACACGTCGTTGGGCGCCATTTGTATTAGGACTTCCCTAGCCCGGTAAGGGAATACCATTGGAGGGGGGTGGTTCATGAAGATAACGACAATTGGTTGTATCACTTTATGCGAGTTAGGCCCGACGCCTGCTGTGGGCAAACGCCCTGGCCCTGACTTATCTCCCTGCTTCCTCTCACCTCTTTATCGCTCCTTGCTCTTTCTCCAGCTTAATCGAAAATATATATATGTGTTGTCTTCCAACTACTATCGTGAACCGAATGATCGAAATATAATAAAACCCCGCGCAAGAAAAATTTGACAGCTCATGCAAAGTGTTAGTGAGCGATTTTTATATAAGCCAATCAAACTGCCGGTTATAATAAATATCTACCAATCAGAAATTAGGTTATATTATGATATTGGCTATACCTACGGCTGTTGAGAAATTTCGCCCCCAAAAGAGTTCGGACCAATATTGGCTAATATAACGGGATATAGGAGACGGTCAATATAATGTCGTTCTGTCATGTCATGTCAAGTTAGAAGCGTGCCGCTATCCGCAATACGTTTTGCATTAATCTGCAAACACTGAAACATATGTTAAAATAACAAGAGCATGAATACAATGTGGTTAAAATATAAAAGAGCACATAAATCTCATCCGGCCACACTCAGATGATACACATGTGCATTATGAATATTTCTATATATGTAAATGTGTGTAACTTATTATTAGCCGATCTATTTATAGATCGGCTATATATTGGTTATCCATCGGTTTGGGAAAAAGTTTGTAACCACCCTTTTCTCCTACATTCGGTAATCTACAAACGCGAAATTTGTTGTATCACTTCCAAACTACATCAACCGGATAATTTTCCATTTTTGGCCATTATCTCTGTTTAAAACTTTAAATATAGCGAAATAACACAATTTGGCTATAAATAAACGTTTTAACTACAAGAGTTCGGCGGTTTGCAATTTGTCTGTAAATAAACGTTTTGACGTCACAAACCGGAAAGCTCCGCCATGTACAAAACACGTCGAAGTTTGACCTAAATTCAGTTAGTTAGACGAATAATGGTTGTGAAGTGTTCTATATACGGATATAGTCATCGTAAAGATCGCGAAAGGACACTGGAATAGTATGGATTGCCTGCAGTAATCACAAATCAAGGTGTGGAATGCGAGAAACTGAGTTCGGATCGGAATCGTGAATGGCTGGCTACAATTGGACAAGAATTTGGGCACAAGAATATCCAAAATGTTCGGGTGTATTCGGCGCATTTTGTCAATGGTAAGTCCTTGATATTATAAATAATCCGATAGTTCTACTTGTCAGCTGGTGATACAATGTAAGCTGGTGTACTCATTATATTGTGTGTGAACCCCACACAGAGCTCCAGATAAGCAGCGTATTTGCGTAAATACCCAATTAAAATTGCCAAAAACCCAATTGAAATCAGAAGTAGTGAGTATCAATAAGCGATGAGAACAATTGTGGTACCTTTATCATGCTGCAGAAAACAATAAACAGACCACAATATAGCATATTTTCTTATTTTTCCATGAAAACACATCCAAGGAGACAATTCTAATGAAATACCAAGATATGTTTTCATTTCGAAACAAACTATTCAATAATTGCTGTCTGTTGATGTGTAAACAGTAGTGTGATTTAATTTTACCCAATTAAATTTTTTAAAATACCCAATTGCTTCAGAACTGATGGAGTAACAATACTCAATTACTAATTTCTTATCTGGAGCCCTGCGGCCGCCCACTGAATTATAATGTTTGACACCCGTGCTGTCACTGTACTTAACATGCTTAAGACGTGCGAGATGGTGTATTTTGATGGACCTCAGACAATACAAAATTGCAGTTTGTGTGGAATTTCATGAAAAATGTTTACAGATTTTGCGATATTTTCTGTAAATCATGCCAAACGTTGATGCAATTCTCAGAGCAAATGCAGAATTTCACCATGTTGTCACCATTCAATGTTATTTATGAAAGATATTGTAAATTTTGTAAATATTTTTCATCAAAGTGCGCACATGTTTGTACATGCAAAATCACATGGCGCATGTCATATGTATAAACTTTGTCATAAATTGTCAATATTTCAGTTATATTTCATAAGAGTACACCTTTTCTTTTTTATTTATCCTCAAAAGTGCATGTAAATGTTATGAACATTCATCTGAACCGTCTCAGCAAGAATGTTCAGATGGTGTATGCAACATATACTTCCGAGAAGAAATAATACAAATAAGTTATTATATTGTAACTAAATGTGCAAAGTTACAATATCCGACAAGTACACATGTATTTATTTGTTTTTAATATATATCATGTATATGTTTCAGGAAAGAAGGCAGAGTTGTATGACCATCTTAACCCAAACTGGGCACCATCAGTTAACCTGGGCGGACAAAAACGAGCATCATCAAGATATGATCGGCAGCAGGAAAAGAAGAGAAGGAAGCCAGCTGAATCCACAACTATTGTTGGACCTGATCACACTGAGACGGGTATGGATATAGGTGACAGCGTTGATGAAGACGGCGTTCAGTCACATACTGATGTTGATGGTCCACTCATGGAGGCTATGTCGCTGGAGCTGCAGGAACTGCGTACAGAGAATGGGGAGCTGAAGGAAAAAGTGGCCCATTTGGAAACTAAATTCACTGCAAATTATTTTAAGGGTAGTAACGAGAAGGTGAAACATTTAACAGGATTACCATCATTCACAGTTCTATCTATATTGTTTAATTTTCTGGAGCCTCACCTGCCATCCAGTCTGGTCATGCCCAAATTCAAGGTAATGATATTGACATTAGTGAAATTGCGACTACATTTGTCAAATCTCTTTCATGTGTATGAATTTGACAATACTCAATCAACAATATCTAGACTTGTTTATACGGACAATTGACTGTATGTACAAGCGGCTAAAGAAACTCATAAGATGGCCAGAGCGCGAGACATTGAGAAAAACCATGCCAATGGAATTTAGGAAATATTTCGGCCACAGGTGTGCAGTGATAATTGAGTTTTGAGGTATTTATTGAGAAACCAAGTGGTTTGAAAGCCAGAGCAGAAACCTGGTCTTCATACAGACACCACCACACTGTGAAATTTCTAATTAGAATTACTCCTCAGGGCAGTCCTTCATATCGAAAGCATAGGGTGGTCGTGTGAGTGACAAGTTTGTGACAGAGAACAGTGACTTCCTGTCTAAGTTATTACCTGTGGATTTAGTGTTGGCTGTCAAGGACAGTGTTGGCTCGGTAGCTGCAGAAGTGAAGATTCCAGCATTTACGAAAGGCCGTGATCAGCTATCCCCTCTGGACGTGGAATCAACTCGTAAACTTGCCCACTCAAAAATACATGTGGAACGGGTTATTGGTTCAGTTCGACAGAAATATACTATATTGAACGGTTGTCTTCCCATTAATTGTCTCATGAACAAGGATAAGTTTGGTAAGACGGTCACTGACAAAATTGTTACCGTTTCGTGTGGACTAGTAAATTTGTGTGACTCAACTGTTGATTTTAACCGAACCAAATTGATCTACACTGGTCCTTGCACTTCTTCGTGTCCTTTTGTAAATACTGAAATCTTCTTTTTCTGATTCACTTATTTCGCCATCAAACATTTACTTTTCTATTGATTGCCAGGAAATAGCGATTCTGCGATTTCGGTCGGCTGCCAGCATGGTACCGGTAAACAGGTTACATGTCGGTCGGTATAGTCGACTATACCGACCGACAGCCGACCTGTTTATCTGTACCATGCCGGCAGCCGACCGAAACCGCTGAATTGGTATTCCTGGGCCAGGGGTGTGGAAGTTCTTCATCAGATTTGCTGGCACCTTTTGAAATTAAAATCATATACATAT
Source organism: Conchocele bisecta (assembly GCA_029237695.1). Lineage (NCBI taxonomy): Eukaryota > Metazoa > Mollusca > Bivalvia > Lucinida > Thyasiridae > Conchocele > Conchocele bisecta. Next base: position 96,809,220 of record CM055267.1, read on the forward strand.
CCCAATTCAAAACCATTTTTAATAGAAGCTAAACATGTATACTTTATAATTTATTCCATTATCATGATTATCACATAAAGCATGTAATAATAAAGTATAAACACTCATAGTAAGCATGATATTATTTCCTTTCAATGGTAATATGACCAGTGTAGGCACAGATCAGCCTGCACATTCACATACAGGAGTGTGCTAGCAGATTAATATCTAGATTGATCAAACCCCATAAGGCCTTTTTCTCAAGCCATGGTCACATATACGTTTCTATATTTGTGATGCACCGTTAGAGAAACAGTTAACTTACTTCACTGGTGCTGCACTCCGTGCCGATGGAAATATTTCAAGACAATCCACTTGAAAGATACAATAGGCACCATTAATTGTAGAATTTTTTTTCAAGACGAGTAGTAATTTTATTGATTTTTTAACACGGCGTGCCATGTGATTTTGTACCTACAAAAATGGGCGTAATTTCATAAAAATAATACAAAATTTACGATATTTTCCTGGAATGAAACCGAAGATTGTCGAAATTTTCAGAACAAATGCGGAATTCTATTCCGCATTTGCTTTGAGAATTTCATCAACTTTCAGCATATTTCATGAAATTGCGCACCTGTTTGTATGTACAAAATCACATGGTGCGTCTCGATTATACAGACAGTATATCATCTGCATTGGCAATATATATACATGTACATTGAAGTTCACATACAAATTAATCACATTTTTACACACTTGTTTTTCTTAAATTCTGGCATCTTTCTACAGTCTGGGCAATAGGTTTATATCTATAAGATTCCGGCACCTCGTGTTAATTTATGGCACCCGGTGTTTTTATAAACTTGAATGTACATGTATAAAGTTTCCAAAAAATCCGGGTACCATTTTTTTAAACCAAATTCAAGGTCATTTCAAGGTCATTGAACTTTATGCTTGACGGAAGTCGAAAATTGCCAATATATGAGCCAATAGGTAGGTCATGCTCCTTAACTTGGAAATTGGTGTAAGTTGTTCAAAAACATTTCAGATGGATATATTAAAGAATTTACGTAAACTACACTAATATTCAGTATATTATTATCATATTTTCAAGATGGCCGCCAAAAATCGGGTATTGAAGAAATTTGGTTGACTTGCTACATATTTGTGTAATGCTGAACGCCTTCACCTATATTCAAAGGTTAATTCTTTCAACTGGAATAATATTGCAGTTCATATACTCCATTGTCAGAAAACTCAAAATGGCCGCCAAGTAAATGGCAAATCCATAGTAATTTACTAAATATAACTGGGAGAATTTGGTTGGGGAGGAAATCAACACTTCTCTCACTTTTCCCTGAGATTCCGTAACTACTAATATGTGGACATATATTGAACCCTGATTTCATCGGCTAATAACATCATGCTCTGCATGACCTTTCATTTGTGTTGTTAATTAATTGGCAATTAACCTGAGGTACGAAATAGCCATTCCCAGCGATGGAACAGGACCCACCACTTTCATAGGATTTATATACATGTATGGGCCACCAAATCGGATGTTCGCCAACCGTCATCAATAGCTTCCTTACATTGATCAGGGCTCCAGATAAGGAATTAGTAATTTAGTATTTTCACTCCATCATTTCTGAAACAATTGGGTATTTCAAAATTTTAATTGGGTAAATTAAATCACACTATTGTTTACACATCAACAGACAGCAAGAATAAGAAAAATATGCTATAGTTGTGGTCTGTTTATTGTTTCCTGCAGCATGATACATGTACATGTATCAAAGAATTGTAATTGCTTTTTGATACTCGCTACTTCTGATTTCAATGGGTTTTAGGCAATTTTAATTGGGTATTTAAGCAAATACGCAGCTTATCTCGAGCGCTTATTGATATATAGCCACTCTGTGTACTTTAGATGACATTGACCTGCTTTCGCGAAATACAAGTCACATCCGTCAGAAAGTTGTACATCTCCTGATGTGTTAGTCGGATGTTCGCCAAACTTTATCAGTTGCTTCCTTACATTGATTCCTAACCACCCTGGGTCATTCAAGTGACCATAACCTACTTTTTTTGTCTCACCCACCATAGTGGAAAGTGAAACATAGAAATCGCATATCAGTCGTCGTCGTCCAAAATTTTGGACATAGGTCCATTGTAGGTCCAAATAGTTGGATGTTCGCCAAACTTCATCAGTAGCTTCCTTACATTGATATCAACCATTCTGGGTCCGTTGGGTGACACTGACCTACTTTTCTCAAAATATAGGTCACATCTGTCAAAACTTGGACCAATTTCGCATATATCCTGATACGTTTAATATATACCAAATTTCATCAATATATTTTGTCTCACGCATGCTAGATTGTCAAATACTAAAATAAACAATACTATTTTATATAAGCTCCACTATTTGTAAGAGTACAATTTTAAATAATTTCTGACATATCACTAGCAAAAATTGCCATTTGAATGATTTCTGAAATATTGGTAGCCAAATGGCCATTTGAGTAGCCAAATTGCGACCAGTAGCGCCATCCTAGCGAGTAGCCAAATTGCGACCAGTAGCGCCATCCTAGCGAGTAGCCAAATTGCGACCAGTAGCGCCATCCTAGAAATTTCGACCAGTAGCGCCATCCTAGCGAACTGGAAAGTGAGACATAGCGGTCACAATTTTGGTGTCGTCTTCATCAACAATTTTGGACAATTTTCGCATATCTCTTGATCGGTTAGGCGGATAATTACCAAACTTCATCAATAGCTTCTCACATTGATAGCTATCCATCCGGTGTCATAACATTAACCATGGCCATAATTTCATCTATAGCAGTGTATTTCGACTGACCTTGACCATGGTCACCGTATCAACAACTTTCGACATAAAAAATATGTTGTTTTTTTTTCTTCAGGAAAACAGCAATGCATCAAGATTGGACTGGAACTGGGCCATGTGAACACCGGACTGTCAACTGCACAAGATCTGGATCGATCGATATCAGCAATCAGCAGGGAGGGTGGAGAAGAGAAGACACCATGTACACAAGCCCCTTGGCCAGATAGAGAACAGCCGACGGACAATTATTTTACAACAGTGTTTACAGACTTTGTGCAAATAGATTGGCTACCAGCATAGATGTGAATATGTTCTGTTTGTTCAAACACGGTGGGTATAGTTTGTCACAGGCACCTGCTATTGGGATGGGGTGCACTGATTCAGGTAGGAAAAACCCTCCAATTCAGACCATACATTTTTTTTTTTACATTCGCGATTTTGACGCGATTAAGCACAGATATCCCGGAAAATTGAATAGCAAACCTGCCAATGTCCCCGTTTTTGCTGGAAATAAGGACTGATGGGGTGCACTCCGATATGCCCTAAAATCATTAGGAAATGCAGTTTATAGCCATGAAAAGAGATGCACGAACACGCATGCAATAATATTGCACATTCACCAATCAGCCAGGAAAACTTGAATTTCATACCCTAGTGCACCCCATCTTTCCTTAATTCCAGCCAAATGTATATGTAGATTTTCTCGAAATAACTCCTAAATGGCCGAATCTACGGGGACTAGAACATCGACAGGTGTTGCTGGTTAATTTTCCGGCGTATCTGCGCTTAATTGCGTTAACATTTTCTTACCCGATTCAGTGCATCCCATCCAAATAGCAGGTGCCTGTGACGTACTATACCCACCGTGTAAAAGTATGCTAGACATTCCATTGTTAAATAGCATAGGTTGGTGCTACTGGTAGCTGCATCAACCATGTTGTTACTGTAACAGTGATTTGGCTACTAATATTTCAGAATTTGGCTACTGAAAGGTTATGATTTGAAAAAGTAGTTTTGCAAATATTGGAGCTACTGGTAATGTAAAATTTTGTTCAAAGTAACCTTTAATTTTGACTGTTTAAATTTCATAATCCTTGCGCTAAGCTAGAGTTATAACAAACACTGTAGACCCGGATCAGACTGCTCGACTGCGACTGGTGATCTGGGTCTACATCTATCACACAGTCAGAAGATAAATTTTCTCAGTACATGTCATCTCAAAAACTATTATTTTTTCAGCATTATACTGATGACAACCAGGGCCCGGTTGCTCAAAGCCTCTGTTAGCTTAACAGACTGTTAAATCCTTAACATTGTTAAGGAGTTAACAGTCTGTTAAGATAACAGAGGCTTTGAGCAACTGGGCCATGTATACTTAAATACATGTAGATACATGTACATGAATATAATGAGACAAAACATATAACAGTTGCTGCTGCTTTTATTTTCCTCATTTAAATGATCGTACATGTAATGTTGAGCCTACACACTGTAGCATATATAATAACTCTCTTACATTAAAGGTACTGTGTCTCGGATAGATCCAGTGGAGGGCACATTTAGTGTTGCCCTTGTCCGTCCGTCCCCTACCTTGTAACTCGTAACACTTTTAAACAGTAATAGCTACAGACTTGATTCTTTCGACCCCCGGGTCATGGATTATCTCCCCCATTTTCGACTTAGAATTTTGCCTCGTTTACTATCAAAGTGATACATGCATGTGGGGCATCCGTGTTCAATGAACACATTTTCTACTTATTTTTCTGTATTATGCACTTATTATTTGCATAAATATCAAATTATTACAGGCGACTTGTACATATCATTTGGTTCCAGAAATACGATATAAATTAACCTATTTTGTCCTAATCTGTTTCATCACAGTCTATGCATATCGGAGACCCAGTGCCTTTAATGCACCCATTACAGATATGTTGTGAACAGTTCAGAAATTATCCGTAAAAACACGAAAATTGGACTATGATTATGGGCCCCGCTCATCTGAAATCTACATGTGCTGTTTCTTTTTAAATTATGCAGATAACCATTACGATATCAGATAACACTACTTGTATCTGACCAGTAGCCTATTTCATCAACATTGCAAAGTATACTTTACTAGCAAAGTACACTTTGAGGGAGTAATCATTTATTTTTCCAGAAATGCATTATTTCACATAGAACTAACAAATGCATATATTTCATGATTAAAAGTATGCAGAATTATTATACTGAATTTATTACATTATCACAGCCATTAAATGGCTGTGATAATGTAATAAATTCAGTATAATAAAAATTAATAAATTTTTAAAAAAATTGAAAATTTCTCCCTCAAAGTATACTTTGCTACTAAAGTATACTTTGCAATGTTGATGAAATGGGCTACTGGCTACTCATTGTTCACAACTTCACAAGTTGATTTGTCATTTAATTTGCCATTTAATGGCTGTGATAATGTAATAAATTCAGTATAATAATTCTGCATACTTTTAATCATGAAATATATGCATTTGTTAGTTCTATATGAAATAATGCATTTCAGGAAAAATAAATGATTACTCCCTCAAAGTATACTTTGCTAGTAAAGTATACTTTGCAATGTTGATGAAATGGGCCCCAGATCATGACCTACGTTGTTTGAATTACTGTCATCAGCAAAACAATTAGATTTTATACTGCCAAGTGGACCTCTATCTACAATTGTTGGAAATGTTGTCAGGTCCATTTTCTCAGCCGGTGGCTATATGTGGCTGTGACTGGAAAAGTGGGGTTTATGGGATTTGTGACCAGTGTTGCTCCTGATCCAATAGCACACTCTGATAGCCTGGTGGTCTATATAGTCTATGTAGAAGCATGCCATGTGTATCATTCACGGAATGGCGAACAGTGCAGATCCTGATCAGACTGTGCAGTCTGATCTGGACTATACTGGTCGCAAAACCCATAAGTCCTATTTCTCCAGTCACAGCCACATAATGATGTGATATGTGTTGATAAAAAGTGAATGTTACATTATTTCTTCGTAACGATAGCTTTTACCCTTTTGTTCTGTAGAAGCTCACAAAAGCCATGACAGAACCATTTGTCCTTTCAGGGTATGGGGTCACGTGATTTCAGAACAACGCTAGATAATTTGTGATGTCGTTTTTACAGTAGATTTTCTTTACAATGTAATAAACCAATACTTTTCATGAAACATAAATAGAGTACATTTTATTTTGACATTTCTTGATACTTGATCATAAAAGTAAGAAGATTAGTACTAATCCTTTTACTTTTAGGAAGTGGAGCTATATTATTCTGGTGAGCTGAGGATATATATTTGTACATATTCAGTTCTGACTTTGGGATCATCTTCAGGTTAGACACCACCAAATAGTTTTACTATATAATTTAACCGAATGCCATCCAATAAGGCCAGTCTCTCCTACTTTCACTATTCGTATGGATGCTGTGGGACCCACTTGTACATGACCTGCAGCCAGTCTGTACTGGTTCTGCATGAACTAAACAATAGGTTCACTTACTCCTAAGAAAGAAAAATCCAACCTTGTCATATCCTCCAATATTGTGTACATTTTTTGGCCACGGAAACTCTGTTTACATCAAGTGACCAACAGGGTCAGTGTTTTCTTTTAAATGCTACAAATATGCTGAAAACTGGTGTTGAAGGCACCCCAAAATGTTCCTCAAGTGAAACTGGGTAGTAATGGATCAAGATTTGCAAGCAAACGGTGTCTGTGACCTCAAAACACCCGCACTATTTTTTTATACCGGACTACTTTTGCATACACCCTGGGCGGTTTCGCACCATTTGGTGTCTTCTAACCTTCAAGTTTAGCATGTTTAGAATTACAATATTCAAGTTTCCATTCTCAAGTTTTGCATCAGAATTCTTGTTTCGAGTACACAACTGTGAGAACTGCCCTGATCAAACGGCCTTGTGACATTTGTGGCAAGTGTTGATCCTAATCATTATGCACAGCAGTAATAAGCATATGCTCAACTGTCAGAATAGCTATGATGTACATACAAACTTACTTCTATAAGTAAGTTGAGGAACCGTTCTATACCTGATCGTGTTTGATTCAAAGATAATTGCTTCGTAAAAACATTTACTTTTACTCTTTGATATTATACACTATGACAATAGTGCAGTGGGGCTTCATATGGTGAGAGTATATCTGGCCCATGTGTATTTACATTTATCACAGTACAGTGTCTAGGAAAAGTGTACACGTTAGTTTATGTATATTTTGAGAATGTTGGCAAAAGTACACTCACTTGAAGTACATCTTGGTGTAGTATAATTTATAGGAGTCCGTTGTCCTGGCTTTTCTATGTATGATTGGCCACATTATATCATATGTTCTACTTCTCATTGTCAGTTCTTTTTCAAATGCCGGAAGAGGTGAAACTAGCTGATGACTGGCACACACACAAATATGGCCGACTTGGCCACTCCACGTGCCGTATATGATACAGTAAGGAGGCAGTGTTCATATATACGTCATTCATATATTCCATCACTTTCACGAACAATTGTTTGAATCATATGATGATCAGGGGTCCCATAATTACATCCTCAACATAACATTAGTGTCTTGCAACTCGAAACTCCATGTTCTCTACTTGAAACTCGAGAATATTAACGTGAAGCTTTCAACTGGAAACTCAATAATTCTGACTCGAAAGTCAAGAATGTCAACTTTCTTTAGTCTTTTGACCTTCAAACATACAACAGTGAAAGTGAAAGGGTTAACGTCCCAGCAACAGCTAAGGTCATATAGAGACAGGACAACAGTTTAAAGTCTCATCAGACAGACCAGTGGGAAGGAAATACTATGCAAGTATGTTTTCGGATGCCCTAGGCAAGGTTTGAACCCACAGACTCCAGATTGAAAGTCGGGTGTTCTAACCCCTATACCACAACCCATCCCTCATTTGACCTTGAACACAGGCGGGCTATAGAATGAAAATACAGATGAAGACACATAAGTATATGATGTTTCAAGTCAATATGATTTAGTGTTGGAGTGTTATAATAACAGATAGCCAAAAACCTTTAATGGAAATTTTACCAAAACTTGGTGTTGACATTGGCCATTTAAGCCACATGGGTGGTGAAAGAGAATGGGTTTTATGTCCCAGCAACAGCCAAGGTCATGTAGGAATGGTAGCTCTGTTTCAAATATCATCTGGTGGGCGGCTGGTCGGGAGCATGGGAAGGGTAAATTTAACGACGGGTTCATCCTTACTGTTGGTGGTTGGTTGGGAGTATGCAAAGGGTACATTTAACAATGGGTTTCATCCTTACTGTTGGTGGTTGGTTGGGAGTGTGCAAAGGTTACATTTAACAATGGGTTTCATCCTTACCAGAATCCCGATATCCCTGGTTTGACCCGCAGGTACATTTTTGATACGTGAGAGTGAATCCGGTTATACAATAATAAAAGTAATAATGTTAGTACTAATCATATTGCTTTGGGGAGTGGGTTCAACTGAATGGTGTGGCGAGTACCTGGAAGCAGGTCATGTTATTCTACATGTAATTTCAGGGCTGGTTTTTAAATTTCTCTTTAAATATTTAGTTTCTGATTTTGGGATTTACCCCCATCACAAGTCTTTAACCTGGCATAAAATGACCTTAGCTGTTGGCAGGCCATTAAACACCATTCGATCAAATCATCCTTACTGAAATCCCAATATCCCTGGTTTGACCCTCACGTGCATGATTGGCTTTCTTGTTACTTGAGAGTTGAATCAGGTTATACCCATCATAAAAGTAGTAGGATTAATAATAATCCCATTACTTTTAGGAGCTGGGGCTAAGTGACTGGTGTGGCGAGAACCTGACACCAGATCAGGTTTTTTTCTCCCCATCGATGAAAGATTTGACCCCGTTAACCTGGCCTAAAATGCCCATAGCTGTTAAAAGGCCGTTAAACTCCATTAATTAAACTGGCAGGTATTCCTGTCCTATTTCCCACTTCCCAATAAACTCCATTAATTAAACAGGCAATTAGTCCTGTCCTATTTCACACTTCCCAAGGACATCAAAGGGAAACAGTCTTCTGCGGAGTTGAGTGTTATGGCTCGCGTGAAGAAATTCAACACCAGTTAAAACTTCACTTTACATGTCATTAGGTCGATGACACTATGTTGACACCTCAACAGCACCAAATACTCCTGCAAATACACAAGAACAACATACTATATTTCTTTGCCAGGAGTAACCATTATGATTACAACATGCACATTTTTCAAGATCTTCTCTTTAATTTAAAATAAATAAATGTATCTTTATCATCACTAAGCTAATCCCCTCGCTGGCAGCTTTGACAATAATAACATGAGCCCTCAGTGACCTTGACATTGTCGAAAGCCATGTAGCGATAATACATGTTAGTAACACCTTTCATTTTATTAAATAACTTCTGAACCACTTTATCGATTTTAATAATATTTGGCCATAACGTGTGTCTAGGTATAGTAATTGGTTTTGCAAGCACCATACGTATGAAGACACAAAGTCACTCTCACTGAGAACTCGGGGGCCAAACTGGCTACAAATTCCATAATCCCCAATAATCCTCCAGCCACACATATATATCAAGAGTCAGACTGGTCACAAATGCCATAAGCCCCAATCCTCCAGCCACATATAGAGACCAGGAGCCAGATAGGCCACACTCACAAAGGCCACATACATGCACAGAGATCAGGAGTCAGACTGGCCACAATTTCCATAAGCGCCAATTCTCCAGCCACAGTGACATATAGAGATCAGCAGACTGGCCACACTTGCCATAAGCATGATAAGCACCAATTATGCAGTGACAGTGACATATAGAGATCATGAGTCAGATTGGCCACAATTTCCATAAGCCGTAATTTTCCAGCCACATAAATGTATAGAGATCAGGAGTTAGACTGGCCACAATTGCCATAAGCCGTAATTTTCCAGCCATATATAGAGATCTGGGGGCCGTTTCACTAAACTTCGTACAACTAAAATGTTCGTAAGTGTAAAATTATGATAGTCTGTAAATTTCACATTAACATTGTTTTCTTGTAAATAATTATTGGTTTTACATTTATTGAGCATAGGCTGCATATACAGCAATAATCTGCAGGGCGTTGATATTCATTGCTATATAGTTATTGAGAGACAAATGTACAATATGAGAACAAAATATTATCATGAACTTGTCGAAAATCTAAATAAATGTTGCGCATCGATTAATCATAAGGAAGCTACATACCAAGTTTCGGGTCAGGTGTGTAGTTTTACGACTTGCAAACCAAAATTGGAAAATTATAAGTCGAAAAGGGGGTGATAATCCATGACCTCGAGGTCGAATAAAAAATCTAAATAAACTGTGCGCATCTACTCATCATAAGGAAGCTACATACCAAGTGTCAAGCGTGTAGCTAGTACAATTTAAAAGTTTTACGACTTACAAGCCAAAATTGTAAAAGTCGAAAAGGGGGAGATAATCCATGACCCCGGGGTCAAATAAAAAATCTAAATAAACTTTGTGCATCTACTCATAAGAAGGAAGATACATATCAAAAGGGGGAGATAATCCATGACCCCGGGGTCAAATAAAAAATCTAAATAAATGTTGCGCATCATAAAGAAGCTATATACCAACTTTCAAGTATATAGTTTGTACGGTTTAAAAGTTTTATGACTTGCAAGCCAAATTTAGAAAATTCTAAGTGGAAAAGGGGGTGATAATCCATGACCTCAAGGTCGAATAAAAAATCGAAATAAACTTTGCGCAGCTACACATCATAAGGAAGCTACATACCAAGTGTCAAGCGTGTAGCTAGTACAATTTAAAAGTTTTACGACTTACAAGCCAAAATTTGAAAATTCTAAGTCGAAAGGGGGAGATAATCCATGACCCGGGGGTCAAATAAAAAATAGAAATAAACTTTGTGCATCTACTCATCATATGGAAGCTACATAACAAGTTTCAGGTATGTAGCTATTATGGTTTAAAAGTCTTACAACTCACAAGCCAAAACTAAAAAATCATACTAAATGTTGCGCATCGACTCATCAGAAGCAAGCTACATACCAAGTTTCAGGTGTGTAGCTAGTACAATTTAAAACATTTACGACTTACAAGCCAAAATAGGAAAATTCTAAGTTGAAAATGGGGACATAATCCATGACCCCGGGGTCAAATATAATATAAAAATAAATGTTGTGCATCGACTCATCATAAGGAAGCTACATACCAAGCTTCAGGTATGTAGTTAGTCGGTTTAAAAGTTTTACGACTTGCAAGCCAAATTTGGAAAATTCTAAGTGGAAAAGGGGGTGATAATCCATGACCCCTGGGTGGAATCAAAGATCAAAATAAACGTTGCACATCGACTCAGCATAAGGAAGCTATATACCAAGTTTCAGGTGTGTAGCTAGTACAATTAAAAACATTTACGACTTACAAGTCAAAATTAGAAAATTCTAAGTCGATAAGGGGGAGATAATACATGATCTCGGGGTCAAATAAAAAATCGAAATAAATGTTGCGCATCGCATCATCATAACCAAGCTACATACCAAGTTTCAGGTGTGTAGTTAGTATGGTTTAAAGGTTTTACGACTTGCAAGTCAAAATTTGAAAAGTCGAAAAGGGGGAGATAATCCAGGACCCCGGCATCAAATAAAGAATCGAAATAAACTTTGTGCATCTACTCATCATAAGGAAGATATATACCAAGTTTTAGGTCTTTAGCTATTACGGTTTAAAAAAATTACAAGTTACAAGGCAAAATTATAAGTGGAAAATGTGTAGTTAATCCATGACCCGAAACAGTTCGGTCCAAAAATGGCTTATCAGATGGGGAAAGGAGAACGGTCTATATATCGTGCTGTCAAGTTGAGTTAAAAGTGTGCAGCGAGTTGAAATGCTATTATTACCATCTCATCTGCACATCCTTAAATATAGCTTAGAAAATCTCAGCTCTACGGATATGTTTTACTATTTCATCTGTCTTTTATATTTTCTGTATCCGTGAGAGCTGAGACCCTTATACTTATAGTGAAAAATTTAGTCACAATAACAGCCCAATTTGTCCTGGTGTTTTACTACACAAATGGGAATAAAAGGATAACCAATGTCAAACTATGTATACCTACATGTGTATTATTAGTTTTTAACATGACCATGATGACTGTAGCAAAACGCCAGGACAAATTGGGCTGTTATTGTGACAAAATGTTACACTATAAGGGTCTCAGCTCTCACGGATACAGAAAATATAAAAGACAGATGAAATAGTAAAAGGCATCCATAGAGCTGATATTTTCTAAGCTACCTTAAATACTGCATTAAAAGGATAAGAAGCCCAAGAATAGCATCTGGCCACACCTTTGCCCCTTTCTTCCGGCAGCCATATTGACGTGCTACGCCTAAACGGCTAGTACGACCAAGAAAATAGTGCCCTGTGCCAAGTTATCCTATGGCGTTTTGGTCTGTCTGACTTTGTATCTAAAGCTGTACATATACTATTCTCTATATTTTGCACAGTTTTAAAATTGGACCATTTGTACATGCCTTACAATGATCTGGTTCGGTTTGACATGAGTATGTTCGTTCTGCCACGCTTTATAAATAACAATCTCGTCGTTGTAAACGTGTCATTTAACCGGATAGATAGTGTCACGAACTCTATAGGGGTTTCCATTGAAGACATATCTAGCAATAATACCGGTTTGATTGATTTTATCCACAACAATGTCACCAGTTGTGTCATCCAGTATTACTTCCAACTGTTGAACGTAAAGCATGTTTATGATTTGCTGCGTCTCGCAAACATGCGCTTTGATTTCAGATTTAATCCGTTTATTTGCGACTGTTCGTTTTACCCAATGGCTAAACTCATACACGACTTTCGCTGGATGGATGAAAACAATCCATTATTTATGGTCACATGTTACAATCCCATAAGCCTGAGAGGAAGAATGGTGTACTACGTACATGGAAATCAGTTCAATTGTACAGTATCACTTAACTGCACACATGGCTGTAACTGCACAGAAACAATCGCCCTCGACTTGGTCACTGTCTACTGCGATGACGATTATAATAGAACACGGCTTCCAGAGACAGTTCCGTCACAAAAACAGATTGTCCTTCGGATGCATATTTCTAATCTTGAGCAGCTGGATGGTCGGCCGTACATGGTCAATGTCACCACGCTCGATGTGTCTAACAGCGCCCTAAGAAACATAGACATCTCACTCTTGCCATATCTAGACGACATTAAAAGCATTGATTTGCGGGACAATATAATGACTGAATTGCCAGAAGAAATACAAGATGTTAACTTCACGAACATAGAGACGTTACGTTTGTCTGGAAATCCTTACGCATGTGACTGCCATGCTTTGTGGTTGAAGAAATGGTTGATTCAGCGGCAGGATTACATTCCTAGCCAAGAGAAGATTATATGTGCAACAGGTCCGGGCAAAGGGCGCCCGGTGATTCACGTTCAGGACGCCGACTTCGTCTGCTCCACGAGACTACACGTTGCTCTGTATGAAACACTCAGCATTGTGTGTGGTGTTCTATTCGTAATTAGTGTGATATCATTGACGATACATCACAATCGGACCTCGATTCAACTTCTAATGATCACACACCTGGGAATTCATTGTTTTAGAAGAAAGGTTAAAAGCACTCTCAAATACGATGTATTTGTTTCCCATAGCAGTAAAGACGATGCCTTTGTTTGAAACCTTCTCAAACCGAAGCTGGAAAACGCCAACCCGCCATTTGTCTTGTGTCTGGATGAGAGGAATTTCCGACCAGGGGAGACAATAGTACAGAACGTAATCACCGCAATGCAGACGAGTCTTACCACGCTACTCGTGTTGTCGAACAACTTCCTTCGCAGTGACTGGTGCCGCTTGGAATTCAGACATGCGCACATGAACCTCCTGAAGGACGGTACGAACGTGGTGATGATTGTTCTCGGCGACATCGATAATGCGCTCATTGACGATAATGATGAACTGAAACATTACATGAACGAAAATGTGTACATCAAATACGTCGCCAACGACAGGTATTTCTGGCCTAAGTTGCTGCAATCGCTGCCTATCCGTCAACAAGACCATGTGGACGAATTTACGTCTACTTCAACATCGAGCATCTCACCTGTCATTCGAAGCAACGATTACGTCATTACCCATGAAAGGTCGCATCTTCTTCCGACTTGTAGCTGCAGTTAGCACAAAAGTCCATGTTATAATTGTTCTTGTTTGTTCAATTCAATTCATGTACATGTACTAAGCTAAATACTCGGGTGGATGGTTGGGAGCGTGATATAGGTAAGTTTAACAGTGGGTTAAACCTGGCCCGAATTCAGATATGCCTTGTTTGGCCATCAGGTACATTTTTTGTGTTACTGCTACCTCAGAGTTGAATCCGGTTATGTCAATTATAAATGTGGTAATATTAGTACTCATCATATTACGTTTAGGGAGTGTGGCTAAGTGACTCTGGTGTGGTGAGGATCTGGCACCAACTCGGGTTACTCTAATTTCAGGGCTGAAGTTATTTTTATTTCTGTAAATATTCATTTCTGATTTTGGGATCTTCCCACCATCACAGCCGGTGAAATATGAGATTCGATCCTGTTAACCCTGACCTAAAAGAACGTCAGTTGTTGACAGGCAGCCAAACACCGTTAAATACATAAATCAATTACTTAAACTCAATGAAAAACGATGATATATTTTATTTAACTTTATTTATTTTACAAGGGTTATAAACAAGGGCACGAGCACTTACAGGCAGGTCTTTCCCACATGACACATTATATGACACATTATTATCGCCTACACAAATTGGAGGACATTCATGTTCTTGCGACTACCATTCTGTTGGTCAACACTAATGCATATTTATTTCTATGTATGTCATCTAAATGCAGTGTCATTGCAAATGGCAGGCTTACAACAAGCAATATCTGATCAATTGTTATGCCTATACATCTATTTTGCAGTCGTTTGCACATTTATAGCTTTTGTTTCCTGCAAAGCACTGACGTATGTTCCCCACTAATTCATACTTGATTAAATTAAAATTGCATAGGGCGTGGTTTAGAAAATGATAACTTTTGTTGATATTCAGATTTAATGTTAGGCTGGTATACCTTTTCACATCAATCCACTTTTACAAAGCCGGTGAATAATGATGTCACGAATGTTCATTACTTCCTATTTCTATATAATTAAAGGTAAATGTATTTATTTAATGGTGTTTAACTATACATGTCAATAGCTATGTTTTACTATAGCTGGTTTGAATCTCGTATTTCACCTGCACTGATTATGTTGAAATATTGCCCTCGTGATTAGATCCTAACGCTAAACAAACTCGGTTCGCTACGCTCACTCAAACACAAAAAGTATGGATGATGAAGTTTTTGTTATTGATGAAAAAGTACTGACGTTTGAATAGTTTTTAGATTTAATATGCTTAATAGGGAAACGTTCATCGGTGCCAGACGCATTAACACCAAAACAATAGACCACGTGATCATGTACCCTGGATGATATTTCGACACAATGCGATACGTGATGCCAACTTCCGTACGATTTTGAAGGAAGTCGGCAAAGACAAACAATTTCCTGTATCTGTAGCCGATTTCATCAAAGTTGCAAAGTATTCTTATCTAGCAAAGTATTCTTTGAAGGAGTAATCATTTATTTTTCCCGAAATGCATTATTTCATATAGAACTAACGACTGCATATATTTGATGTTTAAAAGTATGCATAGTTATTATATACTGAATTCATTACATTATCACAGCCATTTTGGCTGTGATAATGTAATAAATTCAGAATAATAAAAATTAATAAATTTATCATTAAATTGAAAATTTCTCCCTCAAAGTATTCTTTGCTATGCTTTGCAATTTTGGTGAAATATGCTACTGGGGGTAAGATATTCCCAAACCAACGGCACAATACGACCAATTAAGCCAGTGTGCACCTAGGATGCTGGAATGGTGCGGGCTGGTCAAATAATGGCAATGAAAATTCCCTTTTCCGCACAAACGCTACTGAACTCGCGAACTGTCATATACTTTGTGTCTTGGAGACTTTTCTGAGGTGCAATGAAACCTTATATGTACCTGGATACACATTGTTCGGCCATAATAGGACAATTCTGCATAATAATGCCAGGTGAGGTAGTGGTGGTGTGGGAGCCTTGGTGAAAAACGAATTACTATCTGTATATAAAGTGTCAATACTGGAGAATAGTGTCCAGGATATTTTGTGACTCAAATTATCTGGCAAAACTGAGTGTGATTCCATTGTGTTATGTGTGTGCTATTTTCCCCCGGCCGATTCGTAAAGGCACGTCGATTCGGAGACATTTTATTGTAATTTGCTTGAGCAAGTATACGCCTACCATAATATGGGTCACTTGTTTGTACAACTGTGGTGATATGAACTCACGCATAGGTAGTGAAGCTGATTATATTGAATAACACAGTCCCGAGCATACCCCATTCACCACCCAAAACATATTTCGATATATCCCATGGTATTGACAACTTTCTGTCGGATCCTCAGACAGTAACTCGTGTGCAAACAACGATAAACAAATTAGAACATGACCTACAAGGAGAATCAAATGTGACACAGGCTTGCACCTCCCTCCTCGGTATGTTATCCGCCGAAATGGAATTGCACTTTCCCAAACGTCAGACAAATATCAAACGTGATCGTCACGGTAAAAAGACAAAATCCATGTACAAATCCTACTGGTCATATGTACTCCAAAGACAATGGGGTATTGTTTGTACTAAAGAAACTGACTGGTTCCGAGCAAATCCTACACAAAAACGGCCATTGCGAGAATCTTTTAACTCTGGGCGCAAAGTGTTTGATAAATTGAACAGGAAAGCAAAGCGCGCTTATCAGCTATCGGAACAACACCGCATCGGTGATCTTGGTGAATCTTCGGACAGCCGCAGCTTTTGGAAGGAAATCGGCAAAAATCGACATATAGAACGACCGGAAACGCGACATCCCGATGGAAGTGGTCGGTGACAACGGTGAAGTCTCTCATGACGTAGACGTCGTCCTGTAACGTTGGAAATCGAATACGCCAGCCTTTACAGAGATGATGACACGACTGGCGCCTTCGACAATGATCATTTACGACGGATACAAATTGACCTCCAGCAGCACACGATTCCCTCCATAGACCGTGACGTCACGGAATTGAACTGCCCTATCACGTTAAAGGGTGTTGAAAAGAGTGTATTGAAAGCTAAGATAAAATGAGCTACTGGATTAGACAATGTTCCAGCGTCCGTGTTACGTAACACTACATGTATAACAGACCTACACAAATTCATACGTCACTGCCATGCAACCTGTACTGTCCCAAGTGATTGGTCTCGTGGCCTCATTAAACCCATTCCAAAACCAGATTCCAAAGACCCGAGGAACCCATTAGGTTACAGCGGTATTACACTTAATGTCAATACCCTGTAAAATATACACAGATGTGCTTAATGCAAGAGTGAGTAAGTAAGTGGCTGGAAAAAACACAACATATTGGTCGATGAACAAAATGGCTTTAGGCGCAAACGTTCGTGCAATGAGCACATTTACGCACTGCACTTATTGATAAATAAACGTAAACTCCAGAAGCGCTCTACATTCATGTGTTTCGTCGATGTTAAAAAGGCGTTTGGCCGTGTCCAGCGTGACTGTATATGGTATAAACTATTATCGATCGGGATTAACGGCAAAATTATGAACGTCATTGAATCGGTCTACGACAATGTGAAGTGTGCCGTTAAAGTTAATAATAACACTACACCATTTTTCGACGTCGGTATTGGATTAAAACAGTGATGTAAAATTTCCCCGACTCTATTTTCGGTCTACGTGAACGATCTTGCTGAAAAACTGAAATCGCTGAACTGCGGCGTCGATATTGACGGTCACCATCTCTGTGTGCTGCTTTACGCCGACGATATCGCGATTATTGTCCCGAATGAAGAGTCCCTACAAACTATGTTGAACGAAGTTAGTGATTGGTGCCACAAATGGAGAATGACCCTAAACCAAACAAAGACTAAAGTAATTAATTTCCGTCCAATATTTATTGGCCAAACACAGTCCATTTTCACGTGTGGGGACTTAACAATTGGAGTTGCCCAGACGTATAAATATCTAGGTATGTGGTTTCATGAACATTTAGACATGCAGTTTGCAACGTCAGAGTTGGCAAAATCAGCTGGACGAGCCCTGTCTGCTATTTACACACATTACCTTTATCTCGGTGGCATGAGCTACAAAACATTTACAAAACTCTGAGACCCTGGTATAACCAGTATGGGAGTTGTATCTGGGGCTTATCCGACTTTAGTAAAATCCAGTCTGTCCAAAATAAAGCGTGTAGAATGTTTTAGGCTTTGGCAAAAATGCTGTCAATACGGACTCATAAGAGACATGGGCTGGTCCAGTTGTTTTATCAAGCAAAGAATTGAAGTATGTCGGCAATACTGTAAACTGAAACAAATGAGTGGAATTAGAACTGTGAAAATGGTGTTTAACTGGTCGTCCTCTAACGGTAAATGTTTGAAACGGCGGGATAAAACCTATTTTGACAGTGTTGGATTAGGGAACATTATTGACAATGATATACTACCTGTATATCAAACCTGTTCAATGACTGCAAAAATGCGAATGACAACACACTACGTACATATAGACAATATAAAACTAAGCTACGCACAGAAAACTATGTAAATTTAACATGCCTCGTTACCAACGCAGCATTCTGGCTAAATTTAGAAGTGGTAGTTTACCACTTTTCATAGAAACTGGTAGATATAACAGAGTGCCACTACCTGAACGTATTTGCAAATTCTGTGATTCAAATCAGGTTGAAAATGAAGTCCACATCTTGCTCAATTGTGATTTGTATAGTGATCTCAGACGACCATTTTTATAAAAATCACAACCAGCAACATTGATTTTGTCTACATGGCATTAAACGATAAAGCATGCAAGGTCGGTTTGTATCCAAATGCAAGCGGGGATAATGTGTGTAGCGAACATGTTTGTCCCGGTTTTGTCAAGGAGGAACATGTGCGTCATGAACATGTGTTCCAAGGTAGAGACAAAGATCACATGCGTAGCGAACACGTGTTTCCGGTTGCTTGTGGGTTGGAGCATAAGATAGCATGCAAGGAGGAGCAAACTTTTCCCCAGGGTGTCATCAGAGGAGCAAACTTATCGTGTTTGCTCATCTGGTGGCGCGAGTGGAATGGATGATTTTGTGAGAGATGTAGAGACTGAGTGTGTGACGGAAGAGGGCAATGACGTCAGTGGGATCAGTGAGAATCCCCGTGCGGAACTAGGCGAGACAGGGAATGCCAAGCCACCTTAGGTATGTGCAAGTGTGGCACTGGGTGAGCCTGGTATTGACGTGATCTTGCCATGGGAGCCATGATGATGTAGTGACCTTGGAGAAGGAGTTGTGTTTGTTGACTTGGTCACCCAAGGTGACGGTTTGAGAGTGTTAGACTGTGGAGTTTCCCAAGGAACGACAGCTGGTGTGCCAGATGCACCATCTAGTTGGGGATTCTCTGTAGAAGTGCTTAGAGAAGCTCAAAGAAAGAACAAGGGTCTAGAGTTGATCCTGGAATGGTTGAGAACGTCTGCTCAGCCTGAGGAAGCCGCTTTATTCATATCGAGCCCTGCGACCAAGTCGTATTGGCTGAATAAAGAGCAGTTTGTACTCATTGAGGGGGTACTATACCGAAACAGAGATGAATGTGACGAGAAAGAATTGGTAGTGCCAGAGAGTCTTAGACCTATGGCATTAGAGTGGAACCATGATATTCCATCTTCCGGACATCAGGGTGTGGTGAGAACTAAGGCAAGAATGAAATAAAAGTTATTTTGGTATGGAATGGCGTCTGATATCAGACGGTATGTCGGATCATGTGCAGTGTGTAGTCAGAACAAGAAGACTACCAATTGTGGTCACTGTGGGCTCAAATCTTACCAAGCGAGTGCGCCAATGGAGAGAGTGCACATTGATTTCATGGGTCCCTTGCCTAGGACTCCCCGGGGACATGAGCACATCCTGATGATGGTAGATCAATTCACCAAGTGCTGCCATCACAGACCGCGGAAGTAACTGCCAAAGCAGCGTAAGTCAGTTTTTCTCGCGGTTTGGATATCCGTTTCAGCGGTTTTCGGATCAGGGCCGTAACTTTGAGTCAGAATTGTTTGCGGCACTTTGCCAAGCCTTGCATATACACAAAACGCGAACAACCCCATACCGAACATCCGCGAATGGTCAAGTCGAGCGATTTAACCGAACTTTAATGGACGCGATTAGGTGCTATATCCAAAATTCACAAAATCAATGGGATTTACATCTTCAGCAAATCGCTGGGGCATCACGCGCGTCGGTAAATTAAAGTACGGGTTTCACAGCGAACAAATTAATGTTGGGGAGGAAGGTAAACACTCCGGCTTATCTCATGTTCCCCCAAAAGGTACCGAAGAGTACAAATGAGGATGATTATGTGACCAAGCTCACACAAAATATCCAACAAGCTCATAAGCAGGCAAGAGAGACGTTGAAAACGTCCTTCCGCAGAACTATGATCTGCGGATACTGGAGAGACCATATAAAGAGGGTGATGTGGTGTACTTGCTGGATACGGCAGTGGTGAAGGGCAAATGTCGAAAATTATGTCAGCCCTGGAAAGGTCCAGCCATAATTACCAGTAAGATCTCCTGTTCTTTGTATAGGGTCAAACTGAAAAACGCAGTGTTCGTGACTAATCATGACCGGTTGAAGCCATGCCGAGATAGGGAGATACCATTATGGATTCGTAGGTGGCAAGAGAGTTGCTCATCTACAGGGAGTAGTCCATTGTATCAGGTTGACCAGGGCGTGTATTGTTATTGCAAGCAGCCCTGGCAGGGTAGGTTCATGATCCAATGCGATTACTGTGATGAATGGTATTTTGGGGCATATGTGAACGTGACAGCGGCAGATGCTCTAGAAATTCAGAAGTTCAAGTGTAACCCTTGCAAGAGGGCAAACAGCGCTCGGCAGTAGTGTATGATAACTGCCACATTTTAAATATTACATTGTGTCAGTGGATCAGTAGTATAATGCCCAGTGTTGTACATGTTTATGGCATGATTATGATATGTTGTTCTGTATGTTGCAGTCATGAATACCTTCCTCGACCAAATCGTGAGGGATACGAAATGCGATCTTCAGACGCCGTATCTGGATCTGGTTTACAACTTGTTGTGCAAAGGCTCGCATGACGAGAAGGCGGAAGCCTTCAAAGGGCATGCTCGTCTTGCCAAGCTATGCAAGGCAGAGGTGTGGTTGAGGGAAGTGGCCAGGGATGCTGACCAACTACAGTTCCGAGACAGGGAGTGGATATCGACCCACATCTATGACTGTGGTTGGCGCAAACGTAAGCCATCAGCCATGCCATCTATGACGGCTAGCAAGGACATTCGCCTGAAGACCAATCCTGACATCGAGAGGCGGGTGGGTGCCGCGACCACCACGGCACCAAGTGTTGTGATTGAGGCCACGACCAGTGGGACACCAAGTGTCGTGCTGGATGACGAGGAATCCATGGACTTACAAGAGAGCTTGTCTGGCGTTCCCGGGGCACCAAGTGCCACCGGAGGTCCGACTGGGGCAGCAGCATCGGTGGCCAGTGATAGCCAGATATAACTTTCTCTGTGTGCTAAACCGGAGGAGCAGATTGGTGGGGCTCACCCGAAAAGGAAGCGTTCCCCGAGCCCCGCCTCATCGAGGAAATTTCGAGGAGAAAACCTGTCGGCTAGGGCACAGAGATTCAGTAAGCCTAGTGAGAGCTCCAGTCGTCCTACTCCAAGAGGACGGGGAATGACTGTTGATCGGTCATCGGCCAGTTTCGGACCGGGGCGTTCTACGTCTCGGAAGGATGCGGGTGAACGGTAAAGGCCGGGTCGTTCGACGTCTCGGAAAGATGCCGGAAGATGGGAAAGGCCGGAGCGTTCGACGTCTCGGAAAGATGTCGGGAGCTGGGAAAGGCCGGGGCGTTATACGTCTCGGAAAGATCGGAGGGATACCCGTGGACGAGGGATGACCGTGGAGTCGACATCGGGAACCAGGTCGGGACGTTTTACGTCTCGGGGTTTGGATGAATTGCTACAAGACTCTAGGGCAGAGAGTGAAGTTACCAGATGGGAGCCGGTAGATACTTCGTCACCGAAGCTCAAGGCTCGGGAGGCAGCGACAACCAGCGAGGGTGGAATATTGATCCGGGCAGAACTAAGTTCTGCACCTAATGAAGAAAGTGGTATCCCAGAGACATGTCCATTTCTGTCTTGCGGATTGTCCCTTACCAATCTGAAGGAACACGCCTTTGATAAACACCTGCCCAGCACGTTCAGCGAACAACTCCCGCCAAAAGATGAGGCGCCACGCCGATATACTGCGCTGAGAGTTGTCACCAATTGGATGCTGGGTAGAGCATCAGTGGCAGATTTGGCTACTTTCATAGACGGTCTGGGGCTGTTGGAAAATGTAGCCAACTTGGTAGTCACGCCAGTCCAGGAGGAAGCTATGACCAGCCTGTGTGAGCAGATGAACCTGCAGGCCCCTGGGACGTTCACCCTGACGCCGTTAAATTCGCCGGCCGGACTAATTCATTGGCGAGTTTTACTGTTAGTTCTATCACATTTCACGCCCCAGAATCAGCAGCGCTTCTGGACCAGTTCAACAGCCCAGCATGCCCTAGAGTCAAGATTGTAAATCCACAAATTGTAGTTACTCTAGAAGGGA
Source organism: Conchocele bisecta (assembly GCA_029237695.1). Classification (NCBI taxonomy): domain Eukaryota; kingdom Metazoa; phylum Mollusca; class Bivalvia; order Lucinida; family Thyasiridae; genus Conchocele; species Conchocele bisecta. The sequence continues at coordinate 96,831,931 of CM055267.1, forward strand.
AGTCGAAGAGGAAGGCTGGAGTTGCTGCAGCTACAAGAGCTGTGGTGGAGGAGGTCGTCCAACCTGTGACGGAGAAATCAGGTCTCTCTGTAAGCCAGTTGCCGGAAGCCTTTGACAGTTATTTCCACCTTGATAGGACCAGGAGACACTTTCGTCATTGGAGACGGTATTACGACAGACTGTGCCGCCACGTGACAGAGAGGTGAACCTGGTTGCGGTCTTTTGCGATCTGGAGACATATACCACTGCGTATACGATAAGGGAGATGGTTGGACATGGGATAGTGGTGGCCATTGGCTTGCATCCCAAGGGTGCAAGCAGAGCACCGAGGGCCGATATTCGGGCGATGAGAAGGTTGGTGGGAATACCCGAGGTTGTGGGGTTTGGCGAGATTGGGTTGGACCGAACGTCACCCATCAGTGAGTGGGACGTCCAAATAGACGTTCTAAGGGAAGTCGGCCAATTCATCGACAAACGACATGTGGTCATACTGCACTGTCGACGCCATAGTGTCAAGGACCATGACCACAACGCGTACCGGATCATGATGAGGCATCTCAGACAGTGCGTTTCCAGCCGGTATCAGGCAATCCACCTGCACTGCTTTAATTGGGATCAAGCAACAGTCCGGGAGTGGACCAACGAATTCCCAAATATATATTTCGGGTTTACGAGGATGGTGGACAGCTTCTTGAGAGAGCAGAGAGAGGCTGTAGGGATGGTAGACGACAGTAGAATGTTGCTGGAAACTGAGCTCCGTACTTCCAGTTTAATAGTGTTGGTCCACACAGCACTGATAGGTATCACGGCGGAGTATGTTGCCTTGATCAGAGGTAGCACCTTTGAGGCAGTGCTGAAGCTGACGACAGAGAATGTCCAGTAACTCTACAGGGCCAATTCATAGCATAGAGACCAAGTCTCTATGTAGAGGGAGGGAGTGGTGGTATGAACATAGATACCAAGTCTTTATGTAGAGAGAGTGGTGGTAACTTAGAGACCAAGAGTAGAGTTTTGCGGTGGCCAAACTGCGTAAGAGATTGAGTCTCCAGATTAGGACAGAGTAGGACGTTTTAAATGGATTATAATGTAAATACAGAGAATCCTGGAACTGGGTATATATATGTGCAAAGTGTTTTTAGGTATTCTTAACTGGATGTACAGTGCTTAAATCCTTAATTGGATTGACTGTGTTGATATTTCTAATTAGATTACAGTGTTTAAATTCTTAATTTGATTACAGTGTTTAAATTCTTAATTGGATTGCGGTGTTGATATTCTTAATTGGATTTATCGTACTGAAGACGAGCTGTGATAGTTTTAATTCTTATTTGAGATGATGTACCAAGTGCATCAGAGAGACTGAATGTGCCAAATGTGTTTTAAGTCAGTTTTAAAGGCGGTACTTCAGGAACAGTACATATAGTACCTCGGTTGGCGATATGGAAGTTCGGACCAAGTTCCAAACGTGCTTATGATGCTGAGTCCGTATAATTTCTGGAGTGAACCATCCGACCACGGGGAGTGGCAGCTTCAAAGGAAAACCGGATGGAGTGTAATGTTCACCAGAAATTAGTGCGCTCAGGCCTGCAATTTGGTGGCTTCTAACCAGAGGCGTCTACGGCTAATGACGAGCAGCCTACGGCCACGGCCGTGGGCTATCGGAGGACGATCGCGCCACCTACGGAAAGAGCCGAGGACTACCGCATGACCGGTGAAGACCGACACTTCGAGAGTTGCTTTAGACGAGAACACATCGGACTGCACGTTAGAAATAGAACTGAGGTATAATCCGATATTTTAAAGGATTGTTTTACTAATGTCAGACCTCCAAGAGGCTTGATATTACAGGAATGACCAAGTTCTGAGTCGGAATAAAAGTGAATTTATTATAAAATTTACAATGTGGTGAGGAGATGATACGATGTACATGGTGACATAGAGTGGATATCGACTTGTATTCAGACGAATGTCGTGGTTACCACCAGTATATGGATAGCAGAGAATAGTTTGCAGTAGAGAGGTAAGTGTACTGTAACTGTAAGTAATACTTTGTGAATTGTGTGGAATTTTACTGAAATAGGGGTGGGGTGAGTTATATGCATGGGTGTAAAGGGGGTAAATGGGTATGTAATTGCAGATCGGGCAGCTCATATGGACCCACCCTTCGCAATGTGGAGTGACTGACGATTTCAAATATGTGGAAGCCAATCCAGTCATGCTTTATCTGTGTTTATCAGTAATATTGTGATACAGAGATACAGAATCAGGATCGACTGGTGGATTACTGTTGGACTAAATATTGTATCCTTTCGTTAATTGATTTATAAACAAATTATTTGTGTATAGTGGTTAGAGTATTGAGTTATTATATACAAAACTGTAAAGGGTTATATAGGAAGGTATACCTCGTAGAAGAACATATACTTACCTTAATAGAGACGATTGCAGACTATAATACAGTGATGTATATGTTTGGAAGAATTATAAGAGACGATATCACTTTCCTTGCAAACTGCATAGCGACAGAGGACAACATTTTGAATCTAAAACCATCAAACGCCTGTGCAGTATAGCCAAGATCAAGAAGACTCGAACAAATCCCTACCACCCTATGGGCAATGGACAAGTGGAAAGATTCAAACAGATCCTCATCCGGATGTTGGGAACACTTGGACTGGAGCAAAAGAGCGACTGGAAATCCCACATCCCGACGATGGTGCACACATATAACGCCACTCGCCACGAAAACACCGGTGACTCCCCATTCAGATTGATGTTCGGTCGATCCCCTCGTCTCGCTGTGGATGCATTTCTAGGTGTACAGCCGAACTGTACAACGGGAAGCAGTTATGCAGACTACTCACAGAAATTGCAGTCCAGGTTGTCAACAGCATACCAACGCGCGAGCGATGTCGCCAATAATCAGACAGAGCGGCACAAAACACATTATGATTTGCGAGTCAGGGAGAACAAGATACAGTCAGGAGACATAGTTCTCATCAGGAACGTGGGGCTGAAAGGGAAACACAAGCTGTCGGACATTTGGGAACAGGATCCGTATATTGTCATCGAACAACCAGACGTCGACATCCCTGTTTTCAAGGTGCGGAAAGAGAATTCATCAGGACGTAAGAAGACTCTACACCGTAATCACCTCCTGCCGTGTATGACCTTACCAGCTCCAGATGCATCCAGATTGACACCTGCGCATCATGATAATGTTCTTCCTGGTCCTGCCGCTGAAGATGATGAATGGAGAAGCTCAGATGACAGCCCGGATAGTGATGTTTCCCCTGGAACTCCATAGCCATACGTCATACCCATGAGACGGTCACCAGGTCAGCCTGGAGTTCGAATGCCAACGCATGAGCCGCCTTCTGCTAGACCACAGCGGACAAGTGCTCCACCACAGTGGATGGGATCGAATGACTGGGAGATCGGGTAGGCTTTAGGTGAGTTCGTCAGGGTCACAGTGAAGAGATCATCATCATTATCATCATCATCAGTACTCTGTAGTATAGTTTATTTTAATATCACATTGAGCACTACCAAACTGTTTTATTATACCTTCAGTCAACAGGACGTGTATGTTGTATTTTTACTACCATTCTATTACGTACTCCCATTCCCCACTGATTTTGTATTATTTCATGTCAAAATCAATTTTCGCATTTCATTTCAGATGATTTTGCGGATGTCGGGAACGATAGCTTGTCATTACGCGGCGGATTAGTAGCGCGTATCACTGATACACAATTGCATGCTCACCGCTATGCCCCATTAGACTCGCCATATGATAGTTATTGGATGTAGATCGTCTCTATTCCGATTGTATTTTGTGTCACAAATATATTCTATATATATTTCAGGTACATTCGTTTTGTATCATTAATAATATGGTTATGCTATGTTTCTTCTGCAATGACTAATTGGGACTACAACATATCATGTATATGCTTTTAGGAGGTTTTGTTATGTTTTGTTATGTTATTTTGTTCTCATGAGGCCATGTGTCTGTCCGCCATTATTGTTCATCGTGTCGTGTATATGCATTGTGCAACCCTGTGTTGGCCCTGCGATCGTGTATTCCTACGCGATCGCATGGTAAACACAGGATTGCACTCGCCATATGATAGTTATTGGATGTAGATCGTCTCTATTCCGATTGTATTTTGTGTCACAAATATATTCTATATATATTTCAGGTACATTCGTTTTGTATCATTAATAATATGGTTATGCTATGTTTCTTCTGCAATGACTAATTGGGACTACAACATATCATGTATATGCTTTTAGGAGGTTTTGTTATGTTTTGTTATGTTATTTTGTTCTCATGAGGCCATGTGTCTGTCCGCCATTATTGTTCATCGTGTCGTGTATATGCATTGTGCAACCCTGTGTTGGCCCTGCGATCGTGTATTCCTACGCGATCGCATGGTAAACACAGGATTGCACTCGCCATATGATAGTTATTGGATGTAGATCGTCTCTATTCCGATTGTATTTTGTGTCACAAATATATTCTTATTATATTTCAAATATCCACCATAAATCCAATACATACAAGACCTTGACACCAGGCTTACTTGTTTGTGTAAACCCACACCCACCCGGTGACATTTGTATCAGTGACTCGGTGAAAATGTTGAAGTGTTGTTATTGTACAATGTAATTGATAATTGCAGTGTTGATATGTGGGAAATAATGATAGACACTTATTAACATTTGATAATTATAAAATGGAGTTACTGATGTACTAAATGAATCTCTATATTTCCTAGTCTTTTGTACATATTACACCTCTTGTCTATCCTATCGACATTACCATTCTACTCTATCTTCCATCATTTGGTAGATGTTGTTTGTTATGTAATACAAAACAAAATTAAACATAAGCAGATAAGCATCATGTGTGATATCTATAGAACCCAAACTATTACATCTGATACATTACATTAGCAAGATATTAAATGAACTCTACTGTAAACACATCTAAAAAACATGACGTCATGCCGTTCGGAAACCACGTGATCCCCCACCTTGTACATGGCATATAAATTCACTGTATTGTAAGCGTGCCGGTAAATTAAGACACCCACAAGATGGCGGACATGACAAAACGTGAAAGGTAAGTGCTTCAATTTTTATTGTTTACCCTTTTGAAACTGGCAAAATCTACGAACTAAACGTGGTAATCCTGTGTATAAATGTTGTCTTAACCCTCGGTTACTCTTCTCAGGGTCCATCTCTCGCTAATAGTAATATAAGCAAGAACGACCAAAACACGTGAACATTTTGAAAACGAAGTCTTTACAGAGCTCACATATGGTCATTTATGCATGAATTTTGAATCTGTCGCGTGTTATCACATCATTGATTGATGCTTTTTCTGAATATGTGCTCCTCGTTTCCACACTTTAATTGCAAATATGTCAGCAATGACATAGAGAAAATCACCGACTGGGACGGTTGGAGAACCTGGAAGGAAAGCCAAGTCCCGAGAAGAAAAAACCTATGACGGTATAATAAACAAGACAAACGACAGTTTTACACTGATTCTGTACGATGCAGAACGCCGAAATAAAATGGTACGGAATAGAACATTTTGATATGCACATAAAATCTCTAGATTCAGTCTACGAAAACCAATCCCATTAAATTACAACCCGTTGAAATACCAAGATGCGCCCGTGAAAAATAACGATTTTCGAAAAGTCACAGTTTTGCCGAACTACTTTCTTAGGCTCCGCCTAACTGGGGAATTGAAAAGACATTTGCAACCTGTACGACAATGTTGACATTTTCTGTGTAATCCATGGAATTCCATTAGAATTGGCAATCTTCTTTAAATTCTCCGTGATGAATCAGGTGCTTGTATCTATGCTTGCAACACAACTGTTCTACTTTATATTCAAAAGAACAGTCGCCACAAGAACGGACATTTGCAGCCTGTACGACAACGTTGACATTTTCTGTGTAATCCAACAGAGCGACACTGAAATAAATTTAATTTAACCGAATTCTGTAATTTAATCCTAATTCTCTCACTATAACTAACAGTATGTCAAGAAAAGAAAAGCATGTCAAATATAATTCTGTTGAAATGCTAGTGGTGAGAAATAAACCGCCAAATATATCGTGAACTTTCATTATTTTCAGAGAAGAGCAATAAGTAAACAAACATCATTTTGAACTATTTGTTGGGGCGAACCGTAACTATTGCCAATCCCCCCAATTACACCCGTACCGTCCGTTAGCCACCCAAGTTATGATTTCCACTCATAGGCCTTTGCTTCTTTGCGGAATAGCGAAATCATGGTCTGATTCGCACTTTAGCAGTTAATTGTGAAAGAAGGTTTTCTATCTATAGTTTTTAACATGAAATGAAGTGTTAATATTATGGAAAATAAATCATATTTCAAGTTACTTACTTTTGACATAAATGTACATTATTTATAGTTGACCTGATCACAGATCTGTTTGACCTGATAAAGTAAAGTAAAAGTAAGCTAATTATCAACAAGTGATCCAGTCAGCGGCAGCCAAATTCCCAACATTTTTGTAAAGGCCAACAACAATAATTTTCTAAACCTTCCTTTACAAATAGTTAAAATTTGTTTCAGATTTATTTAGATATGTATTACTTTTATAATGCTAATTTTAATTTTTTTTTCAGATCGAAATTCCGAAAATATCTCCAGAATATGTCAACAAATTTAAACCTGATAAAGTGCGAATCAGATCCGATTCGCCTGATCTGCAGAGAAAAGCATATTGGAAGTTCAATCGTAACCTCAGCCTACGGATTGGTACAGGAGCAGAAATGCAAGTTAACCGTTCGGCAACTATTATTTTGACAGACTGTCTCAAAAGAAAAAAAAGATAAACACCCAAGAGTTGTTTCCACATAACCAGTAATTTCAGTTTAACCAAATTGAAACAAAGAGTTGCTACACAAAGCAGCAAACAATAATGGAAAGCAACTTGAGAGAATTAACAAATGAATTAATTTTATGTTATTGTTCCTTTCAGTGGCCCAGAAAAAAAACTGATCCAAAAGTTGACCGAATGAATGGCGTTGCCACACAATCAAATAAGACAAATATTCAAAGCCACACAAAAAATAAAAAATGCTAACAGTTTAATTTCGAACAACTTGAAAACACTTTGATGCAAACAAGAAACATCTCCGACATACTTTGTAACCAACACAAAAACAGGAAATCTAAATAAAATACTGAGAAAACTTACCCCCACCCACCTACATTTACACATGGTCGCACGAGAATGAATAAAATTAATTATTAATCAAGGCCGCCAACCAGTCTTCTATCCTCTCCAGGATTTTTTTGTTTCTTCAATCAAATTCAACGGAAATGTTCCACCTTCATAGGTGTTTTCGAACCAGTCGCTGTCCAAACAAAATACCACGAAATCCAGGACCCGTTCGGCCGTTGTTTCTAAAATGGCGACATCACGTCTCCCATCAGTTTTACCGCCAACACGATTATGATCCACTTCGTTTCGTCGCCCTGTGATCCTTGCCAAAGTACTAATTGCACTACAGCGACAGTGAATGAGGGAATGTGTGCAGGCATCAAGAAATGCTGTTCAAAACACTGATTAAACAAAAACTTTTTGTGACACTATTTCTCTTAGATTGGATAAAACATAAATAAAAGGATGGCGGCACTTTCTTTTTTTTCCTTTTTAGGCCTCATTATATTATTTTTCCATTTTTATATATTACATTGTAACATATTAATTCCGCATTTTGGCTGTTTGCCATGACGGTATTTTTTTGGCGTCCAACCAAAATCCATAAAGTATACACATCGGAATTGATAATTTATGTTTAATGAGTATTTAGTTTTTCATATTAATATGATTTAGTATCCTTCTATAGAACACCGGGATAGTTCTGCGTTAGACATAAATCTCCTCCACCAAAAAAAATCTGTAGGCTAAACCTTTGTTGAGCAGGCATTGTGAAAGAGGAAAATGGAATGTGAGGCACCCCACGGGTTTACGATAGAAACTTGGGCAGGTATTTAGCGGGAACAAATAAACTAATTACAATACTGCAACAATCGGTAAAAAGAAGGCGTTATTTATAATCCATAAAAGGAAATAGAACTATTTTGTTTTTCTTTTCTTCCAGTGTAACAATTCGATTTTTATTTCATCTCGTGGACGAAACATATCGGTATTTTCCACACGTGGCTTTCGCCAACTCGTGACAAAATTCCCGACATTTTACGTACCACGAGATGAAATAAAAATTCGATCTTTTACACAGAAGGAAAACAAATATCCATCTATATTATTTTTAGAAATATGATTGTGTAAATGTACGTCACGGACGAGAAGAATATTATGTTGGTTACAAATGTCAAGTATTCTGCTATGAAACTAGAAAGGCAAGGACAACTGTGACAGTCGCATACATCGCTGATACTTTGACTGTCCGTGAATTTTCTTCGGCCGGGGGGATTGAATAAACATGCAATCCGGAATGTACGTGTATATACAAATTTGTATTAATTAGTTGGTAGTAACCTAATGGAAAGGCGTCCTTTTAGGTGGCCAATGCTATAAAAATAGTTGTATCTTCCTAATTAGGAGATACTAAGTCCCTAATTAGGAGATAATTAACTCCTAAATTAGGAGATACTAAGTTCTATAATAAGGAGTTAATGAGTTCATAATTAGAAGATAATAATCACCTATAATTAGGAGAAATTAACTAACCTCACATTCGGAGATACTAAGTCCTAATTAGGAGATCGTAAAGTACTAATAATGGAGATATTAAAGTCAAATTCGAGGCGAGCACTAAGTCCTAACATTAAGGATCTTAGATCCTACGTCCCTAATTTAGGGAGATATTAAGTCCCTAAATGAGGAGATACCTAAGTCCTAAATTAGAGGAGATCGTTTTAGGTCATAAATTAGGCAAGATATTAAGATTCCAACGATCACGCTCAGAATACCTATGACAACGTATTTTCTGAATAATTCGCTTGCAAAGATGACACCTTGACACCTGTTTGTACGTGAATTATTTTGAATCGTGGGAGCGTGATGAAAATGGCGAGTTCTGGCTGACAAACACGTGCTCTTGCCCCTTTCCGGCGGCGATATCGAGTAAATACAGTCTATTTGATCTGTGGAAAGTTTCAGCTCTATACAGGTTATGGTGTGTACACCCTATTATGGTTTAGAAATTGCAGAAAGTAATACGGTTTTGAGTGAAAAATCACTACGGTTTGTATATGTGCGACGAAATAGATACGGTATGTCACACATGTTCTCGTCGGATCCAGCTGGCCAATGGCACAACGATTCCAGCACCATTTATCGTCATTAGCTATCATAACATGCTTGGTTACCACCGTTAGAATGGATATAGTATAGGTAACAAAGCATACATCGGTGCTCATTTTTATGGGTTTGTGATTTGACAACATTCAAGTAATTCAGTTTCAGTTTAATAATACGTTGTGACGTTATGACATGTACTTCACGACTTGTTCAAAAACATACATTTGTATCCAATTGCGCAGAGTAAAGTGGGATACTGGGATGTAAAAGGCGTCCGTCAGTCTGTCCGTCTGTTTGTCTGTCAGTCACGTTGTCCATTGCCCTTTCATTTCTTTACCGTATGACAGATTGACTTGAGATTTCATATGTATGTTTATTACCATCCATAGTTTCATTCCCCGTCCCACCCATGTCCCTCCATGTCCAAGCTCAATGTTACATACGATTTTGGTATTTACATTTCAGTAAATTTTAAATTTAGGTTCAGTAGAGTCATTATGCGATAGCGATTATTTTTACAGTATGAGCTATTTGCTTAAAACTTTATGTTTGTGTTTATAATCATCAACAGTTTGATTCATCACCTCACCCGACGAGGAAACAAGTAAGTGTTATTTTGATTCAGTATTTTACAGCTTTCAGTACAGTATCAGCAATGTATCCGGTATGTACAGTCGCAGAAATGAATATAATTTCCAACGAGCATTCTCAAAATACTCAGATTTCTGACTAGCATTTAGTTGCCACTTGTCGGTGGCTATATCGAGTAAATAATGTTAAATGATCCGTAGTGATTGTCCGCTTTCTATATGTATGATATGGCATGTGTTTATGGCATTTTCTGATGTATCTGGTTACGGTTTCTACACCCTGTTATAGTTTAGAGTTTCCGTAAGAAATTGAGGACAATGATACGATTTTGCGCGAAAACTATGGAACGCCAAATCTACATAAACTCAAATAATTAATGCTAGCTTCAAATAATTAGTGCTCTCTCTAATTCTATTAGTGCTCTCTCAATTTCAATTAGAGATCTCTCTAATTCAATTTGTGCTTTCTCTAATTCAATTTGAGCTTTCTCTAATTCAAGTTCATGCAGAGAGCATGAATTAAATTTGAGAGAGCACTAATTGAATTTGAGAGAGCACAAATTGAATTAGAGAGAGCACTAATTTAACTTGAGAGAGCACTAATTGAATTAGAGAGAGCATTAAATGTATGTGTTTTGGAGCTCAGCGATTATTCTTATTGTTTCTCGGTCACCCTGTGCCAATGTCGGATAATGCAAATAATATAGAGCTAGCACGAATAATGCTCTCTCTAATTCAACTAGAGATCTCTCTAATTCAATTAGTGCTCTCTCTAATTGAATTTGTGCTCTCTCTAATTGAATTTGTGCTCTCTCTAATTGAATTTGTGCTCTCTCTAATTCAAATTTGTGCTCTCTCTAATTCAATTTGTGCTCTCTCTAATTCAATTTGTGCTCTCTCTAATTGAATGTGTGCTCTCTCTAATTCAATTTGTGCTCTCCCTAATTCAATTTGTGCTCTCTCTAATTCAATTTGTGCTCTCTCTATTAATTATCATTACAGCTAGCGCTAATTGAATTAAGGAGACGTCATCTTGTATATCTTGACGGCTATTCTACATAAATGTATCGTCATTTTACCTAAATATATGCATTACATAATGTTTGTAGATAGTATTCGTATATGTTGGTATTTATACTTTCCATTCAAAACTTGATTATAGATTAGTGTTAGAAACAATACAAAATGACTAATATTTGACCTTGAATATGACCTTGACCCTGCATCACATGTCATCTTCCTTCACTTCAAATTTTAGTTCTTATTATAGTATGCATATAATATTGCCATCAAAGATTGAAGCACTTGTTTATAGAGTGATTTGAACAATTATACATGTTAATGCTTATTTTCAAAACAGCGGCCATCTTGGACGCCATCTTGAATATCTCCATGGTTACTCGACATATTTCCATTTCAACTATATATGTTCATTATATATTGTTTGTAGAGTTATATGATATGCTGATATGTATACTTTTGTAAAATGTGTAGGGTCCGTACCTCAGACTGACTGGCATTGGAACATATACATATTTTCATTGAAGTTGATCTCTTTGTGCTGAAATATTTTGGATTCCTGTCCTCAAGATGTACAGCAACATGACACATAAGTTGATTTCGTTAAATATTGAAGTTGATTTTTCACCAAAAGTGGAACATACTTTGTACACTCTATCATAGAATAGCCGTCCAAGATGTTGAATATATATTCAATTTATCAATCAGCGAGTGTCCTAAATTTGCAAAACTATGTCAAACCACTGCGAGGAGGAGGAGGCAAATTTCGAACAACAGTATGTACTGTGTAACTGTGTATCCCCTCATATCGTGTAGATACACAAGTTCTTTCCGTATCGTCACATTGTTCATATTATGACTAGTGTTGAGCCACGTCAGTCGGTGTGGATCATTGGTGACCAGTGTATACACATGCCAGTCTCTCCAATTCAATTAGTGATCTCTTTAATTCAATTTGTGCTCTCTCTAATTGAATTTGTGCTCTCTCTAATTCAATTAGTGCTCTCTCTAATTGAATTTGTGCTCTCTCTAATTCAATGTGTGCTCTCTATAATTCAATTAGTGCTCTCTCTAATTGAATTTGTGCTCTCTCTAATTCAATTTGTGATCTCTCTAATTCAATTTGTGCTCTCTCTAATTCAATTTGTGCTCTCTCTATTAATTATCATTACAGCTAGCGCTAATTGAATTAAAGAGAGCACAAATTGAATTTGAGAGAGCACAAATTAAATTAGAGAGAGCACAAATTAAATTAGAGGGAGCACTAATTGAATTAGAGAGAGAGAGCACAAATTGAATTAGAGAGAGCACAAATTATTTGAAGCTAGCATTAATTATTTGAGTTTATGTAGATTTGGCGTTCCATAGAAAACAGGCACGTCTTCTCATCAGAGTCAGCTGGCATATAGCGCATCGATTACAGCATCATTTACCGTTATTTAAATTATAAAACAAGGTCAAGTGTCCAATGTCATGATGATGTCATTAACCCATTGTCGCAACGAGCTGTGCGACGGGGTGGAGGAGGGCGTACACAGACGGGGTGGGGGTATATCACTTGCTGCAACAGGGACTAGCTTTCCAGATTTTACATTTTGAATAGGTGCAGAAAATATATATATATTCCTATTTCACAGTCTAGTGAAATATTTTGGTTATGCGCTTCAATAAGCATATTAGTTTAAATTAAAATCATGATCATTTAGATTCTTATGCAAAATGTATTAATATGCAACTGAACTACTTTTAAAATATAAATGTGCAATAAAATGAAATAAAACAGTATGATCATGCACACAAGCGAATGTGATAATTAATAATAGGTACAGCAAAGGGGTAGGGTCGATAAGCATGAAAATCGGCCCTGTGTCAGAATGTGTTCAAACTGTACAAACAACATCTTCAATATATCCCGACTACAAAGCAGTAATTATTTTGATTCTACTATATTTCGTTTCAATTCTATGATGTTTTTAAGTACTCGGGTATGTTCATTTTTTTGTTTCAAAATGACGCCAACAAGACGTCATGTATATTCGACGTTACGTTAACGTCAATGGGACACGTGTAGTTTCATTGCAGAACCATACATGTACTTAACTCATACTATCTGATTTTACATATTTCATGATTGTCTTGCGTTGACAAAATGTAAACACGGGGTGTGTTTGCAGAAAGTACCAATCTTCCAGTAAAAAATACATATATCCACGTACGCGTTCATTTCGTAGTCTTATATCAGAGGGTACATAAAATGCAATAAAATAATGTATCCGTTTATATTCCAGCTGTCCAACTAAGAGATAAATATTCAAATACAAATTAGAAAATAGCAAATTAACAATAAATCGGAGCATACAAAATGCATGAAAGGTATCAATTACACACCGTACTGTACGCAAATCGATATTAAGCGTTGTGTATTCCACTTTCGCGAAACCGCAAAATCATACCAGATATAATATGTGGCTGTGACTGGATACATTGGGCTTATCGGTTTTGCGACCAGTGTACATGTATATCCAGATCAGCCTGCGCATCCGCACAGTTTGATCAGGAAACGGGATCACCATTCCATCAATGAACCACACATCATGCTTCTAACAAGCAATATATTATTAGGCTAGAGGAGTGTGCAATTTGGTCAGGGAATACACTGGCATACAATCCATAAGCCAGTCAAAGCCACATATATTATTTTATGTCCCGGATCATATAAAACATTTTTATAACTTTATAACGGCAACCTTGCATTGTAGTCTGGGAAGCCTACCATAAAAGTTGGGGTAACCCGAAACAAATTGCAATAGTTTCCAACCATGGTTTTTCTGAATCCCTAGTCATATGTGAACACCCATTTCAAAATAGGCCAAAATAGGCTTAGTGGAACATATTTTTATGACGTCATCAAGATGGCCACCACGCAAAATATATTATTATGGAAATAAAACTAAAAACAGTTATATTGTCCTCATGGGACTATATAAATTTAGCATACATTCAGGATATTTGTGGCGTGGCATGTTCATTAACAATAAAAAAAATGATGATTTGAGTATTCCTTATTTACATAAATCCAAGATGGCCGCCATATTTAGTTATATTTTACCAAAATCAAGTAAACTGCACCTTCCCATGAAAAAAGAAAAGTACGTCGAGCAGATCAGTAAAAGTAGATATGTTTGGTTTGGTTTCAATATTATTAAAGGGGTCCATACCATATATATGTTGAGTTTATGTTATTTTTTATGGGATAAACAGTATTTTACCACAGATAGAACAAGCATAACTGAAAATTAACTGTCAAAAACGTTTAATTATATTAAAATATTCGACCCAAATGTTTACGAAGCATTCGTTAGCCCCATGTTTACATTGATCATTGTATATGCATTGAGATAATCATTGATTGTGACTATACGGTCGGTATCATTGTAAATGTTTCATTTCAAACAATAATGTTGCCATTTTGTTAAAATGTTATATCTGTCCAAATACGCTCCATGTATTATTTCTTGACAATAATTATTAACATCAATCTCAGAGCTTTGCATGAGTCTGTCAAGTACTGCAGGACGAGCAGCCGTCTTGTGTACATGTACGTCCATTTGCGTGTAACAAGGCACTAGTCCACTCTCAGTTCGTCCTCGAATCACTACCCACAACAGACAGTGATCTGTTTGAACACACGCCACGGCATTCACTGCAGGCCATGGAACAGTCCAGTCCATTCTTTTTGCAGGTGCATCTCATTGTGTAGCATCCAGTTTTGCACAAACATCGTATCACTTGCAGTAGGTGCTGTGGAGCTGGTGGATTGTCCGTCAATATTGGAATCAGTCTCCCTTCACAGACCTTCCACCCCCATTGCTCCGGGGACACATCCTGGTCTCCAATGCCTAGCCAGACTTGAACCTGCTGATACACTCTGAAGCTGTGGTATTTAGCAGCACCTGATGTTGGGGGCAGTGTACGTGGCTCAACCGCTGCAGTGCTGCGTGCTGTCTTGTCATAAAACCTGCGAAGCCGGAGGCTGTCCAGGGTTTCATCCTTCTCACCGTTGTACAAGGAGACGAGTGCATGGTTCCCTGCCACGATTACATCTTCAGGCTTGAACCGGAATCCATGAACACTTCAGCTTGTCTAGCAAAGAAAGTGTCACTTTTCACTTTGACCACTGCCTTGTTTTTGCCGATTCCATACAGTCTTGACGTGGTGTCGCATCCAAGTACAGCATGGAGAAAGAGAATAGTGTTGCAGACAGTACTTCCTAGGTGATATCGTGTTGCTGACATATTCCAGCACCTTTGAGGCTTTTTGCTGTCTCTTTTGACGTTTGGCTTGAACCACACATTGAACTTGGCATGCCCAGCATAGTGGATCAGAAGAACCAATATGTCTGTGTCATCGGCAATGACAACTGTGTCTATGTGTTCAGCACAATCAACAGCCACCTCAACTACCATCAGATCTGCATCACCACATGGTGATAAACCGTTGCTTGTTCTGTTGGTTTGAGAGGAAGTCTTCTTTTTTACTCTGTAGTGCCATGGTATCGTCAAAGTGCACTGCTGCGCCAATGCAACTACCACTTCTTCGTGCGTGTGTGCAATCCTTTGTGCTCGGCGAGTCTCGGTAACCGCCAAACACCACAGTTGCTTTTCCATATCTGTGAGTAACATACTCAGTGTACATCTTCATAATCTCATCCCAGAGAGCACCCTTTGTCCACGGTATTCTATGTAGGAGAGCACCTCCATCGAGGACATACTGGACATGGCCTGGAGGTTTGGGGGATTCTGCAATTGTTGGAGACCACAGACTATCAGCTAGACTCGCTTTATTAGCCGACCTCATCACGTCTGGAGATTCAAACAAAGCAGGTGGATAGGAGCACATCTCATATGTGAAGGTCTCTGTCAATTCACCACATATATCGCCAGCAGCTAACAGACGTTGGAAGAGGAGCAGAGGATCCAAACTGACAACTTCGTCTCTGATCTTCACTGAACGTATCGCTCCCATCGTAACAGCTTGATCCTTCTTTCTGAATGTATGATCAACTACCTTTTGATCTGTCATTGACTGCATTATTGTCTGCCCCACATGTTTAGCAGTGTCACAATTCACAGAGGCATGTGCTGTTACACCAGTTGCGATGTTTCTCAACGACGTCGGAACCTCTGTGCTGAATGGATTTCTCTGTGTCAGGTATTGCAACATGTCTTTGATATCACTAGCATCCTTGGTTATTCTGGAACTGTTGTTCTCCTTGTGCTGTTCACTGGTGGTGAATGTCGTCCCAGTGGCATCTTGCATTGCACTGTTGATCTCTGCACATGCAGGAGTGGATAGAACCCAGATGAGGCGCTGAGTCTCTGTTATTCTTCGTCCTCTCGTCAGCCCACCACGTGTCTTCAAAGCGCGCATAAGACACTGCTCTATTGCAAGATCGGTGGAAATGCCAGCCCAGAGCCTGTCAGACCTGCACACTACGTGAAGGCCATCCATGAAGTGTTTGTGTATCTCGGGTAGATCTGTCTCGAGTTTCAGCATGTGCTGTAGATACACATGAATGCTTTTCACATATAGGTTGTGGCCAGATGCCGCGAGATATGGCAGCATGTCAAACAGACACTGAAGATGAAGCGCCCAATGTCCAAGCCGTTCCGCTTTGATAAATCTTCGGAGCAGGTCTATCATGTCCATATATTTGAGCCAAAGTCTTGCCATACGGCACTCTCCCAACTTCTGCTTCTCTTTATCAACGTGTTCTCGAAGAGCGTGCATGGCGTCATTTCCCTCCACGTCAGAAGAAGAAAGTGAATCTTACAGTATATCCACAATGGCCGGATCAACACGAAAACTAATGACATCATGACAAATTATGGGTCAGATATGATCAAATATATACATGCATGTTTCAATATTGACACAGCATACAAAGAAGAAATAATATATTCCTTACACAGTGGGATGGGGGGCCTGTGCGTGTGTCAACATTGGACAATGCTTAAATTTAAACCCAAACTGGTTGGGTGAAGCCAGAACATTTACATGTGATTTTGTAAATGGCGTAAACAACTCGACAGGGGAGGTAATCAAGAAAAAATAGCGCGCCTATGTCCCCAATAGGATGTGGGTACAGCACAGGAAATATACGAATAACGTAATAATATTCTTTATGAAAGCATCAGAAATGTGGTTGTTTTGGATAAAAATACACTAATTATGGCGGCCATCTTGGATTTATGCAAGTGAGGAATACTGAAATCTTCACAATTTTATTTTTAATGAACTTACTATCACTCAACTACTCTGAATATACGTTAAATTTATTCCTATTAGGCAAATATGTTTAAACACAAAAATATTTTTGTATTTGCATGGTGGCCATCTTTATGACGTCATAAAAATATGTTCCACCAAGTCTATTTTGGCCTATTTTGAAATGGATGTTCACATATGTATAAGGAATCAGAAAAACCATGGTTGGAAACTATTGCCATTTGTTTTGGGTGATATACCAGATTACCCGGACTATTGACCACGTCGTGGTTTTATCGGCCTGGGACTCGTTTTGCTACGCATCACCGGTGCCAAGTTCTACCCAATTACCCCGTCTTCGTCCCGCCTCGTGCACCGTGACGCATGCGCGGGATTACTGGACCGTATTGGACCTAAGCAATGTCCCATTTCGGCACACACTATACATCTATACATGTATAACATTAGCCTGATCGCGTTAAAACAATATGACTGATAGCACCTTTAAATTCGGCCGGCTAATATTCATGTATAATGAGGAACTGAACGTGTAAACTTTTAAAAAGCGAATTTAGGTTAGTACAGTTTTCACTCGAAATCTTTGAGATTTATGTTAATGTATTAGCAACTGTAAAATCTATGCCGAAAACCCACCCCAAGCAGCGGTTTCGACACGCTGTAACAAGTTGTATAGGCGAGTAACCATTACGAATTGGTGTTGCACCGGGTTCGGGGCAGTATGTGAGATGGTATGGTGGTCGCCAGATCGGAAAAGTGGGTTTCCTCCGGGTTCTCATGTTTCCTCCCACATTAATGACCGCCCTTACGCCTTCATCTGTGCCAACGAAAGTGTAATTATTGAAACTCGTTGGATAAATGCAACTGTCTTACAGCCCCACCCCCATCTGAATCTACGCTGCACGCCCGTACCAATACACGAGATTGTGAGAACGCTTGATTGCGAGGCGAAAACGAGAGATTGTAACATGGCCGTAACAGGACACCGTAACAATGCGACAAAGACGCGTCATGCTTTAAGCGACACCGTACACACTTGTTTTGTAACAGTCGTGTGCATAACGGCAAACTCGCCCGTGTGTTCGTTTGTGTGTCTGTCCATCAGAAATACGCATTCAGTTGTTTCGTACACTGATGCAGTCGCTTAACAATAGTACCGCAGTGATCAAATATGAATTCGTTCATTTCGCATGTGTGTAGGATTATATACACACGGGTACACGTCTGCCACCCACAAACACACGGGCGTGCTGCGTAGATTCACATGAAAGGCGGGGGGGGGGGGGGGCTGTCAGACACTCAGTATGATTTAGGGAAGTGGTGGCTGGAAGTTGGGTGGATGACAGAAATGTATGATAGGTTTGAGTAATATGTTTAGCAACGTTGTCAAAAATGGATAACTGTGGAAGTATGGAGGGACGGACACGCGTACGCATTGACGAATAGTGACCTGATTTGCCCGATTTGCCCAATCCGCTTTGCCCGACCTTCTACATTTCAATCAATGCCATCAGGAACAGAAACGTGACAATACAAATCACCATACCATACACTGTTACTGAGATAGCATCTATTAAGAAATGCAATGCGATATATCATTATACATTTTAAGTAAATACATCAAAACTGATGCATTGGTGAAATTAGAAACTGAAACATGAAACCGGTTGACTGCTTTTTTTGTATATCACAGTATGTTCAGTCATATGTCACATTAAATGAACTCACGTGACATAGTCTCGTGATGTAATACAATATGCCCTTGATAAATCAGGTGACGATGCAATCACCGACGTGACTCACTGTGGCTGGGTACAATATAACTTGTATTGTCTGGGCGGCTGCGTGTATCGAGTCTAGAACATATATATGGCCACATCTCTAACTACATGAAGAGCTCATGCACAGTGAGGCAGTTAACTGTAAACCTCAATTTTGTTACATCCTGATATCGATACATATAAGTTGCACGTAGCAGCAAGATGTTGATGATTTATCAAAATTTAAGATATATCCACAATAATTGTACTTGGTTGCATATATCGGCTCCAAACATACATGTTGCACCAATACAAAATAATTGTATGCTATGCCCCTGGATATGGTACAACCGTACCAATAGTATAAGATAATATGATGTGCTCTTTATATATGCACTGTACCAATATTATGCGTATGCGATATTTATACGAGTAGTATATATATATATACATGCATATGAAGTTTCAAGTCAATGAGTGAGCGGTTGAGGAGATATAACATACGTAAAAAGACATTTGACCGTGACCTTGGACATGTTTCAAGTCAATGAATGAAGCGGTTGTAGACGGCCCGCCAAGGCCAATAAAAGGCCTCCAATAAAGTTTTGTTACAAATGTTTTGCTACAAATGGGTACCCATCCTGATCGACTTCTATGATGTGTAAGCTGTTGGATAGGGGTGGGTACCCCCGCAGATTTGACCTTTAGGTGTCATTTTTTAGGTCATTTAGAGGTCATATTGATCCAAAATTTCTCATTTACATGGGTGTATGAATGCCCGTATATGATTTACAACAGCCGTCTGATGATGAACTATTTTGGTAGCTATATAAATAGGGATTCGAAAAATGCCGAACTAATGAGGAAAAATCATGTCTGAAATTAAAGATGGCCGCCAATTTGCCTAAGAAAAAAGAAAATATGTTGTACGTCATATCTTTGGTGATATTTAAGCTATTTCAATAGCGATACTGATAATAAGTATATTTCTTGACGGAGAAATTGTTTACAAACATACTGATACCAGTTTTCTCAAAGTTATTTTTCGTAAATCCAAGATGGCCACCAAAACATTACGTTTCATTAAATTCGTTCTCATGGAATTTGTGACTAATATTATCCTTCAGTTTGTATTATTGATTAAACTAACAGAACATATTTTAAAATTGGGACAATCGGAGCTACATTCAAAATGGCCGCCAACTCAATTTTGAAAAGCATAAAATGAAATATCTCTGTAACCCAACGAACAAAAACTAAAATTAAGATGTCTTTTTTACAGTTTTCGGTAGTTTTCGGTACAACATACCCACTGAAACGCGTATATTTTGGTCTAGGCCTTCTAATTCAAGATCAGCCATATTGTAAACTGTGAAAAAAAAAACACAATGTTTATGTAGTCGGATAATGTCAAAATATAAATTGTATGAGGTTTCCTCGCTAATTGTTACATGGTATGTGGCAATTTAGAGTTGAGTTAATCATAATTTTAAAATCAAAGATGGCTGACATGTACAATATTGATAAAAATATATTGTTACATGGTTTCCGTTGTTTGCAAACATATAGCGCGTGCTGTTTGCATATGACTTTAGGCAATGCTCATTCCGGGGCCGCGCGTAGACCAAGTGCCTTCATGACGTCACTACGCGGAAGTGCCTTCATGACGTCACTACGTCATAACGATCATGACGTTCATGACGCGGCCCCGGAATATGAATACCGAAAATTATCTACGTGAATGGTACGATTTATAAAAGTACTGAAAATACTGAATATAATGCTCAAATTACATCAGTTTTTTGTTGGAAATGTAACAATAACGTTTGATCATGTCCAGCCGTGTGCAAACGTTTGCTGTGGCCCGAGGGAACTGTTTGAACCCAAGGCCTCCATGTGTTACCACTAATTTCAGCATGACAATCCTTGTAAATGGTAATGTGTTCTCTCCACGCTCTCAAATCATAACCCTTTCCTATATCTTGTAAAGTATCTACTGATTGAGTGTTGTATATAACGGCCTATCAACATGTAAGGTCGTTTAAGGCCAGACTAACGGGGTCCATCCCGTATTTAACCTACATATGTACACATCCTGTCTGCCCACATATTATGGCAGAGTGGGCATCACACACTTTAAAGTTTGAAGGTAGAGTTAAATCTCCAATCGTGAATTGGTGTTGATTTTTTATTAAATCGTTAGAATGATTTTTTATTAATAAATCGTTAGATGATTTTTTTTATTAAATCAGTAGAGTGCTGAGACGTATCGACCATCTTCGATGTTGTTGTGCGTCTGTAATTATATATAAGTACACGTTCAATGGCCCATCTCCATCCGCCTCTTTGGTTATCTGGATCGTGACACCCTCACTAGCGTTCTCAACTTGGCGTCCGCTACCATGCAATTGGTCGTCGTCGCTGGCTCGCATGTCTAGCCATGACGCGTATTTGGTAGTCAGGAACTCCGCGAGGGAGACGGCCGAGAGCTGCAGGTCTTTGGCAACCGCGGCAACCTCCGGGGAGCGCTTAGAGCCGGCAGCAAACTGCTTTCTGACTTCGTCCCACTGCTGGTGTGCGCGAAGACCCGCGCTGTAGAGTTGATTGGGGACTCCCTCGATCGTCACCTCTACCTTTGTGATTTTGGGGTTATATAATTTGTCGGTTTTTCTAGCCCCGAGCGCGAACCGACCCTCCTCGAACAACATCAGTATACCTTTCATCGAGCGGGCGGGTACGTTGACATTAATATTCCACAATGTGTCACTTTTGTCTTTCGTCATCTTGCCGTGACGAAGAACTCGGTCGTAAAGTATGGCAACGCGCCCGGCATACTGGGATCTGATTAATCGCGCGAGTTCGGGCATCGTGACCATGTCGTACTCCAACGAAACATTGTCGATAGTATACGTCGATGCCATGTCGGTGGCTATGAGAACTCGGCCGTAGTCGTTGAACGTTAGTTCGTATTCGAGGCGGTCAGCCAAAGCACTCTGATAGTAGGGCATGCGACTCTCCAGCAACTCAAAGACGAACGGGATGTAGAAGCGGTTGCCGTAAGCGCCCGCGACCGCGTTGTCGCTCGCGACGTTATCTGCCTTGTTACCAGCCCCGATTCTAAGTTTGGTTACGTTCTTATTTTTGCTGGTGTCAATACCGCGTTTTCGCGCTCTTGTGTCGTCTTCCACAGGTCTTGATAACAATGGTAGACGTCGCTGTCATCGATCGACATCTCCTCATTACCAGAAATCTTTATCATGGTCTTCATGACGATGGCGCGACCCAGGTTCTGAACGACGGTTCGGTCCGCGTCCGTCGATGTCAGCGAAATAGTGAAAGCGAGGCGAACAGACCCCGGCACAATGACGTCGCTAGCTCCGAGGTTGGGGAAGCGGATTAAGAGCTGCTGGTTCTGGTCGATCGTCGATGGGTTGTTTGTAATAACGACACTCTGTCTCACCCCTTTCGCCCCGAGGGGCTCACGCAGTCTGCGGTATGGATTGAGTTTGCGACCGTATTGACTCGAAGACATAATTTAGTGAAACTAAGTTACTCTATTAAACCGGTATGGTTTTGTCTTTAATACATAATTATAAATATGGCTGATTACGATATTGACATGAATGAAATCGGCAGAGACGATTACGTCGATGAGGATGATGATGACATCGATGATGATAACGATAACGAAACGCCCTTCATAGAGACTCCAGTTCCAATCCAATCACAATTGGGGGAAATATGTGGCGCTACCACTAGTCAAAGTCGGGAATTACTGGAGGGAGCTGTAAACGACTACTACAACAGTTTGGCAGAAAAAGGTCTGGTCCCATCTGTCGGTTGCGACTACTCCAAGTTCAAATTTGATCTGAACGCTAGATTGCGACTAAAAGCAGCATCAAATCTCCCAATAGTCAACACGAGGACCGGTAAACCCCTAGCGCTGAGCACCATTGCCGGAAACCCGGGCGGTGGCCAAATCATAAGGAACGAACTAGGCTTCACGGATTGGAAGAAGGGTAAACCAAATATGCCGACCCGCGCTGTAGAGGCCCTACAGTATACCGACGAAACGATGGCGAAGACGGCCTCCGCGATAGAAACGGTCGAGCTCAGCGAGGTCTCTCAAGTAGCCACCGACGCTATTAACAAGATGGAGACCACGTTCAGCGAAAACGAAATACTCAACCTCGACCAAGGGTCTAACGATGACCCACCGTTACCTCTTCGCGAACTCCGTGGACTCGATAAGGCTCTACAAACGGTCCGGGGCGAACTGGTCCTTAACCTCTCCAAACTCTCGGCGCTGGATGAACATATCGCGCTAGAAAAAAGAAAACTGGAGGAAGCCCGTGACGATATAGAATCTACCGAGCGGATCACCGAAGGCCTGTGGTCGTTGCCGGACGAAAGAGAAGCTCGCTTGCAGGCTGCATCGGCTTGCTGTGAGGCTCTCCGCACACAAATAAGTCGGATCCGCGAAACAATCTCGAGGGTCCTGCACGAGGAGACGACACTCGGTGAGCGTCTTCGCACTCTGTTCATAGAGCAGGGTGTCACGATAGCAAGCATCCTCGTTGCTATCGGCATGACTATATCGACCATAGTTCTAGCTTTCACTGGTGGCGCGGCGCCACCACCCGCACCACACCCGCACCAGCACCCGCGCCATCCGGTGGAGCCAAGGAGTGGGTAAAAAAGCATCTAAAAAACCTCGCCAGTCTCCTGGCCAAATTAGCCGGAAAGGCTGCTGCCGCGCTACCTGGATTGATCGGGAGTATCGTTTCTTACTTGTTATCTATATTATCAAAAACGGTCGGATGGCTCGCCAAAAATACTTGGGCTTTAATCGTGGCAATCGCCGGTCTCCTACTTTTACTCTCTCGAGAGTTCCTAAAACCAAAGCACAAATAGTCCGATCGCCACGAGAGCAACGACGAGCCCTAATTTCTCCTCTTCGTGTGTATTGCTGTTTCCGCTCCTGTTCCAATCGAGATTGGATTGGGGGAACTCGATGGTGCATCCAATTTGCGAATTGGGGGTACTGGGGTGGGTGTATCCATTTTGTGTTTTGGGGGTTTTACGTAATAGGTTCCACTTACAACTCCGCGGCCGGGCATCTTGGGTGGGAGCTTGATGATACCTGTGTTCACGTTCCCGTTGCGGCCGATTTTTTGATTGGCAGTGGCGACTACGATCTCATTATTGTAACCGTCAACCGGGTCGTCTCGTAGTATCATATTGCTCGGCGACATATAAAGACCTGTTCCAAATGCTTAGTCTACTGGGGTGCGGGCAGTCTGCAAAACGTCTTGATACTTCTGGAGCGCCTTCTGGAGGTCCACCTTAGCTGAGATGGCGTCTTCGACAAGTGCCAATAACTGTTTTTGTGCATCAAACGTCGTTCCCGTGCCCAGTATAGCACTGCGAGTTTGCTTCTGTGAGGCGAGGATGGCCCATACGTATATGCGAATGGAGTCGTTGAGGCGAATAACCCGCCCTGCGTAAATCCAGTGCTTTTATCTAACATAAATGTGGTCCACGCATTTCGCATCTGTGGAGTATCACCCAGGTCTAGGTATTCCACGTGGGATACTTTAATAGGTAGCCAATGACAATAACCGTCTTTACACGCAAGCCCACCAAGCACTTCATCACCGAACGTCATCGTATTCAACTTATAATTATATTTAGTCCATGTTGCCATTTTTCTAACTGGTGGAGGGGTAGCTCCGCGAGCATTCCACAACCCTGAGAAATATACAGGGACTTTATTAAGATGCTCACCACTCACTATCCCTTTAAGGTGAACTAACCCTAAACTGTTGGTTGGGGTGTATACTTTCTGTCTCCAGTCCGCGTCTTTTGGTACCCCAAATTCGCTACACAATCTTTCGAACGCCTTACGGTCGTATGTGCTGGAAATGGGATCCGAGCCGTCGTCTTGAGGTAGTGGATTACCTAGTTCTTTGAGAATCCTCCTAATGGTGTAATACACATGAAAGTTGTAGACACTTCGGAGCATGACATTCTTGGATGTCAGATGGTCTTGATGTGAAACTCCACATCAGGCCGTTGCACACCATACAGCGAAATTTAGCTGGTTCTGCCAGAATTTCATATGGTAAAATATCCCATCTTAGTATTACATCTTGACTAGTAGTCTTTGGAACTACATATTTCTCAAACATGTTAGGGAAATTGGTGGTAAAGCCACTGTCCGGTCTAACTGTTACAGTTGGGTGTACAAGGCGGTTAACAACGTCTTTTTGCGTGTATTTACCACCAACTTTGTACTTTGCATTATAGTTAAAGCTAAATGCTTTGGTATCCATTGAAAGATATTATTATGTTTGCTACTATCACTATTGTTCAAAAAGGGAGTTGTGAACTTCAAAAGTCAATCGACAACTGCTGCGGAAAACGCCGGGTAGGGCTCAGATCAATCACCTTCACGGTTGGATGGCAGAACGTGGGGAAGAGCGAAGGGTTTTACTATGTGAAGGATGGACAGCAAGTAGGTGTAAAGCTGCCTCACGGACTGTGGAGTTTTAGACAGTTCAAAGATTGTGTCACCTCAGAGCTTGACGGTAGAGTCAACCTCACAATCTCGAAGGCTACCGGGCTCACAACAATGACCATCGGCCCAGATAGTAAGGTAGTGGTCTCCCCGGCGTTAGGTATTCAACTCGGGTTTAGAGAGACATACTCCGCAAATAAAGGAGAGTTCGTCTCGGGTGAGTACGTCGGTGATAACCCGGTGGACTTCGCCTTCACGAAAACTCTCAGGGTGCACTTGGATCGGGTGAACACATCGTACAACATGGTAGACGGATCCCCCAGCACATTACTGAAAACCGTGCAAGCCAGCGACTGTTTCTTTGGGGAGACGGTGACTTTAGACTTCCCACACCCCGAGATGAAAGTTTTGGAAACGGGACACATCCACGAATTTACGGTCTCTATTCTTGATGATCAAGCGAGAAAGTTGAATAACTATTACCCGATTTCGGTCGTTCTCGAAATTTCCAATCGAGTATAGGTGCCCCAATTTTATAATTTTCTTAAAATTAATTATGAGTATATACGGACCAGGTAGTTCTTCCAATTCCAATCGGGTTTGGGTGACAGATTCAAAGAATTTGGAACCGGCAGAAGGGGGATTCATCCCGACAGAGAGCGACTTTTTAACTACCTGAAAAACCAAGGCCCTGATCAATAAAACTATATCGGAGGCCACAAACGGGATTCACAGGAGTATAGCACATCTTAGAGTAGACGTACTGACGGCAACTGCACAAGTTGGGGAAGAGGCCCGGTTGGGAATTGAGGGAATCCGAACGGGTTTTGAGAAAGACCAGGCGACCCTTACGTAGGCTTATAGGGTGTTGCGCTCAGAGGATCATGCATCACTTACTGAACTAGGCGGACAAATAACCGAAGTTTCCGATAAACTGAAACGTGTTCGTAGATCCGCGAACAAAGCACTTGAGGAGACCTCTGAAAAGATTCGTGCTGAGGCCCATACCTCTATCGGGGGGCTTGCCGGATTGTTGACGACATCTGTAGAGCAGCTAAAGTTATTGAAAAAACAAAAACGTGTCATTACAGTTTGGGCTGAGAAGCGGGGCCCCTTGAATGAGGGGCTCTATGAATATTAATTCGGTACCAAATCGAGCAATACATATAGGGGATACGCCATGTCAGCTATAGGTACACTTCTCCGAATGGCTGTCTGCTCAGTTAATGCTAATGGTAAATCTGTGGGCGCGGTCGTGATAAATCTTGTAGTGGATGGGGAAGAACGGGGGTTTGGAGTCAATAAACTAGCTGGAGATATTTCATCGGTGGTTTTGTTCGCCGGTGACGATCCAATTAGACTTTCAGAAGGTAGTGTTATTAACTTTGTTACGAAAATCACTGACCCAGTGAGTTCTTCCACTATTGTTACATTGTTAATTGAACTTGATTTGTAAAATTAATCATGAACGAATCACCGCTTCCAATTGTCAATACCAATCCACCAACACTGTATCCAATTGACGAAAGAAGTTTAGATTTTAGGTTGGATAATATCGTCGCTATGCAGGATATTTTAGTTAGAGAATGTACAAATAGAAAAAGAAACGCTAACAAATATAAGCGCGCGGCGAACATAGCTGAAGCATCTAGTACGGTTCTGGCAAGTTTACCTGTAATGAGTGGTGTGGCGACTGCTGCAACGCTATCTACAATTGTAACGGTTCCACTTGCAGGGGTTTTGAGTGGAATTACCGTTTTATCTGGAATACTGTGTATGGTAATTAGGGCGGCGGGTGGAAAACTCGAGAAAAAAAGTAGAAAACATGATAGAATATCCGTTCTCGCCAGGTCTAAGAAAAATAGTATCGACGTTATAGTGTCCAAAGCGTTGACCGATAATGAAATATCAAATTTAGAGTTTGAATCCGTGGTGGAAGAAATGGGGAGATATGAAGACTTCAAAAATGATATTAGAATCAAAGCGCGCGCCACCATGCCCAAGATTGAGATTTGGATAAATTTAGGGTAAAACTTGGAAATAAAGTCGGAGGAAATGTTACAGCACCACCATACCGAAATTGTGATATTTTATTAAATAATTAATTTTAATAAAATTATGAAATTAATTATATTGGTGCAGTAAACAATTTATTAATAATAATAAACAATTTAAACAATTTAAAAAAAGAAGAAAGTTTTAGGTCCAACCGAGGCTCGAACTCGCGCCAGCAAAACCCTTCTGGGCCCACCCGGCTAGCCACCTTCTTTGTTCTTTCTCTTTCTCATCTCGTGGCTGGCCGGGTGTAATAGCTACCCGTACAGTACACCCCCATCTATCGGCTGATCTAGATTAGTGTCGAAATTCTAGGCAACCTTGGAAGTGCCTGCACGGAAGCACTGAGCGCTCATTTTTTATCAAGGGGCGTCCCCCAAGACAAATTATTGTTGTTAATTTTACATATATTAAGCTAAAACCGTGTTGTTCAATGCCAAATATTTACTTATTTTTTTTATTTGTTTTTTATATAACAAGTTCGTTTTTTATTTAATAATATAGGTTATAACGTTCTAAATTATTAAAAGTAAAATTAGAAAAATAAAAAACATGCCAACCAATCAGAATGTAAGAAATACTTCCGGAATATCGATAGCGGGTTGCCATATTCTCGGCTGTAATACACACCCACGTGTGTGTAGTATATATTACACTGTGTTTATTTTCCATCCCGGAAGATGTAATCGTGTAAATCTCTCTAAAATGGACACTTAATATGCGTGTAAGGTGGGACACCTAATTTGCATGTTCATAACACGTGTAATTGGAACATTGTCGTCTGCTTGGTGTTGTGATTACAACATAAATTAATTAGTAGTGTTTTTTCTGTTCAATAATATTTTTTCAATATCTTTAAAAGCGATATCGTAGAAATGTATGTTCGTAAACAAATCGTGGGGTTTTAACAATTTTATATAATACACCTTAGTTTTATATCCGATTCGCGTTATCCGTCTTAATGTTTGTATTTGCCCCTTGAATAGTTCGCATAATTTCCGGTATAATATTGTAAATGCAACGTTTTTATCGGAGCTTAATAAATTAAGCTGATATTTCATGTATTCGATATTGTCTAGTGTTTTCAATTGATATAATTTATATATAGGACTATAACCCCCGTAACCTTCGTCAACACAGTCATTATAAGCTTTCAATTCACATTGTATTTTATTATCCATTTTATCTAATAATATTTGTAGTGTTTTTTCTGTTCAATTTCCAATTTCCAATTTTTAGCCAGGTTTTTTTAAAAACAATCCAGGCTATTGGATTGGCGAAAGCCGGGCGGGCGGGCGGGCGGCGGGCGGCGTCCACAATCAATGTTAAGTTTTCGTGTTTGAGTCCATTTCTTTGTTACTGTACCACCTAGGACCACCAAACTTTCACAGCTTCATAATCAAGGGGTGCCCACCACATATCACTATCCAACATGTTACTTTTTTTTTAACTTCACCCATTTTTTCCGCGTAATCGACTTAGCCATTTTCAATGTTAAGTTTTCGCGTTTACAATGTTAAATTTTCGTGTTTAAGTCAATTTATTTCGTACTGTACCACCTAGGACCACCAAACTTTCACAGCTTCATAATCAAGGGGTACCCACCACATATCACTATCCAACATGTTACTCTTTTTTTTAACTTCACCCATTTTTTCCGCGCAGTCGACTTAGCCATTTTCAATGTTAAGTTTTCGCGTTTACAATGTTAAGTTTTCGTGTTTAAGTCCATTTCTTTGGTACTGTACCACCTAGGACCACCAAACTTTCACAGCTTCATAACCAAGGGGTGCCTACCACATACAACTATCCAACATGTGACCATTTTTTTACCTTCACCTATTATTTCTACGTAATTGACTTAGCCATTTTCAACGTTAACTTTTTAACGTACGTCTGGTTAGAGTTTTTTTGTTAAATTTTGTTCGTGTACTATATCTCTGCAACTGCTTCACCCAATACCTTGATACTTCACATGGGTGTTTATCATCATGTCGCACCTGCTGCGCGGAAAGCGCGATCCTGTGCCCAATGTCAAGGTCAAATTATTTTGAATTTTTTTGTTAAAGTTTTTTCGTGTACTATATCTCTGCAACTGCTTCACCCAAGACCTTGATACTTCACATGGGTGTTTATCATCATTGTCGCACCTGCTTGCGGAAAGCGCGATCCTGTGCCCAATGTCAAGGTCAAATTACTTTGAATTTTTTTGTTAAAGTTTTTTCGTGTACTATATCTCTGCAACTGCTTCACCCAATACCTTGATACTTCACATGGGTGTTTATCATCATTGTTGCACCTGCTTGCGGAAAGCGCGATCCTGTGCCCAATGTCAAGGTCAACTTACTTTGAATTTTTTTGTTAAAGTTTTTTCGTGTACTATATCTCTGCAACTGCTTCACCCAATACCTTGATACTTCACATGGGTGTTTATCATCATTGTCGCACCTGCTTGCGGAAAGCGCGATCCTGTGCCATATGTCAAGTTCAAATTACTTTGAATTTGTTTGTTAAAGTTTTTTCGTGTACTATATCTCTGCAACTGCTTCACCCAATACCTTGATACTTCACATGGGTGTTTATCATCATTGTCACACCTGCTTGCGGAAAGCGCGATATCGTCAGCATTTTGGCATACGTCCGTCCGTTCGTCCGTGTGTCCGGTTAAAGTTTTTTGGTTAAAGTTTTTCCATCTACTATATCTATTTTTTTAGTGTCCATGCCTCGCCCCAAGGCGCGACATGCAGGCCACGGCCATCTAGTCTACAAAAAGTGGGTATAATTATGTTATCCAAGTGTCTATGCTTGGAAAAAATCTGGCCTTCGTGGCTTTGCCTCGTTTCTTGTATAAAATTAGTTTGATAATGTTTCGGTAGTTGTTCTCCGATCCTATTTAGTCGCTTCATTTCGCGAATTTGATCCTTGTACCAGCGACATAATTGCCGGTTTAATATTGTAAATGCAACGTTTTTATCGGAGCGTAATAAATTACGCTGATATTTCATATATTCGATTTTGCATAGTGTTGTCATTTTACAGTGCTTTAATGGTGTAGAAACACCGTGACTTATCAAAAACTACACATCAGATCGATTATATATTTCTAATTGACTTTCCGATTTGAATTATTACTAAACGATAATACTTGCGAGCACGTAATCCCTTGTTAACCATTCGATGAGTAGCCTGAGTGCCACCGCATGGTGGACATAGCAGTGACTCGGCTTTGGTCCCTACCCCACAATGCCGACATGGGCGATGCGAAACGAAACCTCTTCGCATCCATGCACGGTGATGTTTGCAATATTCAATAAATACCGGTGCGATGACACCTCTCGTGACTACCTGTCTTCAACCACGCACACTTAACTAGAACCATTATGTTATTATATATATACTGAGTATAACCAATATATTCTTATCTCTAATAGGGTGTAAGTTGCATATGTTTATGACAGAAATATATGGTCTCGCGGTTGATGAAAAATATGTTCCATTCTTCTCATACATACCGCCGAACAGTGGGTGAAAATCCAAGTAGTATATAAGAGTCAACAATGATACCACCATGCGGTGGGGGGCACCGCGCGTAGCCGGTGGTTTCCAGAGGGTGGTGGTATCATTTTGACTCTTATATACTACTAAATACAAACAGCTGAATGAA
This sequence comes from Conchocele bisecta, assembly GCA_029237695.1. Taxonomy (NCBI): domain Eukaryota; kingdom Metazoa; phylum Mollusca; class Bivalvia; order Lucinida; family Thyasiridae; genus Conchocele; species Conchocele bisecta. The sequence continues at coordinate 96,863,152 of CM055267.1, forward strand.
TAACTATTTATCATTACGGAGATATACACGAGATTATATGAGATTATAGAAACAGATTCGTAGCCACTGAGAAATATGTGCTACAATTGGATTAGTATACCAATGCTAAATGTGTAACAAAGACAAACAACGGGTACATAAAGTATGGTATTTTTACCGGTAAAATGGGAATATGACCATTGACATCATTGTAAACTGACATTAGGATGATATACCGAGATATTATGATGCTGCATACTATTAACAAATTATTAATAAATAACCTGAAAGTGTTTGCAATACATATAATGCAAAAGTGTGATAGCTCATCAGGATCATGCTGGTGGCACAATACAACATAATGACAGTATTACCATTAGGGTATATAATAATAACATAGAATGTGAACGCACATTTTCTGAAAGCATACAACATATTCGTCATACACATACATGTAATATGTCGACCGATTGATTGCAAAATAGACCTAACCACATTTCCAATGGATATATAGCCCTTATACTGTTAATGAATGACATATACATTAAACACAATAGCACTTTGTGACAGCATACGCATAATTAATGACCTTTAAACAAATATATATAGTATGACATTTTGTTTATTGTATTATTTATTAATAAAAATATTTATTTTTTTTAAAAGACACTACCACCAAAAACGTCCGTAACCCCTTTTTTTGGTGAAAAACTTATCCAAAAGAAACCATTTTCCCGGGAAAATATTCCCTTTATGTTAACAAAAAAAATAACCATACCATATATATATATGGGCCACGCTCTGTGAAAACCAGCCTTAATGACAACGTCATGAAAGCTTGAAAATGACGTCGCAAAGTTACGCTTAAATTGCCAACGTCACGTCGGATTTTGACATTTGAAATAGTTGCGTCATTGCAATAAATTGACGTTGTCCTATTTATAACCGTTCGCTTTACTATTTGTGGCTCACAAACATTTTAATGCTGGATACGCGTATCAGAATTGTACAGTTGTTTCCATAGTGGTTCAGACAGTTGTCTGTTTTTTCGGTTTCCTTCAAGGAAACACGTAGTGATTTTGTCGATTATTTTTTATAATATATGGACGACTTGTGCCCTGACATTTGAAACTATATAACCATACAACCGGTAATTTTTAGATAACACCATTACATAATCAGTATTATGTAACAAATAGAACTGGGCACAGGGCTTAACTCGTTTAATTTACTGTTTCGCCTGTCGAATGTTTCAAAAGTCAACATAAAAATACGATTTGGAAATTTTCATAAAAATATGCGTATCACAGATGTATAATTATGGTAGTGCCAAAATCTACGCCGTTCCTGGCATATCGCATCATGGTGACACTGGGCCAAACATGTTTTAGTATTTAGTGTGTTGGTATTGTGTCGCATGCATATTTACAGCGACACAATAATCATGATTATATCAGATAATTGTAATACATAATTGTAGCCACCAAGGACGTAGCCTACTGATTTCTATCTGTATCTGCTACCACTTCCGTGTACGGTGTCACGTAATATTTAGCGACTTTCAAAAATATCACATTGAATCAGCCGTACGATTGCCGTTTGATAACAATGTAAATATTCTTTAAAATGACCACTTGTAAATATGGTTATATGAATGTATAGTACTTTTACTAGTATATTTGCAATCATTGCAGACACTGATCAGACTGCACAGATGCACAGGTCTCCAACATTTACACATTTAAGAAGTCCGACTTTGCCAGATTGTTGTTAATTTTCTTACATTGTACTACATAATCATTGTAATAAATAATACACGTCTACGTGCTTTGTTTGTTATCAAAGGGCCGTTCTAGTCGGAGGAGTGTAAATAATATAAAGCAAACGCACATACACTTAAGCGCGTCTAAACCAAATGAGCCGCTTCGAACAATAATCGCAGGGTGTGGAGCGTCATTTCAACAAAATCAATGTTGTGATCGGGAAAAATTTAGTGTGTAAATCACTGACTGTGTTATAGTGTGCAGTTATGCAAAATATATGTACGTACGCCACGGTGCTTTTCAGGGGCGGATCCAGGATTTCAGGTTAGGGTGGGGTGAGGCGGGACTTCTTAATTTAAATAGTTTACTATACTTTCGAACTAGCACCGTTTGTTCGTCGATCAAGAGGAGCTGGGGAGACTGCTAGGTGGGTCCGGCAGTATGCCCTCCGGAATATGTTTGATATTTACACCCCAATTTGCTGCGTTATGGCGCATTTTAGAGCAAAAATATCTTTACTCGCCAAATTTTAGGGGTGGGGGGGGGGGCGTCGGGGTTTCCCCTACGTGAATCAGCCCTTGTTTTTAGCATGGCTGTTTCTTTGTTTACAAAAGCGCTGAATTTTTCTGAAACACAACAAAACTAAATTAATTATTCCCGACGAAAGAATATACTGCCGGTATTTTTATCGGGACATGTAACAATTATACAAGTATGTATGTTACATCTCCACATTTTCCCGGCAGTGGCGGTGGTGGCTAGTCGAGGGAGTGAGGGTCAGTGCAGCATTTTCCCATAGACCTGCTACCTGCTAGTACGGGGTGCATGTACATTAGCCCGTCCGCCAGTCATATTGGCTACACAGGAAAATGTTATTCCCGCTTTCTGAGATGTAAATTTAATTCCGAGAGTCGGGGAATGGACAGTCGATTTTCATTTTGTTTAAAAATGCCCGTGGGTGTCCGACTACCCTCAAGACCCCATCGGGCGCTGAAGTCATTGATATGTGCAGCCATAGGCCTATCCAAATTCTGGTCATTCATTTCTACAGAAATAAAATGCATTTGTTTCAATCACCGATACGATGTGCATATAGTTTACAATTTCCAACACCAGGAAGGCCATTTAGTTTTTTTGGTCTTCGGTGACGTATTGCCTAAATCAATAAATGACGTCACAATTAACTGTAAATGACGTCAATTCTGAAATAATTACATTGTATCTTTCTGACGACACACGTATATGAATCTGTTATGGCGATGGTGGCAAATTATGAAGCCACAGGTTGGCCATTATAGATTTAAAATCGATAGTTGTGCGTTTGATTTGTTCACTACATGTACATATCATAGTTTTATTCTGTTCAATGTTTGATAGTATAGATACTAACACTTGTAGATACATTTAGTGTTATGTACCTTCATATGAACACTCATTTCTACTGTAGGCTGTTAAGTTGCATTGTACAAACGTCAGCGTTTCAATAACGTCATTTTCTCGATGACGTTACTTTGTTTTCATGCGTGATTCACATGGTGCTACAAAACGCGAGATAAAACAAAAACTATTAAACATAATTGCATTTTCTTTTCAGAATATTGTTTTTGAAAGGTGTCCGCATCAGAAAATGTAAAAAAATGCAAATCAAATTTGTTGTCATTAAGGCCGGTTTTCACAGAGCGCGGCCCATATATATATATCCACGATATGTAATATTCATATCAATTTAATAAGTTAGAATCATATACAATTTACAAAAGACGCGCTACTCCGGTAGCCTATTTCACCAACATTGCAAAGTATACTTATCTAGCAAAGAATACTTTGAGGGAGAAATTTTCAATTTTAGGATAAATTTATTAATTTTTATTATACTGAATTTATTACATTATCACAGCCATCTTGGCTGTGATAATGTAATAAATTCAGTATGATAAATCTGCATACTTTTAATCATCAAATATATGCAGTCGTTAGTTCTATATGAAATAATGCATTTCGGGAAAAATAAATGATTACTCCCTCAAAGTATACTTTGCTAGATAAGTATACTTTGCAATGTTGGTGAAATCGGCTACTGATAATAGTTTCCCGGGATATGGGTTTCTATTGGGGATTTTCCATTAGAAAAAAGGAATACGGATATTTTGTTGGTGGGGATTTGGGGAGAGGAACGTGTCTTTAAGTTACATCGTTTCTAATAGTTATTTAAAAAAAATATAACCATACCATATCGTGGTAACGTTTTGTATTTCAAAACAATTAACTATACCGTATACATTTATATAACGAAAATATTTTCATTTTATCCATATTTACTAATTATTCTATTCCAATTTAAAGGAGCTGCTATACATTCTTGCGTTTATACATGAACTATAGAGAATATTAAGTTAGTGTCGGGGATTGTAAAAAATATCTGGCGATGCTTAGGAAACAGGATGGGCGAGACTTGCCCAACTCATCTTGTTTCCGTGCCGAGTCAGAAATGTTTTCCCATTCACGGTACTTACCTACTATTGTATTTATCCCGTCAAAACTTTATGACAATATTTTAACTCAACTTAATTTAGTTAATTTAGCCTTCGAGAGCGAGACAACTTAGAACCTAATTGCATCAAACACTCCATTATTTTCGCTCAGTACATAGTTCGATAAATTATGGTTCTAAAGTTCCTTAATTAACAGCCATGACATTAAAGTTATCACTAGATCTACTTGTTGTGGGTACGTTACTCGTCGAAATATTTACAAAATAAACTTATAACGTCACAACGTCTATGTGCTGATTGTGCTTATCGATAACACAAGTACATTGTATATATGCATGCTCATGTATATATAATCCGGAGTATGTATACATGTTACTCCATATTGTATTGTATTGTATTGTATTGTAATACCTATGTAAAATGTCGAATGTCTTGTATCCTCTTATAAATTGTATAAACCGTGTACATGTGTTGATTATGAACTTTAGAATGGTACGTATGTTGTTTTAAACTGTATTGTGATAAGTGGTTTTGAGTCTCTCTTACAATTCTATATTAAATGTCAACTGTGCATGTTTGTTTTTGTATAATTGTTCTGTATGTTATGGTGTACATTGTCTGCACCATATCACGGAAACTCTATCCCATATCACAATACCGACAGTGACAACCCCTACTATCTCCTAGTTAGGACTTAGTATCTCCTAATTAGGAGTTGCTATCTCCTAATTTACTATCTCCTAAATAGGACTGATTATCTCATAATTAGGATTTAATATCTCATACGGACTTAATATCTCCTAATTAGGACTTAATATCTCATACTTATGACTTATTATCTTCTAATTAGGACATATTATCTCCTAATTAGGACATAGTATCTCCTAATTATGAGTTACTACCTCCTAATTATGACTTAGTATCTCTTAATTAGGAGTTAATATCTCCCAATTAGGAGCTAATAATATTATAGAATTGGCATCAGGACACTTCCATAGTAACCCTTTCATCGCCTAGACGTGTCTGCTATTAGTGGGTGGGCCAGGATGGGTCACCATTACCACATGTGGTGGTGGTGGGGGGGGGCAAATTGCCACTATGTTTTCTTGAAAGGTATATATCCCAGCATATTATTTCCGCATGATAGCAATTTATAAGTCTCCGTTTAAAGTATGTATGCCCCTATAAGTGGACCCCCCCCCCCACCACCACCCACTTGTAAAAGGGCTGTTTTGAAAACGTTCACATAAAACTGCCGCAGAATCGCATGTACACGCTGTAAAACGTACTGAAAGCATTGCAATTGGTATTTGTGATTTACATACAATCGAACTAGAATATTTTCTTTCAAAATTGCCGCCAAAATCCAAGATGGCCGCCAATACACTATTACCTTACCCCACCACACTAAACCATATGTAAAACTATTTTATATGACCAGTTCTTGGTTCATTCGTATTGGATTATATTTTATTAGTGAAATACAAGTTTATGCTACTTCAATAAATATTTATTACTTGAGAAATTATGTATATAAATCCAAAATGGCCGCCAACAATCTCAATATTCGTTCATTTGCCATCGTGTCACTTACATTACTTCATTTAACATTTCAAAACACACTTACGTACGATCATACGTGCACAGAAAATGGCCATGACAATAGCAAAACATGCTTGGATAACTGTTTTGTTCACCAAAATCCAAGACGGCCGCCAAATATCACGATTTCTCATCAATTTACAACGTGCTATTTAGTTTATGACATTAATCAATTGAAACAAGTAAACAGTATTACATTGACAGTAAAACAAATGGGAACACATACTTGGATAAATGCATATAGTCTACCAAATTCTAAGATGGCCGCCATAAGTTCACATTGTACTGCAACAATATATTAATATGGGCTATTCAATATGAGACGATTACCGTAATGTATATTTTTTTCTGTTGTGACACGGTTTATAATTGGAAATTATCATAATATACCCGAGTAAGTACGGCTTGTGTATGAAACAGACATAGCCACTTTGTTTACTTTGGTCGTGGTATATTTTAATTCCCAAAGCAGTAATATTACGCAGGATTGATGGTGAAATATTTCAAATTATACAATAATATGCTCTTCATATTAATATTTCTGGCCTTCAAACTATAAGTTGGGCGATATGAAATCGTGTATATTGCCTTCATTAAGTCAAACAGCAAACGTTGTTATGTCCCACTGACATATTACAGACATAGCTTCAATGCACTTAAGTGTTAGCGAAGTATATATAATTAAGTCTGAAACTACTCTACTCTATCAGACCATATTCTGATTTTACTGAGCACATTTCACAAACATGATGTTAAAGATATAAGTATATTGAATGCCAATACCCAGTTTTCGAATATCATAAAGCATTGTACAGTTATATGTTCATTATAAGCTGCCTATGAAATTCATTTTAATAATGCAATAACTATATTATTTAGTCGCTAGTCATGATCTTATTTACACCAGTCGATTATAATCTTCCGATATGTATGTATTGAACATCCATATACGTCTTAATTTGTTGCTTCATGTGTGAGTCCGTCATTTACAGGCACCGCTGCTACATATAGCATATAACTATAACAATAGGTTTCACACAACTGCGGAATGTGTTACTATTCCGACATTCATTGATATAAACCACACATATGATGATGTATAAACACGGATATCTACTGCGTATGTTTTATACTTATTACTTACTTATTATAAACGCTTCTTATTTTTATGAACGCTATTTGATGCCCGCCAAGAAATCAATTAATTGATAAATCACTCACTAATTAAATAAATTAGAATAGCAATGACAGTAAAATAAAATACAAAAAGTCACTCACGTACAGTACCAGGAGGCACAAAACCGTACCCTGCCGAATCGTCAGTGATCAATATAGTTAAACCTGTTAACATGGCGTTACACCGCCAATACGGTCTCCCTAGCGCTTTGCATGCTAGCGGTGAAAATATCAGCCAAACAAATTAGGAGTATATGTTTTATTTATTTCGGTAAATATGTCTTGAAATTTCATTAGAGGACTCAATTCTAATGAAATTCCAAGACATATTCATGATATTTACGGGGAGAAATACAAGAAAATATGATGATTTTTTTGTCCGCTATTTTTTAACTATTTATAGCCCACAAGTTTCCAGCATGCAGAGAGTTTACTTCATATTATGGCGCACAGAGACAGTAACATAGAGGAAACATATAGCGACGAAATAAAACCGTCAATAAGGCAACACCCTGACAGTGATAAACCACAGCACTTTAGTGTAATGTGCGACAAGCATGTAACAGGTCACCAATAAGTACAATGAAACACAGCAAATGTACAAATGAAGGGACAACATGATGAAATTGAGTAGCATTGTGGACGCTATCGCGAGAACAACATATTTTTACACATGACATGCAATTGCCATTACAAGCACGGCATAGCAATATTGTACTTCAAAGTAATATCAGTAGCGGCTAAAACACGACATACATAGTAAAATATTACTCATAACTGCATTTGACAGCATCCGCCCTCATCAGTAGTTGGAGCCAACAGAAGTAATTGTCCTGATAGTAAATGATTGCCAATTCAACATCAGGTGAACATCCCCACTCGGTTCATAGAATACACTTCAATGATTGCCATCGTAATCAATAGGTGGAAATTGTCGTCAACTATATGTCTGGCAGTGACTAACTTTAAGTTAGTACAATGCATTGTGATTTAAAATGGAGTGGTCTGTTGACATACTTCCAGGACATGTTGTTGAATTGGATATTAAATGTTTCAGTTTATCAGTTAAATTTAGTTTGAATGAAATATGATTGAAAACAACATGGTGTAGCTTGTGGTGTAAAATGGAAGTATATATTGTAATGCTAATCTGGTTAACTAAGTGCTTTAGCATTATGCCACTAGACAATTATAGCAACGCTTGCCAGTTGCAATGTTTCATCTGTGTGACTGGTTTAAAGTTTGTGTAGCTACGCGTAACCAACAGACAGGGACATTGTCGTATAACATAGTGTCGTATGTTACGAAACAGATACGGTTCTATTTGAAATGTATGCATATTTTATCTTTATTAGATATTCATAACAATAATAGATTGTGTTTGTAAATCTACTGTCCTTGTTAGCTACAGATGCCATTTACTGGTTATGTGTTAAATACTAGTGGCAAGGATTTCAGGATGTTTTGGATTTGTATAAGTATGTGTGCTCGGTGAGCACGTAGAAACTGTTAACTGATAGAATATAAATACGAACTGATCTGGTGGGTGGCAGGTGGGAGCACGCGATGGGTAATTTAACGATCGGGGTTCATCCTTACCGGAATCCCGACTGGAATCCCGACTGGAGACCTGGTTTGGCCCTCACATACGTCTTTGGCATTTTTTATGTGACAGGTGAATCTGGTTATACCCCTTATGCGAGTATTACGATATTCGTAATCCTATTTTAGGGGAAGGGGCCAAGTGACTTTGGTGTGGTATGGACCTGGCACCAGGTCAGGTTATTCTAATTTCAGGGCTGAATATATTTGTTCTCGATGTAAATATTCCGTTCTGATTTTGGGATCCCCCCCCCCCCACCCCAATGCATCAGGTTAAAATGGGATCGAACCCGTTTGCCCGGCCTTACATGACCTTAGCTGTTGATAGGCCGTTAAACACTAATAAACAAACAAACGAACTGATCTGAATAAATGGGCCTGTCCATGACATTTCCAACATTGGCGTGGTAAATGATATGCCATGGAGTAAACGATAAAGTTACATGACGTGGAGCCAACGCAGCCGACACACACTTAGGTTTATGGCGCAGCCACATACAAAGATCAAACACTGTGTTTTTTGACAATATACATGTTTGGAAGTGTTTATCAATGGCATATACATGAAAGTAATATATCATTGTAATCCTAATAGAATGTTGTTTATGGAATAGCGAAACGTGAAAATGCCATGTGTATGCCACATTATCTTTTTCCCATGCCCTGGCTAAAATATTAGTGGTATCTATAAACATATAGGAATTTGTGAAAGTATGATATTCAAACTTTCGCATGAGTCACAACTGGCTGACCCGTTCAATACGGTGATATGATATTCCCAATTGCTACGTAAACATGTTATCATCTAAAATTTTACTCTCAGAACATAGTTCAACCATAAACATACTTCTGTTTTGCCAATAATTGATGCAGTTCGTACATATTTAGTGTGGAATGTACCGTACTTGGGTTTTGGCATCCATCTTGGATTTTGGTGGCCATTTTGGATGAAAATGGTCAATTTCGATTTCATATAAATTATAGTTACCAGCTGTCACGTTTTCAGAGTGTTTTCGATGTGTGTATGCGTGTTTGCATTGTTGTTATTTGAATGGTCTCGAACCTGCTCAGTTTTTAGCAGACATGTTGCTGTTAAGGGGGGGGGGGGGGGGGCGGGGGGGGGGTTCACTTACAGGGACATACAATCTTTAAACGAAAACTTACAGATTAATATCATGCGGAATTAATATCTAGAGATGCTTACCTTTTCACTAAAATATAGTGGTAATTTGCCCCCACCCCCCCCCCCCCCCCCCCCCCCCCCCCCCCGAGAATATCTAACAATGGACTATCTTTTAAATTATACATTTCTTTTTGCAGATAGGCCAAAACCCGTGTGTGTGTGCCGTCATTATTTATTGATGACGTCATTTTATTGACTTCAGCTCAAAGTCGCTTAAATGATTAAAGTAATTCAGCGGCAATATTTCGGTGCCAGAGTCTTCACAGTACTGTGTATAAAGAAAAAAGGTCTGCAAAATGTCTGAAAATATTATTGTTATTACAAATCCTTAACATGTATTAAAACAAGGACAGAATTAGTGAAAATTGGCAATTTAAACACGAAAACTCAGGTCGGAGAATACTCAGATATCATTCCATATTTTTCAAATCATGAATACATCAACGGACAACAGAGTTCAAATACATGTCAACAGGGGAAATGTATGATATGTATGCTTCATTTGTGCGCATTAACATAACAGCTACTCTATCTGAATGCATTTAAACACAAGAAAAACAAATGCACCGACATGCAAATAGCAGCAAGATCGTCAGCGATTTGGAAATTTGACTGTTCTAAACTCCATTAAAGTTACATTAAACTCAGTAGGCACAAACTATTATTTGTATCAGAGAAATAATCTGAGACATTTTCTGGCAAAATAACCATTCATTCACCATTACCCCATGTATTGATTAACATTATTATACATTGTATACCAGACGCAAATTTTCACACTGATATCAGGGGCGATAACCGTGTTTCCTTAAAATGTTCACGGACATTACTATTTATTCTCTGTATTCATTTTTAACTCGCCTGCACGAAGTGCAGAAGAGCTTATGGCATACCCCGGCGTCGTCGGCGTCAGCGTCAGCGTCGTCCATACACTTAACGTTGGGGTAAATGTCTGATAACTTCTGTTTCCTTTCATGGAACACCTTGTTATTTCATACATGCATTCCTCAGATGACCCTCTATCATGCTGTAGCAAATCCATGACCCACCACCCAACTCTTACCTCAAGGTCAATGTCACAAACTTAACACATTCACAAAATTAACGTTGGGGTAAATGTCTTATAACTTCTGTTTCCTTTCATGCAACATCTTGTTATTTCATGCATGCATTTCTCAGATGACCCTCTATCATGCTGTTGCAAATCCATGACCCACCACCCAACCCTTACCCCAAGGTCAAGGTCACAACCTTAGCACATTCACAAACTTAACGTTGGGGTAAATGTCTTATAACTTCTGTTTCCTTTCATGCAACACCTTGATATTTCATACATGCATTCCTCAGATGACCCACTATCATGATGTAGCAAATCCATGACCCAACACCCAACCCTTACGCCAGGGTCAAGGTCACAAACTTAGCTTGTTCATAAACTTAACGTTGGGGTAAATGTTGTGTAACTTCAGTTTATTTACAGGGAATGTCTTCATATTTCATACATGCACTCTATCATGCTGTAGCAAATCTACGATCCATCATCCAATCCTTACCCCGAGGTCAAGGTCACAAACTTAGCATGTTCATAAACTTAACGTTGGGGTAAATGGTGTGTAACTTCTGTTTATTTACAGGGAACGCCTTCATATTTCATACATGGATTCATCTGATGATACTCTATCGTGTTATAGCAAATCCACGACCCACCGCCCATCCCTTACCCAAAGGTCAAGGTCACAAACTTAGCACATTCATAAACTTAACGTTGGGGTAAATTTCTTATAACATCTGTTTTCTTTCATGGACTCGCCTTGATATTTCATTCATACATTCCTCAGATGACTCTCTATCATGATGTAGCAAATCCACAACCCACCACCCAACTCTTACCCCAAGGTCAAGGTCACAAACTTAGCACATTCATAAACTTAACATTGGGGTAAATATTGTGTAACTTCTGTTTATTTACAGGGAATACCTTCATATTTCATACATGCATTCATCTGATGATACTCTATCGTACTATAGTAAATCCATGACCCACCTCCCACCCCTTTCCCCAAGGTTAATGTCACAAACTTAGCACATTCATAAACTTCACGTTGGGGTAAATGCCTTATAACATCTGTTTCCTTTCATGGAACGCTTTGATATTTCATACATGCATTCTTCTGATGATACACTATTGTGTTATAGCAAATACATGACCCATCCCTTACCCCAAGGTCAAGGTCACAAACTTAGCACATTCATAAAATTAACGTCGGGGTAAATATCTTATAACATCTGTTTCCTTTCTTGAAATGCCTTGATATTTCATACATGCATTCCTCAGATGACCCTCTATCGTGATGTAGCAAATCCACAACCCACCACCCAACTCTTACCCCAAGGTCAAGGTCACAAACGTAGCATGCTCATAAACTTAACGTTGGCATAAATGTTGTGTAACTTCTGTTTCTTTACAGGGAACGCTTTGATATTTCATACATGCATTCATCTGATGATGCTCTATTGTGCTACAGAAAATTAATTACCCCCCCCCCCCACACAAACACCCCTTTCCCCAAGATCAACATCATAAACTTAACGTTGGAGTAAATGTATTTTCATAACTTCTTTCATACATGCATTCATCTGATGATACTCTATCGTGCTATAGCAAACCCATGACCCACCCCCACCCCTTTCCACTTTTCCAAAGGTCAAGGTCACAAACTTAGCATATTCATACATGCATTCCTCATGTGAATGGCTATCATGTTGTAGAAAATCACCAACTTAGTGCGTTCATAAACTTAACGTTGGGTTAAATTGTGTTTTACTTCTGTTTTAAGGGAGCGCATTGATATTTCATACATGCATTCATCTTAATATGCTCTATTATGATATAGCAAACCCACGACTCACCTTGCACCACTGACCCCAATGTCAAGGTCCACCGCACGCTGCTTAACCCAATGTCAAGTTATATAATATTCATGTTTTTGTTATGCAACTGTGCCAAGTTTGAGTGAAGGCTGCCAACAGGCGAGCTTCGTTGTCTTCTGACAACTCTCGTTTGATGTGCAATGATTATACTACAAAATACCATGCCTCATTTCCATATGAAAATAGCCTGATACCACCACGAGTCACTATATATCAGTAAAATAAATATTACGAAATGATTATATCTGTATAGCGGCCACTCATACTTTTTAGAACTGCTGGAATATTGACACAATTATACACTTATTTAATTCCTGTAAAGAACAGTTTGTGCCTACTGAGTGGGCATGTACCTTTAACATGTTTAAGGTAGAATAATGTCAGACAGATACTTGACCATATTTAAAAAATATATTCATCATATTAGATGACAAACTATGTTCAGATATAAAATCAATGAGTACGTACCAATTCAGAAGGTATTTGATGTGCATGTGGCAATCATTCACATGGCGTTACCGAATGACATTAGTGTAATGACGGAACGTAAACAATTTCGCATTATTTTCAATTACAATATGTTTATACCGCAGCCATTGCTCCATGAAACATAATAAAGTGGGTTGAATATATGCGTAATATACCTGAAATAGCCTATTATACATGAAGTGCCGTTTTTGATTGATCAGTCTCAACAGAAAATTCAAGATGGCGGCGGATTTTAAAATCTCTGAATTTTGTATTTTGTTTACAGTACCGTATATGCGACGTAACACGGACATGTCAATTATGATTTTAATGCTTATTATGACAACTTTGGAGTCTAAAGCCAGCCAATATTGAAGCTCATCGTAAATAAATCGGAGATTTAATCAGATACAATACTGAACGTATCTACCGTGGACGCCGCCATTTTGCTTTGAATGAACAAATAATAATTGTATGTCATATGTTTACCTTACTTGTACGTGCCTAGTGAAAATGCATAACCAAATTCTCTCCCCTAGCTGTGCATCACAGCGTCGATATGTATGGGTTATTTGATTTGTATGTAGATATATGCACGAGTTCCACGGCGTGAACGGCGGAACGAGTGGCATATATCCACATACAAATCAAATAACCTTTTTATTATATACGTATATCAAAAAATTTATACAAAATATAACCAAAATAAACTAATTAGTGATGAGTTCGAAGGAAATATTTTGCGCTGTGAAGCGTAGTTCCGGCAGTGACCAATATGAACTCACGAGACGTCAATATGGAAACGAAATTGCGTATATGTAATAGTTATAGTTCACATATTGAAGTTTTAATTAATTAGTTTATTAAAAATTCAATATTTGAACTATAACTCTCTTATTGCTGGTCCTTGCTTCTTCACGTGCACATGTCAGTTCGGATGAGGTCGCCCATAAACGTGCTTTCGAATTGCGATACTGCGTCGTTATTGGTCGTTTGACAATGAATCGATCGAGCACGCGCGGTGACATGGTTCGTGTCACGAGAAATTTGCCTTGTTTGACCCTCGGGTACGTTTTTATCTTTGGCTCTTTTGTTACCTGGGAGTTGAATTGGGTTATTGCCCATTATAAAAGTAGTAAGATTATTACTGATCCTATTGCTTTTGGGAGGGGCCAAGTGATTCTGGTGTGGCGAGGACCTGGCATCAGATCAGGATTATTCTGATTTCAGGGCTGAATATATAGTTTTGTTATTGTAAATATTCAGTTCTGATTTTGGGATTTTCCCCCCATTTGTACATGTACTTGAAAATGTACATGTACTTGTACAGGTAATATATGGGATTTAGTACTAAACCCATTGACCGGGCCTTACATGACCTTAGCTCTTGATAGGCCGTTAAACCCTAACAAACAAACAAACACCAGAAATTACGTCAACAAGGTACGTGGAGCCTCTGGTGTCACCGTGATATACATAGCTTTCCACCTATTGAAACATTTAATGATTAATTCAATATATATTTGCGAAAGCATCGCAATATGCGATTAATTGAGAGAAATGCTGTACGTTAATTGGTCGAGAAAGTAAGGCGAACAATAAAATAATACACATTGTTTTAGTCACTCTTTTTATTAAATTTTCCACCAAATGATGGTTGATATATGTCATTTGCAGTGCATGCAGTGAAAACATGCGTATTTTGTATTTATGACATCATCTGAGACACAGTTGCCTTTAATAAACGTTCAAGTGAAACTATTATATATATATATATATATATATATAAAAAATGTAATTATTGATATCAGTAGAATAAATAATTAATACAAGTCAATGCCCCGCCCCATATTAACTATTGTTCTATTTGACAATTGTTGCAGACACAGTACCGCTGTATTTGGTGTACACGTGATTCCTGGAGCAGTTAGTCACGCCAGCTGACAGCGTCTCTATGGTGACATATTTCTTCCATCTACTTAACGTCATAACGTGATAGCTAGCTTAACCCTTATAATGCTGAATTAAATTTTGTCGTCTGCTGTTTATTTTCTGTTTTCCATTTTTTTCATCAAACATATGATTTGACAGCACCAATGGAAATGATTCTAAAGTGCTGTCAAACCTTGTTTTATTGAGAAGAAATACAAAATAAGAAACAACAACAGACGACAATTTTCGGTTTCCGGTGTTGACTATAACAATTACCATGCCTAGACGAGATAAATTGAACGCGATAACTTAACACGAAACCTCGTACAAAACGTGATACTGCCCACAAAATTATGAAAGTTCATTTCGTCTTGATCATACTGTAGTAATACAACGACGAACAAATGTAGAAATTTAATCTTACAAATCGATGTCACTAGTGGGCAGTATCGCCTTCTTGACGAGATTCCATGTTAGTTATCTCTTCCAAATGATCTCCTTTTGTTCAGTTTGTAAGTCGTCTTGTCGAGATAATTAGGTAGTGAAGGACATATAAGGTGTGTTAAGACAACTTAGCTATCACGCTATCCAGTTATGTGGATAGGCGAAATGTTCTACCATACGTCTCATGTTACTGTTGGGCGTGCAAAAGACCGTGCTTTTGCACATTGACACTTAGAAGTTGACCTACGACGATAATCAACACAATGCTTAACTGTTTGAAGACAATAGTTTTCGTAGTAATATATTTAACTACATATTGCAGTCACAACCAATCAACAAGTGCATATGCAAATGATGGTGTTAAGCAGTGTGAGTGTGTCTTTTCTAAGAACGAGTTCAGACTAACACTATCGTGTACGCACCCTGTGTCCGCAGAGATAAGAGACTGTTTTGAAAGTCACCGGACTACGAAGTATTTATCCGTCATAAAAAGTCGCCTTAAGGTTATCCCCAGAGAGTTGGGTGTGCTGAACAACGTGGAGGTGATCGACCTATCCCACAACTTTATAGAAGAACTGGATTTTACTCAATTGGAACATATTTGCAGAAATATACAGCAGCTCGTTCTCAATTACAACAATATAAAGGTTTTACAATCAGGTAGCCTCGATTGTTTCTGTAAGTTGAAATATCTAAGCTTAATGAACAATACTCTTGAAGACATAGAAGACGGTGCATTTAATAATCATTTGTTAGAATTGGAATATTTGTACATGCCTTACAATGATCTGGTTCGGTTTGACATGAGTTGGCTCGTTCTCCCACGCTTTATAAATAAAAATCAAGTCATTGTAAACGTGTCATTTAACCGGATAGATAGTATCACAAACTCTATAGGGTTTTCCATTGAAGACATGTCTAGCAGTAATATATGTTTCATTGATTTCATCCACAACAATATCACCAGTGCTGACTCCGAGGATTACATCCAGCTGTTTAACGTAAACAATGTGTGGCATTTCGTAAACATGGGCTTTGATTTTAGATTTAATCCGTTTATTTGTGACTGTTCATTTTACCCAGTAGCTAGACTCATACACGACTATACCAAGATGGATCCAAACAATGCACTATTTATGGTCACATGTTACAACCCCATAAGTTTGAGAGGAAAAATGGTGAACACCGTACATGAAAATCAGTTCAATTGTACAGTATCACTTAATTGCCCACATGGCTGTAGCTGCACAGAAACCATCGCCGTCGAATTGGTCACTGTCTACTGCGCTGACGATTATAATAGAACACGACTTCCAGAGACAGTTCCGTCACAAAAACAGATTGTCCTTCGGATGCATATTCCTAATCTTGAGCAGCTGGATGGTCGGCCGTACATGGTCAATGTCACCACGCTCGATGTGTCTAATAGCGCCCTAAGAAACATAGACATCTCACTCTTGCCATATATAGACGACATTAAAAGCATTGATTTGCGCGACAATATAATGACGGAATTGCCAGAGGAAATACAATATATTAATTTTATGAACATAGAAACGTTACGGTTGTCTGGAAATCCTTACGCATGTGACTGCCATGCTTTGTGGTTGAAGAAATGGTTGATTCAGCGGCAGGATTACATTCCTAGCCAAGAGAAGATTATATGTGCAACAGGTCCGGGCAAAGGGCGCCCGGTGATTCACGTTCAGGACGCCGACTTCGTCTGCTCCACGGAACCACACGTGTCTCTGTATGAAACACTCAGCATTGTGTGTGGTGTTTTATTGTTAATTAGTGTGATATCATTCACGATACATCACAATCGGACCTCGATTCAACTTCTAATGATCGCACACCTGGGCATTCATTGTTTCAGAAGAAAGGTTAAAAGCACTCTCAAATACGATGTATTTGTTTCCCATAGCAGTAAAGACGATGACTTTGTGTGGAACGTTCTCAAACCGATGCTGGAAAACGCCAACCCGCCATTTGTCTTGTGTCTGGATGAGAGGAATTTCCGACCAGGGGAGACAATAGTTCATAACGTAATCACCGCAATGGAGACGAGTCTTACCACGCTACTCGTGTTGTCGAACAACTTCCTTCGCAGTGACTGGTGCCGCTTGGAATTCAGACAAGCGCACATGAACCTCCTGAAGGACGGTGCGAACGTGGTGATGATTGTTCTCGGCGACATCGATAATGCGCTCATTGACGATAATAGCGAACTGAAACATTACATGAACACCAATGTGTACATCAAATACGTCGCCAACGACAGGTATTTCTGGCCTAAGTTGCTGCAATCGCTGCCTATCCGTCAACAAGACCAAGTGAACGAATTGACGTCTCCTTCAACATCGAGCAGCTCACCTGTCAGTCCATGCAACATTTGCACCGTTACTCTTGACAGCGCGCCTCTTATTCCTAATTCTAGATGCAGTTAACAAAAAAAATCCATGTTATAATTGTTCTTGTTTATTATAGTTAAATTCACGTACATGTACTAAGCTAAATGCTCGGGCGGATGGTTGGGAGCATGAGAGGGGTAAGTCTAACGGTGTGTTAAACCTGGCTGGAATTCAGATATCCCTGCTTTGGCCATCGGGTACATTTGTGGTTTTCTTGCTACTTCAGAGTTGAATCCGGTTATGCCCATTATACATGAAGTAAGATTAATACTCATCATATTATTTTTAGGGAGTTGGGCTAAGTGACTTTGGTGTTGTGAGGAACTGGCACCCGTTCAGGTTATTCTAATTTCAGGGCTGAATTTATTTTTTTCTGTAAATATTCACTTCTGATTTTGGACTCGATCCTGATGACCCGGCCTAAAATGACGTTAGCTGTTGACAGGCCGTTACACGCCATTAAATACATAAATTAATTAATAAAACTAAATGCAAAACGATGATATCTATTGGCGTCACTGTGAATATCCCTCCAATCTATATTATTACCTGTGTCTACCAAGACTTGTTGGTACACGTGTTCAACATCAACATTAAGCAATTAACAGCCATGTTACTTACTCTCTCTCTCTCCCTTTGCACACAGCATTACATTTTCCACTAGTGTATATAATATATTAACACATGAAAACCTTGTTATGATGCGCTGTAACCGATTTTATAAACCTGATATGACACACATGTAATAACACCTGGAGCAAATTTGATTGGCCAGACGCATCACCCTAATTACGTATTCATATTATGCGCTAACGTTATACCAAACGAACAAAAGGAAGACGTTCCAAATGACGTCCATAATGGCGCGACAAGGTAATGATGTTTTGACGTTGACGTCGTCGTGTTTTAAACGTCATTAGAAGCGTCACTGACAAAATGCAATTGTTATAATGCACTCCCGTTTGGGAATGTGAAGTTTTTACAAAGAAGGGGAATCTCTAATATGACATTTTTATAACAGTTGTATTTCTAGTAATAAAACTATTTTTCTCTGTGTAGACTTTTGCGAAAATAGTCAATGGCGTCTTTTGACTTATCGAATGTCTCCCAGGTGTTTTGCTCTTTGGAGTGTGAAATCATGTGATAAACAGAATCTGAAATTCGTTTCCATTTGATATGAGATTTATGAAACTAGTCAGCAAGTGTATGCACCTCGCTCGCAAATCAATTATTCAGTGGAATCGCTTTTGATAACTGAATTGACATTCTATACTATCATTGGGACATTAAATGTTAACGTCTTTATCGAATTAATTGCTACTTTTTTTTTAAACATCGCACTCCTTTTCAGCATTATCCTCCTGACGATAGACATAATGGGATATATCAATAGTACATGCACACACGTGCGTACGTGATTACGTGCCTGCGTACGTGACTGCGTTGTAATTAGTCCTTAATAACTTTTAGACCACTTCACCGAGTGTTGTGTCATCCACGTTAGTTGAAAGTGAGGCATAGCTATCACAAGTCCGGTGTATGAACAACGTTGAAACATATTATATAGGATTAATCTGCCAGAATGTGTCTAAAATATCAAATTATATTTATGTTTTATAGTATTTCGAAAATTGTATAAATTGTGTTTTTCTGACTGCACAACTTGATTATGCTCTGTAATCAATAATTGAAGGGTCAATGGAAGAAGACGGCTCAATCCCCTGTCGACTTAGCCCCCTTCTTCCACTTACTCTTTCAATTGTGTCAATTTTAATTTTGTTTTTAACCCTTTTGTCTTTGAAGTACAGTTTTGTTATGGAGTCTCATCTAGGTATTTACACGTATTAGTATTATGTAAATGTGCAATGAGACTGATATGAGCATGCAATGAGGGATTGTAGCTAGTTATCTCCGGTTGAATTTATTTATAGAAATCCGATCCAGATTGTGTAGGTTAGGACCTTATTGCTAATGTAGCATGATGTTTTTGTGAAAATGAGTCAATATATAGTGATTTCGACTAGTGTTGATCCTGATCATCCTACAAATCTGCGCAATCTGACCCGGAACCGCATTATTCATATTTTCACATTTATTACTTGTAATACAATCTGTGTAAGCCCAGATCAGACTATTCATAAAGAAATAAATGCTAAAATAAACCAAAGGACCGGATCTCTATAAATAGAGTTGCAAAGGAAAAAACTAGCGACGACTCTCTCCCCATTACATGTATGTATTTGTGACATAAGAAAAGCCAACGCATCTGCCCAGTTTGACCAACGTGCATGCACTGTTCACCATTCAGTCAGGGAAATGCTGTCACATCTGGGTCTACTCTTGTTACAAGTACAATATTGTTTTCAGTCACATGCAACATTCACTGGGCGGTTATAGTGTTAGTCAATGTGTTCTCATTTTGTGATACTATTTGGAAACAGTATCTATATGTAGGATACTTGCTTGTACACGCGTGTATCGCATCATAATGTCGCTATATATAATAGTGTGGTTTATGGTTTGAAATTTTCATCAAATGTAGACGTTATTTACATCAATTATTGCTTCTTTCGGAGATGCGATACCTACGCAGAATATGCCATGTATGCTTGTCCATAGTTTCTTGATTAGAGACCGCTCGTCTGTCCTAGTTTCTTACAGTTGCATTATGAGGTGAAAATAACATTTGATTATTTCCCTCATATTACTTGTATTTCCTGGTTGATGTTCTTTCCTATCATATATTACATGTTCCCACTATATGGGTTTATTATGAATTTGATCAGCATTTAACTCGGCCTAAATTTACCTTATCTGTTGACAAGCCGTTAAACACCATGAAATAAATAATAATTGATCAGTAACCCCAGGGGCGGATACAGAAATAATTGGGGGGGGCAGGGGGGGGGGGGGGGGGGGGGGGGGGGGGGGGGGGGGGGGGGGGGGGGGGGGGGGGTGGGGGGGGGGGGGGGGGGGGGGGGGGGGGCGGGGGGGGGGGGGGTGGGGGGGGGGGGGGGGGGGGGGTCTGAAATTCCAAATCGGTTTACGCAATTCTGCATACTTTTAATCATCAAATATATGCAGTCGTTAGTTCTATATTAAATAACGCATTTTTGGGAAAATAAGTGATTACTCCCTCAAAGTATACTTTGGTAGATAAGTATACTTTGCAATGTTGGTGAAAGAGGCTACTGGACAGCTCATGATTCGTGTACTACACATGTGTTTCAAATGCGGAATTAAAGTTTTAGTATTGTATAAATCAGGCATATTTTGCCAATTCATAGCGAATAGGTAACATATTTTCAGACTGTACATATGCACATGATATATCGGGTGAATAAAACGACCTCAAATTGAAACTGTCATATATCGCAAAACAATCCATATCAATTATATATAACATAATTATACCAAAAGAAACTATACAGTATATAAATGGTTAGATATTTCGTGAACAAGTATGTTTAAAACCTGATGTAAAATGTTTTATTCCCCCCGCAACGAGTTAGGGGGGGGGGTGGTATACTGCAGCCAGGTTGTCCGTCCGTCCGTCCGTCCGTCCGTCCGTCCGAGCGTCCGTCCGTCACTAAACTTAACATCAGAGAAATATTGTTATAACTTCTATTTCCTTCATATAAAATGCTTAATATTTCACACATGCATAGGAGTAAGGCTCTACTACCATGTTGTGCCAAATCCACGACCGTCCAACCCCCGCTGATCCCAAGGTCAAGGTCAAATACTTAGTCTCTTTACAAAACTTAACATTGGAGAAATATTGTTACAACTTCTATTTCCTTCATCCAAAATGCTTAATATTTCACACATGCATTCCTGTAAGGCTCTACTACCATGCTGTGCCAAATCCACGACCGTCCAACCCCCGCTGATCCCAAGGTCAAGGTCAAATACTTAGTCTCTTTACAAAACTTAACATCAGAGAAATATGTTATAACTTCTATTTCCTTCATCTAAAATGCTTAATATTTCACACATGGATTCCTGTAAGGCTCTACTACCATGCTGTGCCAAATCCACGACCGTCCAACCACCGCTGATCCCAAGATCAAGGTCAAATACTTGGTCTCTTTACAAAACTTAACATCAGACAAATAAGTTATAACTTCTATTTCTTTCATTGAAAATTCTTAATATTTCACACATGCATTCCTCTAAGGTTGTACTATCATGCTGTTACAAATATACGACCGTCCAACCCCCGCTGATCCCAAGGTGACATAGTTAGTCTCTTTACAAAACTTAACATCAGAGAAATAAGTTATAACCTCTATTACCTTCATTGAAACTTCTTAATATTTCACACATGCATTCCTCTAAGGTTGTACTATCATGCTGTGACAAATCTACGACCGTCCAACTCCCGCTGATTCCAAGGTCAAGGTGACATAGTTAGTCTCTTTACCAAACTTAACATCACAGAAATATGTTATAACTTCTATTTCTTTCATCGAAAATTCTTAATATTTCATGCATGCATGAAGGCTCTACTATCATGCTATGATAAATCCCCGCGGATCTCGAGGTCAAGGTCACATACTTAGTCTCTTTACAAAACTTAACATCAGAGAAATTGGTTATAACTTCTATTCACTTGCTCGGATCTGCTTCACATTTTACACACGCATTGCTCCAATGGACCTCTACCACCCTGTGACAATTTCACGTTCGTGCCGCCCCCGCAAAGCCCAGAGTCAAGGGCACAAGCCCACACAGTTGGATTATTTTGTTTTACATATTTAGGGGTACCACGCGGGGGGTATTCCGTAAGCCTCGCTTACTGACCAATCTAGTTACTGCAGTTTTTGAAATGAAGCGTGTTGTTATCTTTTTATTGTTTACACAATCTCTTTAATCTCTGCTGTTTTTCGTTACTTTACGCGAGTGCTAACAAATGCTTTAGTCTATGATGGTAAAGAACACCAAAATTGCAGAAAAAGCACATGCTCATCGAGAGTCGAAACGACAGCGGAAGATGTCGTTTTTGTTAGCCAGACCTATAAGAAAGTTTTCCTGCAGTTAGTCAGTGTATGACAAGTTTTTCACTGCTACAACTAAACTGAAAAGTGTCATATCATAGTGAAAACGACGGCCCTGACGAATGAGAATTTGAAGATATATGCAAAATTAAATTACCTGGTGATTTCTGTTTCCTTTCTATCATGCTGTGCCAAATCCATGATCCGTGGGCCGCCGCTAAGCCCAAAGTCAATTTCACATACTTAGTGCGTTCAAGCCTTAACGCTCGGGTATATAGTTTTATATTTTCTGTTCACATAACCGCTTCATATTTCACATGTACATTCATCTGATGTTTCTCTATCATGCTGTGACAAATCCACGATCATCAGGGCCCCAGTAAATCCAAGGTCAATGTCACATACTTAGTGCATTCAAACCCTTAACGCTCGGGTAAATTTCCTTTACGTTAATAAACTGCTTCATATTTCACACATGCATTCCTCTGATGATCTTCTATCATTATATGATAGAATCCACGATCATCTGACCCCCGCTACATGCAAGGCCAATGGCACATAGGTAGTGAACGTTCGGGTAAATTTCTTATACTTTCTGTTTCAGTTCACATAACTTCTTCATACTGCACATGTGATTTCCTCTGATAGTCCTCTGTCATGCTTTGATAAATCCATGATCCTCCGGCCTTTTGTGTTTTCAAATGTGCTCTCGTTTTCTTTGGCTGCCAGCGGGGGCATTTGCGTGCCCACACATTTCTCTTTTTTATTTCAATACATATCGAATTATTGATATAAAACCCGAATTAATGTAAAATGTAAATGTAAAATATGTTATGTTTGTGACCCAAACTAGTTACATTTATAAACTAAATAGGTAATGCAAAATTGGCCTTCAACATATTGCTGACGGGTAATAATATTCTTGAAAATAAAAACCACATTCAGCCACCGGAGATACAGGAGTATTATACAGATGTTGCTAAGCTGCAAAACTGACTGTGTGTTCAACACTCCAATATATTCCAAAAACAATCAAAGTACTGAAAGTACTGACCTGCGAGCACAGGTCGATGGGACATCGCATATACCCATATGCCTATGTTTTTAACAACATGAACCACCATTATAAATAGCCTTATACACATAATTTCGCACTGTGTATAACTTTTACCTGGCAAATCACACAACAAATACAATATATACCCACTACTGTACTCTGTTATTAGCTATCAAATTCAGTGACTAGTAAGCAGTTACCTGAGTGTATTGTCTTTGGTGTCTACTCACCTACTATGTGAGTAAATATGGCTTTACCTATGGGTAACGTGTACACTAAAAATAGGCTGTGCATGAGATTGAAAAGTATACACATCAACATTTATTTCAGATTGATGGGAGAAATGCTCAGATATCTCGTCTTTTGTATAGTCTACTGGCATACTGTTTATTGCACGCCATTGTCATATCTGTCTATGATGTATTACACCAATTTTTATTTGGTTTAATGTCATATTATTTGCTGTATGTGCCAAACGCACGAAGTGGTGAAACAGTACGATGGCTTGTACATACAGAGTTGGCACCATATAGAACCCATATACCCGGTATAACATGCTCTGATCTGTTAACGGGTAGTTAAACGGCATTTACCAATCACGATTCTATGAAGCTTGAGTAATAATGCACCCTGGTCCAGATTAGCACATACATAATTGTATTTATACATGTAATTCATGTTACATGATTACCTACATGTATAGTGGGTGGTGGTCGGGCGAACGAGACGCGTAAATTAACGGTAGGGGTTCCTCCTGATAGGAATCACGATTTGCCTGGTTTGGCCCTCATGTACGTTTTTAGCTCACCTGAGCGAAGCTCATGTGAGCTATTGTTACCGCAATGTGTCCGTCCGTCCGTCGTCCGTCCGTCGTCCGTCGTCCGTGAACATTTTCAAACGTCTTCTCCTCGGTAACCATTAGGTATATAGTCACCAAACTTCATGGGTCATGGTCCTTAGGTAGGGGGATTACAAAATTGTTAAACTGACATCAATACGTAATCCAAGATGGCCGCCGTCTAAAAATAGCACAAATTCTTCAAAAATCTTCTTCTCAAGAACCGCCTACCGGATT
Source organism: Conchocele bisecta (assembly GCA_029237695.1). Classification (NCBI taxonomy): domain Eukaryota; kingdom Metazoa; phylum Mollusca; class Bivalvia; order Lucinida; family Thyasiridae; genus Conchocele; species Conchocele bisecta. The sequence continues at coordinate 96,888,267 of CM055267.1, forward strand.
TCGACAAAACTTGGTTGGAATGAACGATGTACAATGCTCTTTCAAAGTTGTTAAAATGGTGACCCCGGGGTCAAAAATGGGTGTGGCCAGTGGGGTCAAATTGGGGTCAAATTTTATTTCTGACCGAATATGGTCATGTCATATATCAAATCGAAGGTATCAACGAGGCGATCACTCCGGTGATTTTTTTGTCGAAATCGGATAGTTATGTCATCCAAGATGGCCGCCGAAAGGTCAAAAGGTTGTTCTTTTATTAGAGATTTCAAAATTCTTCTTCACACGAACCGCTTGGCCCATGGTGGCCAAACTTCAAAGTTATGGTCCAAGCCTTTTCAGATTTGTTAAAATGGAGGTCATCGCTAATCCAAGATGGCCGCCGTCTAAAAATAGCATAAATTCTTAAAAAATCTTCTTCTCATGAAAAGCTAGCTGGATTTCGACAAAACTTGGTAGGAATGATTGATGTACAATGCTCTTTCAAAGTTGTTAAAATGGTGACCCTGGGGTCAAAAATGGGCGTGGACCGTGGGGTCAGATTGGGGTCAAATTTTATTTTTGACCGAATATGGTAATGTCATATATCAAATCGAAGGTATCAATGAGGCGATGACTCTGGTGAATTTTTTGTCGAAATCGGATGGTTATGTCATCCAAGATGGCCGCCGAAAGGTCAAAAGGTCGTTCTTTTATTAGAGATTTCAAAATTCTTCTTCACATGAACCGCTTGGCCCATGGTAGCCAATCTTAAAAAGTTATGCTCCATGGGTGAAGCCTTTTCAGATTTGTAGAAATGAAGGTCATTGCTAATCCAAGATGGCCGCCATCTAAAAATAGCATACATTCTTAAAAAATCTTCTTCTCATGAACCGCCTGCCGGATTTCGACGAAACTTGGTAGGAATGATCGATATACAATGCTCTTTCAAAGTTGTTAAAATGGTGACCCCGGGGTCAAAAATGGGCGTGGCCCGTGGGGTTAAATTGGGGTCAAATTTTATTTTTGACTGAATATGGTCATGTCATATATCAAATTGAAGGTATCAGCGAGGCGATCACTCTGATCACGTTTTTTCTCGAATTCTGATGGTTATGTCATCCAAGATGGCCGCCGAAAGGTCAAAAGGTTGTTCTTTTATTAGAGATTTCAAAATTCTTCTTCACACGAACCGCTTGGCCCATGGTGGCCAAACTTCACAGTTATGGTCCATGGGTGAAGCCTTTTCAGATTTGTTAAAATGGAGGTCATCGCTAATCCAAGATGGCCGCCGTTTAAAAATAGTATAAATTCTTAAAAAATCTTCTTCTCATGAACCGCTAGCCGGATTTCGACGAAAACTTGGTAGCAATGATTGATGTAATGATTGATGTACAATGCTTTTTCAAAGTTGTTAAAATGGTAACCCCGGGGTCAAAAATGGGCGTGGCCCGTGGGGTCAAATTCGGGTCAAATTCAGGTCAAATTTTATTTTTGACCGAATATGGTCATGTCATATATAAAATTGAAGGTATCAGCGAGGTGATCTCTCTGGTGAATTATTTGCCAAAATCGGATAATTATGTCATCCATGATGGCCGCCAAAAGGTCCATTTACTCGAGATTTTTAACGTATTTTTCTCAGGAACCACATGGCCGATGCTCGCCAAACTTCATAGTAAGTTAAGATCCTTGGGTGAAGCATTTTCAGATTTGGTAAAATGAGAATCATCGCTTAATCCAAGATGACCACCATCTAAAAATAGCTCAAATGTTTTAAAACACATATGAACTTAATGTCACATTCTCCTCTGGTGTTCATGGAGTCAGGTGAGCGAATTAGGGCCATCATGGCCCTCTTGTTATCTTTGGCTCTTTTGTTACCTGGGAGTTGAATTGGGTTATTGTCCATTATAAAAGTAGTAAGATTATTACTGATCCTATTACTTTTGGGAAGGGGCCAAGTGATTCTGGTGTGGCGAGGACCTGGCATCAGATCAGGATTATTCTGAATTCAGGGCTGACTATATAGTTTTGTTGTGTAAATATTCAGTTCTGATTTTGGGATTTCCCCCCCCCCCCCCCCATTTGTACATGTACTTGGAAATGTACATGTACTTGGAAATGTACATGTACTTGTACAGGTAATATATGGGACTTAGTACTAAACCCATTGACCCGGCCTTAAATGACCTTAGCTGTTGATAGGCCGTTAAACCCCAACTAACAAAAACCTACATGTACAGTGTTATTAATAAAGACATATGTAATTGTATTAGTGTTATGTCTTCTCTGAATACCATATTGTATTGTCAACAGGAGCCAATGGAGATGTTCGATTCTGAGGACCTATATTCATCCCGCTACACATTCCTTTTCTGCATTATATTTAGCATGTGTATGTTGTCCCAGCAAATACTACATAATTATAACGAAATTACATTTTGGACACTTCATCCGTTAGTCGGATCATTACCGAATTTCATCAATAGCTTCATCACATTGATAACTCCATCCAGTGTCCTACGGGTGACCTTGGTCGTGGTGACTTTAACCTTTGTGTCAATCAATTTGGACGAACGGTCTTATATGTACTGTTACGTTAGTCAGAAGTTCGCAAAACGTGCTTTCATTGATACCTAACCACCCTGCGTCATTCACCCTGGCATTGACCTACTTATTCGAAGTATAAGTAGGATTCGTCATACTGTGTCCGGTTGTCCGGTTTAGAGAGGTTCCGCAAATATACCTCTCTACACAGGTTTCGGTTTAGAGTGGTTCCGCACATATACCTAGTTTGCAATGGTGTCCGATTTAGAGAGGTTCCGCACATATGCATAGTTTACAGTGGTGTCCGATTTAGAGAGGTTCCGCACACATACCTAGTTTACAGTGGTGTCAGGTTTAGAGAGGTTCACCACATATACCTCTTTCACATTGCTGTCCAATTTACAGAGGTTCCGCGCACATACCTAGCTTCGCACATATACAAATGTACATAGTTTACAGTGGTATCCGATTTAGAGAGGTTCCGCACATATACCTGGTTTACAGTGGTGTCCGATTTAGAGGGGTTCCGCACACATACCTCTTTCACATTGCTGTCAAATGTATAGAGGTTCCGCGCACATACCTAGCTTCGCACATATACAAATGTACATAGTTTACAGTGGTGTCCGATTTAGAGAGGTTCCGCACATATACATAGTTTACAGTGGTGTCTGATTTAGAGAGGTTCCGCACACATACTTAGTTTACAGTGGTGTCCGGTCTACAGAGGTTCCGCACTAAGTTTACAGTGGTGTTCGGTATACAGAGGTTCCGCACTAAGTTTACAGTGGTGTCCGGTCTACAGAGGTTCCGCACTAAGTTTACAGTGGTGTCCGGTATACAGAGGTTCCGCACTAAGTTTACAGTGGTGTCCGGTATACAGAAGTTCCGCACTAAGTTTACAGTGGTGTCCGGTCTACAGAGGTTCCGCACTAAGTTTACAGTGGTGTCCGGTCTACAGAGGTTCCGCACTAAGTTTACAGTGGTGTCCGGTATACAGAGGTTCCACACTAAGTTTACAGTGGTGTCCGGTCTACAGAGGTTCCGCACTAAGTTTACAGTGGTGTCCGGTCTACAGAGGTTCCGCACTAAGTTTACAGTGGTGTCCAGTCTACAGAGGTTCCGGTCTACAGAGGTTCCGCACTAAGTTTACAGTGGTGTCCGGTATACAGAGGTTCCGCACTAAGTTTACAGTGGTGTCCGCGGTCTACAGAGGTTCAGCACTAAGTTTACAGTGGTGTCCGGTCTACAGAGGTTCCGCACTAAGTTTACAGTGGTGTCCGGTATACAGAGGTTCCGCACACATACATAGTTTACAGTGGTGTCCGGTCTAAGAGAGGTTCCGCACGCATACCTAGTTTACAGTGGTGTCCGGTATACAGAGGTTCCGCACACATACTTAGTTTACAGTGGTGTCCGATTTAGAGAGGTTCCGCACACATACCTAGTTTACAGTGGTGTCCGGTATACATAGGTTCCGCACACATACTTAGTTTACAGTGGTGTCCTGTCTAAGAGAGGTTCCGCACACATACTTAGTTTACAGTAGTGGTGTCCGGTATACAGAGGTTCCGCACACATATTTGGTTTACAGTGGTGTCCGGTATACAGAGGTTCCGCACACATACCTAGTTTACAGTGGTGTCCGGTATACATAGGTTCCGCACACATACTTAGTTTACAGTGGTGTCCGATTTAGAGAAGTTCCGCACACATACCTAGTTTACAGTGGTGTCCGGTATACAGAGGTTCCGCACACATACTTAGTTTACAGTGGTGGCCGTTTAGAGAGGTTCCGCACACACACCTAGTTTACAGTGATGTCCGGTATACAGAGGTTCCGCACACATACCTAGTTTACAGTGGTGTCCGGTATACAGAGGTTACGCACACACACCTAGTTTACAGTGATGTCCGGTATACAGAGGTTCCGCACACATACCTAGTTTACAGTGATGTCCGGTATACAGAGGTTCCGCACACATACCTAGTTTACAGTGGTATCCGGTATACAGAGATTCCGCACACATACTTAGTTTAGAGTGGTGTCCGATTTAGAGAGTTTCAGGAAAAAAACTTAGTTACAGTGGAGTCCGGTATAAAGAGGTTCCGCACACATACCTAGTTTACAGTGGTGTCCGGTATACAGAGGTTCCGCACACATACCTAGTTTACAGTGGTGTCCGGTATACAGAGGTTCCGCACACATACTTAGTTTACAGTGGTGGTCGTTTAGAGAGGTTCCGCACACACACCTAGTTTACAGTGATGTCCGGTATACATAGGTTCCGCACACATACTTAGTTTACAGTGGTGTCCGATTTAGAGAAGTTCCGCACACATACCTAGTTTACAGTGGTGTCAGGTATACAGAGGTTCCGCACACATACTTAGTTTAGAGTGGTGGTCGTTTAGAGAGGTTCCACATACACACCTAGTTTACAGTGATGTCCGGTATACAGAGGTTCCGCACACATACCTAGTTTACAGTGGTGTCCGGTATACAGAGGTTCCGCACACATACTTAGTTTACAGTGGTGTCCGATTTAGAGAAGTTCCGCACACATACCTAGTTTACGATGTCCGGTACAGTTCCGCACACATACTTATAGTGGTGGCGTTTAGAGAGGTTCCGCATACACACTAGTACTTAGTATGTCCTTATACAGTGGTCCGCACATCCTAGTTTACAGTGGTCCGTATACAGAGGTTCCCGACACATACCTAGTTTTACAGTGGTGTCCGATAGAGTCCGCACACATACCTTAGGTACAGTGGTTCCGCAGAGGTTCCGCACACATACTTATTTAGAGTGGTGGTCCGTAGAGAGGTTCCGCCATACAACCTGTTTTACAGTGTGTCCGGTAAGTTCCGCACACACTTAGTTTAGAGGTGTCGGTTAGGCCGCACACACCTAGTTTACAGTGGTGCCTTATCAGAGGTTCCGACACATACCTAGTTTACATGGAGGTTCCGTACACAGGTTCCGCTCACACCTATTTACAGTGGTGTCCGGTATACAGGGTTCCGCAACATATACCTAATTTACAGGTGCCGGTTACAGAGCACACACATACCTAGTTTACAGTGTTCTCCGGTATACAGAGGTCCCGCACACATACCTAGTTTACAGTGGTGTACGGTATACAGAGGTTCCGCACATATACCTTGTTTACAGTTGTGTCCGGTATACAGAGGTTCCGCACACATACCTAGTTTACAGTGGTCTCCGGTATACAGAGGTCCCGCACACATACTTAGTTTGCAGTGGTATCCGATTTAGAGAGGTTCCGCACACATACCTAGTTTACAGTGGTGTCCGGTATACAGAGGTTCCGCAAACATACTTAGTTACAGTGGAGTCCGGTATAAAGAGGTTCCGCACACATACCTAGTTTACTGTGGTGTCCGGTATACAGAGGTTCCGCACACATACCTAGTTTACAGTGGTGTCCGGTATACAGAGGTTCCTCACACATACCTAGTTTACAGTGGTCTCCGGTATACAGAGGTTCCGCACACATGCCTAGTTTACAGTGGTCTCCGGTATACAGAGGTTCCGCACACATACCTAGTTTACAGTGGTCTCCGGTATACAGAGGTTCCGTACACATACTTAGTTTACAGTGGTCTCCGGTATACAGAGGTTCCGCACATATACCTAGTTACCAGTGGTGTCCGGTATACAGAGGTTCCGCACACATACCTAGTTTACAGTGGTGTCCGGTATACAGAGGTTCCGCACACATACTTACTTTACAGTGGTGTCCGATTTAGTGAGGTTCCGCACACATACCTAGTTTACAGTGGTGTCCGGTATACAGAGGTTCCGCACACATACCTAGTTTACAGTGGTGTCCGGTATACAGAGGTTCCGCACATATACCTAGTTTACAGTGGTGTCCGGTATACAGAGGTTCCGCACACATACTTACTTTACAGTGGTGTCCGATTTAGTGAGGTTCCGCACACATACCTAGTTTACAGTGGTGTCCGGTATACAGAGGTTCCGCACACATACCTAGTTTACAGTGGTGTCCGGTATACAGAGGTTCCGCACACATACTTACTTTACAGTGGTGTCCGATTTAGTGATGTCCGCACACACCTAGTTTACAGTGGTGTCCGGTATACAGAGGTTCCGCACACATACCTAGTTTACAGTGTTGTCCGGTATACAGAGGTTCCGCACACATACCTAGTTTACAGTGTTGTCCGGTATACAGAGGTTCCGCACACATACTTAGTTTGCAGTGGTGTCCGATTTAGAGAGGTTCCGCACACATACCTAGTTTACAGTGGTGTCCGGTATACAGAGGTTCCGCACACATACTTAGTTTACAGTGGTCTCCGGTATACAGAGGTTCCGCACACATACTTAGTTTGCGTTGGTGTCCGATTTAGAGAGGTTCCGCACACATACCTAGTTTACAGTGGTCTCCGGTATACAGAGGTTCCGCACACATATTTAGTTTGCAGTGGTGTCCGATTTAGAGAGGTTCCGCACACATACCTTGTTTACAGTGGTCTCCGGTATACAGAGGTTCCGCAAACATACCTAGTTTACAGTGGTATCCGGTATACAGAGGTTCCGCACACATACCTAGTTTACAGTGGTGTCCGGTATACAGAGGTTCCGCACACATACCTAGTTTACAGTGGTGTCCGGTATACAGAGGTTCAGCACATATACCTAGTTTACAGTGTTCTCCGGTATACAGCGGTTCCGCACACATACCTAGTTTACAATGGTATCCGGTATACAGAGGTTCCGCACACATACCTAGTTTACAGTGGTGTCCGGTATACAGAGGTTCCGCACACATACCTAGTTTACAGTGGTGTCCGGTATACAGAGGTTCAGCACACATACCTAGTTTACAGTGTTCTCCGGTATACAGAGGTTCCGCACACATACCTAGTTTACAGTGGTGTACGGTATACAGAGGTTCCGCACATATACCTTGTTTACAGTTGTTTCCGGTATATAGAGGTTCCGCACACATACCTAGTTTACAGTGGTCTCAGGTATACAGAGGTCCCGCACATATACTTAGTTTGCAGTGGTGTCCAATTTAGAGAGGTTCCGCACACATACCTAGTCTACAGTGGTGTCCGGTATACAGAGGTTCCGCATACATACCTAGTTTACAGTGGTGTCCGGTATACAGAGGTTCCGCACACATACCTAGTTTACAGTGGTGTCCGGTATACAGAGATTCCGCACACATACTTAGTTTAGAGTGGTGTCCGATTTAGAGAGGTTCCGCACACATACTTAGTTACAGTGGAGTCCGGTATAAAGAGGTTCCGCACACATACCTAGTTTACAGTGGTGTCCGGTATACAGAGGTTCCGCACACATACTTAGTTTACAGTTGTCTCCGGTATACAGAGGTTCCGCACACATACCTAGTTTACAGTGGTCTCCGGTATACAGAGGTTCCGCACACATACCTAGTTTACAGTGGTCTCCGGTATATAGAGGTTCCGCACACATACCTAGTTTACAGTGGTCTCCGGTATACAGAGGTCCCGCACATATACTTAGTTTGCAGTGGTGTCCAATTTAGAGAGGTTCCGCACACATACCTAGTCTACAGTGGTGTCCGGTATACAGAGGTTCCGCATACATACCTAGTTTACAGTGGTGTCCGGTACACAGAGGTTCCGCACACATACCTAGTTTACAGTGGTGTCCGGTATACAGAGGTTCCGCACACATACCTAGTTTACAGTGGTCTCCGGTATACAGAGGTTCCGCACACATACCTAGTGTACAGTGGTCTCCGGTATACAGAGGTTCCGTACACATACTTAGTTTACAGTGGTCTCCGGTATACTGAGGTTCCGCACATATACCTAGTTTACAGTGGTGTCCGGTATACAGAGGTTCCGCACACATACCTAGTTTACAGTGGTGTCCGGTATACAGAGGTTCCGCACACATACTTAGTTTACAGTGGTCTCCGGTATACAGAGGTTCCGCACACATACTTAGTTTGCAGTGGTGTCCGATTTAGAGAGGTTCCGCACACATAACTAGCTTACAGTGGTCTCCGGTATACAGAGGTTCCGCACACATACTTAGTTTGCAGTGGTGTCCGATTAAGAGAGGTTCCGCACACATACCTAGTTTACAGTGGTGTCCGGTATACAGAGGTTCCGCACACATACCTAGTTTACAGTGGTGTCCGGTATACAGAGGTTCCGCACACATACCTAGTTTACAGTGGTGTCCGGTATACAGAGGTTCCGCACATATACCTAGTTTACAGTGGTGTCCGGTATACAGAGGTTCCGCACACATATCTAGTTTACTGTGGTGTCCGGTATACAGAGGTTCCGCACACAATACCTAGTTTACAGTGGTGTCCGGTATACATAGGTTCCGCACACATACTTAGTTTGCAGTGGTGTCCGATTTAGAGAGGTTCCGCACTCATACCTAGTTTACAGTGGTCTCCGGTATACAGAGGTTCCGCACACATACTTATGTTCGGGTGTCAATGGTAAGTCCTTGATATTATAAATAATCCGATAGTTCTACTTCTCAGCTGGTGAGACAATGTAAGCTGGTGTAAACATTATATTGTGTGTGAACCCACCCAGGGCTCCAGATAAGCTGCGTATTTGCGTAAATACCCAATTAAAATTGCCAAAAACCGAATTGAAATCAGAAGTAGTGAGTATCAAAATGCAATGAGAACACTTGTGGTGCCTTTATGATGCTGCAGAAAACAATAAACAGACCACAATATAGCATATTTTTCCATGAAAACACATCCAAGGAGACAATTCTAATGAAATGCAAAGATATGTTTTCATTTCGAAACAAACTATTCAATAATTGCTGTCTGTTGATGTGTAAACAGTAGTGTGATTTAATTTTACCCAATTAAAATTTTGAAATACCCAATTGCTTCAGAACTGATGGAGTAACAATACTCAATTACTAATTCCTTATCTGGAGCGCTGACAATACTCAATTACTAATTCCTTATCTGGAGCATGTTAGGATACAAATTGTGTTGGGAAGCCCCTATTATTGTCCCAATAGTTCGGGTTATTACAGTAATCCTGGCCAGTATCAATGTGATGGTTCAAATGAGCAGCATTTCCTGTTTCATCGGTTTCGTCTCTGGAAACCCGCGATTTGTCATATTTAATACCATAGTGTTTGTTTGTTTATTTATTTGCAGCCTATCAACAGCTAAGGTCATGTAAGGCCGGCCAAACAGGTTCGATCCCATTTTAACCTGCTGCATTGGGGGGAAAATACCAAAATCAGAACGTATTTGCTGTGTATTTGTATATAAGCTGCGTATATGCGTAAATACCCAATTAAAATTGCCAAAAATCCAATTGAAATCAGAAGTAGTGAGTATCAAAAAGCAATGAGCACAATTGTGGTACCTTTATCATGCTGCAGAAAACAATAAACAGACCACAATATAGCATATTTTTCCATGAAAACACATCCAAGGAGACAATTCAAATGAAATGCCAAGATATGTTTTCGTTTCGAAACAAACTATTCAATAATTGCTGTCTGTTGATGTGTAAACAGTAGTGTGATTTCATTTTACCCAATTAAAATATTGAAATACCCAATTGCTTCAGAACTGATGGAGTAACAATACTCAATTACTAATTCCTTAGCTGGAGCCCTGCGGCCACCCACTGAATTATAATGTTTGACACCCGTGCTGTCACTGTACTTAACATGCTTAAGACGTGCGAGATGGTGTATTTTGATGGACCTCAGACAATAAAAAATTGCAGTTTGTGTGGAATCTCATGAAAAATGTTTACAGATTTTGCGATATTTACTGTAAATCATGCCAAACGTTGATAAAATTCTCAGAGCAAATGCAGAATGTCACCATGTTGTCACCATTCAATGTTATTTATGAAAGATATTGTAAAATTTGTAAACATTTTTCATCAAAGTGCGCACATGTTTGTACATGCAAAATCACATGGCGCATGTCATATGTATAAAATTTGTCATAAATTGTCAATATTTCAGTGATATTTCATATGAGTACACCTTTTCTTTTTATTTCTCCTCAAAAGTGCATGTAAATGTTGTGACCACTCATCTGAACCGTCTCCGCAAGAATGTTCAGATGGTGTATGCAACATATACTTCCGAGAAGAAATAATAAAAATAAGTTATTATATTGTAACTAAATGTGTAAAGTTACAATATCCGACAAGTACACATGTATTTATTTGTTTTTAATATATCATGTATATGTTTCAGGAAAGAAGGCAGAGTTGTATGACCATCTTAACCCAAACTGGGCACCATCAGTTAATCTGGGCGGACAAAAGCGAGCACCATCTACATCAAGATATGATCGGCAGCAGGAAAAGAAGAGAAGGAAGCCAGCTGAATCCACAACTATTGTTGGACCTGATCACACTGAGACGGGTATGGATATGGGTGACAGCGTTGATGAAGACGGCGTTCAGTCACAGACTGATGTTGATGGTCCACTCATGGAGGCTATGTCGCTGGAGCTGCAGGAACTGCGTACAGAGAATGGGGAGCTTAAGGAAAAAGTGGCCCATTTGGAAACTAAATTCACTGCAAGTTAGTTTAAGGGTAGTGACGAGAAGGTGAAACATTTAACAGGATTACCATCATTCACAGTTCTATCTATATTGTTTAATTTTCTGGAGCCTCACCTGCCATCAAGTCTGGTCATGCCCAAATTCAAGGTAATGATATTGAAATTAGTGAAATTGCGACTAAATTTGTCAAATCTCTTTCTTACGTATGAATTTGACACTACTCAATCAACAATATCTAGACTTTTTTACACGGACAATTGACTGTATGTACAAGCACTAAAGAAACTCATAAGTTGGCCAGAGCGCGAGACATTGAGAAAAATCATGCCAATGTAATTTTGGAAGTACTTCGGTCACAGGTGTGCAGTGATAATTGATTGTTTTGAGTTATTTATTGAGAAACCAAGTGGTTTGAAAGCCAGAGCAGAAACCTGGTCTTCATACAAACACCACCACACTGTGAAATTTCTAGTTAGAATTACTCCTCAGGGCAGTGTGTCCTTCATATCGAAAGCATGGGGTGGTCGTGTGAGTGACAAGTTTGTGACAGAGAACAGTGACTTCCTGTCCAAGTTATTACCTGGGGATTTAGTGTTGGCGGACAGAGGATTTGATGTCAAGGACAGTGTTGGCTCGGTAGCTGCAGAAGTGAATATTCACTTATTTCGCCATCAAACATTTACTTTTCTATTGATTGCAAGAAAATAGCTATTCTGCGATTTCGGTCGGCTGCCAGCATGGTACCGGTAAACAGGGTTGTCTGTCGGTCGGTATAGTCGACTATACCGACCGACAGCCGACCTGTTTATCTGTACCATGCCAGCAGCTGACCGAAATCGCTGAATTGGTATTCCTGGGCCAGGGGTGTGAAATTTCTTCATCAGATTTGCTGACACCTTTTGAAATTAAAATCATATACATATCCCAATTCAAAACCATTTTTAATAGAAGCTAAACATGTATACTTTATCATTTATTCCATTATCATGATTATCACATAAAGCATGTAATAATAAAGTATAAACACTCATAGTAAGCATGATATTACTTCCTTTCAATGGTAATATGACCAGTGTGGGCACAGATCAGCCTGCACATTCACATACAGGGGTGTGCTACCAGATTAATATACATATTGATCAAATCATAAGGCCTTTTTCTCAAGCCACGGTCACATATACTTTTCTATATTTGTGATGCACCGTTAGAGAAACAGTCCACTTACTTCACTGGTGCTGCACTCCGTGTCGATGGAAATATTTCAAGACAATCCACTTGAAAGATAAAATAGGCGACATTAATTGTAAAACAATGTTTCAAGACGAGTAGTAATTTTATTGATTTTTTTAACGCTCGTCAAGAAACATTTTATAATGGTGCATATTGTATTTTTCAAGTGGATTGTCTTACATTTTCCACCGGCGCGGAATGCAGCACCAGTGTAATAATGATAATTAAGATGTGCCATGTGTTTTTTACCTACAAAATGAGCGTAATTTCATAAATAAATTAGTGGGTGGAAGGTGGGTGCAAGCGATGGGTAATTTAACGATCGGGGTTCATCCTTACCGGAATTCCGACTGGAGACCTGGTTTGGCCCTCACATACGTCTTTGGCATTTTGTATGTGACAGTTGAATCTGGTTATACCCCTTTTGTGAGTATTACGATATTCGTAATCCTATTTTAGGGGAAGGGGCCAAGTGACTTTGGTGTGGTATGGACCTGCCACCAGGTCAGGTTATTCTAATTTCAGGGCTGAATATATTGTTTCTCGATGTAAATATTCTGTTCTGATTTTGGAATTTTCCCCGCAATGCAGCAGGTTAAAACGGGATCGAACCCGTTTGCCCGGCCTTACATGACCTTAGCTGTTGATAGGCCGTTAAACACCAACAAACAAACAAACATAAAAACATTACAAAATTTACTATATTTTCCTGGAATGACACCGATGGTTGTCAAAATTTTCAGAGCAAATGCGGAATTCTATTCCGCATTTGCTTTGAGAATTTCATCAACTTTCAGCATATTTATAAAATTGCGCACCTGTTTGTAGGTACAAAATCACATGGTGCGTCTCGATTATACAGACATTATATCTGCATTGGCAATATATACATGTACATTGAAGTTCACATGCAGAACATGCACACCAAATTAATCACCTTTTTACACGCTTGTTTTTCTTAAATTCTAGCATCTTTCTACAGTCTGGACAATAGGTATATATATATAAGATTCCGGCACCTCGTGTTAATTTATGGCACCCGGTATTTTTATAAACTTGAATGTATAAGGTTTCCAAAAATTCCGGATGCCATTTTTTTTAAACCAAGTTCAAGGTCATTTCAAGGTCATTGAACTTTATGCTTGACGGAAGTCGAAAATTGCCAATATATGAGCCAAAAGGTAGGTCATGGTCCTTAACTGGGAAATTGGTGTAAGTTGTTCAAAAACATTTCAGATGGATATATTAAAGAATTTACGTAAACTACACTAATATTCAGTATATTATTATCATATTTTCAAGATGCCCGCCAAAAATCGGGTATTTATGATATTTCGGTTGACTTGCTACATATTTGTGTAAAGCTAAGCGCCTTCACCTATATTCAAAGGTTAATTCTTTCAACTGGAATAATATTTCGGTTAATATACTCCATTGTCAGAAAACTCAAAATGGCCTCCTAGTAAATGGCAAATCCATAGTAATTTACTAAATATAACTGGGAGAATTTGGTTGGGGAGGAAATCAACACTTCTCTCACTTTTCCCTGAGATTCTGTAACTACTAAAATGTGGACATATATTGAACCCTGATTTGATCGGCTAATAACATCATGCTCTGCATGACTTTTCATATTATTTTCAATTAGCGGTTGCGTATGACAGTTAAACGTTGAGTAACACAATGCATTTTGTTGTTATGGTTACTCCAAAATATCACTACGGACTATCCCATCGAGGGGGGTCTGGGGCGTGGCTAACTGTCCGAGGCGATTACAATACATAGGTTACCCTATGTGAAAATCACAATATTTAGCCTGTGGTTATGTTACATACCTAATATGTATATCATAAAGACACGACACCGGTAGCATATGTCATCAGATAACCCAAATATCGCTACCAAATATGGAGAAATACACAAATACACGCATGACTGAACAGAATCTGGAGAACGAAAATGCAATTCACACAGAGAATGGAGCAAGTAGACTGATGCATACACAAATGTGGCTGTGACTGGAGAAATGGGGCTTATGTGATTTGTGACTAGTGTAGTTCCTGATCAAATAGCATACTCCTGTAGCCTGATAACGATCTATGTTGCTTGTCAGAAGCATGATGGGTGTTTCATCTACAGTATTTGTTTTTATTTTCAAGATTTTGAAAAACAAATACCATTTTATGATCGCCAGGGAGTCTCTTACCCACTACCAATGGGTCTAGGCTACTCAAATGTGTCCCAGGGCTATCACTGTGAGGTAGCTACTAATGTACTTTAACGAACATCCGACTAACGTATCAAGAGATGTGCAAAATTTGGATGTATGTACAAGTTTTGGCGGACGTGACATATATGTCAAGGAAAGTAGGTGACCATGAATGGCCCGAGATGGTTAGGTATCAATGTAAACAGACTACTGATGAAGTTTGGCGAAGATCCAACAAGCATATGATGAGATATGCGAAATTTGGATGTACAAAGTTTTGACGGACATGACCGATATTGCATAGAAAGTACACAGGCCTTGACAAATCCACTCATCCACTCGCATTGATGAGTGAATTTTCGATCTGGACGAGTGGTAATTGAAGGGAGTGCGACATAAACATTAAAATATATATAAGAATGTTTGAGTTTAAATCCAGTCTGGGCGAGTGGAAAATTAAGAATTTGTCGAGGCCTAATTAAAGTACGTCAACATTATATTATTGCCCTACAAATCCTGGGTTAACTCTTAGACCGCTACACACAACAATTGTCGCCAGCTGTTGCTTTTATATTTTGCCTTATTTCTCAATAAAAACATGGTTTGATAGCACTTCAGAATCATTTCCAATGGAAATGATTCTGAAGTGCTGTCAAAGCATGTTGTAAATTATTCTAAAGTGCTGTCAAAGCATGTTTTTGATGATACAAATGGAAAATAGAAAATAAACAGCAAACGACAGAAAATTAAGATAGCGGTGTAAGGGTTAATACATGTATATGGGAATGGTATCATGTACGGTAGGCTGGTCGATATCATGTTACAGTGCCAAATACGTTGTATACAATATGTCACAACTATTGTCCTATTGTGGTACATGTGGATAGACACAATATAAATGTAAAAGGTAGACACACGCTAAATTACGCTCCCAATTGGGCAAATTTGCGGATATACAAATGTACAGGCTGTGACTGGAGAAATGGGTCACACTGGTCACAAATGCCATAAGCTCCATGACTCCAGTCACAGCCACATATAAGGAGCTAGGTCAACGATGTTGTTTATATAGATACAAAGCTATAAGTGTTGGGAATAACTGCATATACAGTCAATAAATGTCGGCCTCCGTGACAATATGGGGCTTATCGTCGACTTTCAGACTAGTGTTGCTTCTGATTAGGCACACACTGATCTAAATTATGTATAAGATTAGTACCCAGGTATATCATTGAATAAATGACGAATTGTGTAGGTCCTGATTAGACTGAGAAGATAAGCAGCTGCTCCGAGTCTACATTTGTCGTAAAAGCAATACGCCTTCTTTTCTCATGGGATTGCAAGTACATGTCTGGTGACATGTTACCCCCAGTCCATAAAATATAGAAATCAAAATAATAAAATATAGAAATCATAAAATATAGAAATCAAAATGATAAAACAACATGTACAACGCGAGTGGAAGTTCGCCATATTCGGCTTAATTAATAGGATCTTACATGAGTGAACGTGAATGGGTTTGACGTCGCAGCATCAGCTAAGGTCAGACCTCAGTTTTAAGTCTCATCCGAAACACTAGTGGAATGGAAATATTATGAAAGTATTTTTTTCCTACCTAGTGTGGGGATGGAACCCACAACCTAAGGAATTGAAATCCAATGTAGTAACCACTAGACCACAACCCTATGTGATATAATATTTGCCAAAAATAGTTTTTTCTCAACGAGTTTAATAAATATATTACCGGTAAATCAACACAAATTCCAGATTCAATCACGTGCACGCAGTGGTTTGGTTGGTTACTGGAGATTGACGTCATTTCCCATTAGCCAACCAAATCAGTGTGTGTCACGTGATTCGATATTCGGCTAACATTCATTTTTAATCAGGAAGTGAACGTGTTTGATTTTAAAAAGCGAATTAGGTTAGGTTATTGAGACGCGTTTTTCTGCAGTTTACACTCGAAATCTTTGAGATTTATGTTAATGTATTAGCAACTGTAAAATCTATGCCGAAAACCCACCACAAGCAGCGGTTTCGACACGCTGTAATGCGTTGTATAGGCGAGTTCCACAAGACTACATCGTGTGGCCGCTCTGACAATGGTGGCGAATGGGAGTTTTACACCTTTCTAAGTACTATTATTATTACACCCGGGCGCATTTGAATTGTTTTGTACATTGTTTAGAAAGGTGTTTCATGTATATACAAACAATAATTGACCATCAAAGACACGCTAGAATCACCTGTGGGTTAGTGGATGATACTTTTCTCTACTTTTCGCCTCTTTATGCCGTATGGATGTGACGTAAAACATCATTCATGCATTCAAACTCATGAAAACGTCAACGCTACATCTCCACCAGTCAAACATGGCATAAATTATGTAATTTAATGTCACTTAACCCTTTCAACCCTAAGAAACTGGAATGGACTGTGATATGCTAATGTTCCGACCAATCCAATGGTCACAAAATGATTTTCAGATTCGTCCATTTATGAAAAGGTGATATTTTTTGTTCTCAAAAATATTAAAATTACTTTCAAAAAGTGCAGATCCTGATGAGACGGCTCGTTACGAGCCGGCTCATCCGGATCTGCACTTTTTGCATAAACCGCTATAGCGGGATTTCGGGTTCAAAGGGTGAAGTGGATGGATCTGACATATCGTTAATGTATTCAAACTCGTGCAAAAGTCGGCCTACTTAATGACACTTGTCTCTACTTTTCGCCACTTTACCCCCATGGAACATAATTCATGCATTCAAACTGATGCCAAATCATACAAGTTACTGCTCATCCTACTTAATGTCACTTTTTGCCACATGGATCTGACATAAAGACATCATTCATGCATTCAAATCAATGCAAAATCATAGCTATGTCTCAGTCTGAACTGTCTTATGTCATCCTACCTCATGCCACTTTTAGCCACTTTACGCCACTTTGCGGCACTTTACGTGTTTTAGGTAACTCTATGTAAGGTAGATTACTCGCCCAGTATTAACCGGAAGTTAACCAATCGGTCATCACGGAAGCGGATTTTGATGCATCTGATTATTTATTTTATTGAAATTCAGCTATTTCTATGCATGGGTGAATGTCACTTGTTTGACAAAACAACTACAACAGAAGTATTTTGACTTTATTGTTAGCTATGTGCTTGGTGAGTTGTTATGTGACACATTCTTCTATTATCTATATCTATATTTGTTTCTGTTGTTTTAGAATTTTGTTCATAATGCAAAATTGGTGGTGGGGTATTATTTGTTTTCGCTGAAGGGAAACGTAAGTTTTATAGAACTCATTCTGGAAGTCGGATATTTAGGATTCTTGGGTCATGCACCTCCATGTGGATCATCGCTGATAATCTCAGATAATCGCTCGGCGTAAAATAGCATTTTCCTTATTCCGGTAATTCTAGGGTGGGTTAGACTAACATGCCATATCTCTATATCATGTTTAACTTCTATTTTTCATTATCTGACTTTTATCATTTATTATTTTCTTTGCTATCGGAGTATCGGTAGTAAAGCCCTAGTGCTATGTCTAAGAGTGGGTATGCTAATGCTCGCGCAGTTCCAATGGTGAATGCTTGCGCATTGCAATTTGTGGCAAATTAATTTTGCAATCACCTTTTGGGAATGAAGTATTTAGACATGCATCATTTCGCCACTTTTAACCAACTGTCATGCGACTTGGAGATCATGTGACATCTCGTGTAGGCGATATTTCACTTTGAACTATCAACAACTCTTGCGAGTAAGTTCTCACATTTTTAGATCGAATATTCGAAGAATAGTTAGAGCTTATGTAGTCACCCCGGCGTCACCGTCACGCCTTAGTTCTGTGTGACAAAATCTCAGCAACTTTGTGTTTGTTGTTGTTGCTGAGTTTTGTTCATCGGTATGAAAACCCATTAGCATTTTTGCCATTTCAAAATATGCCACTGCCACCTCCAAAACTTACTCTATTTCATAAAACCATAAATCTGAAGTGTTAATGCAAGTATCCTTTCCTGGTAGATGTAGATCTTAATAGAATAAATGATTTAAATTGAAACCGGTACAAAAAGAAAAATCTAAATTTTAACGAAACAAATTCATTTAGATTTTAAATGAAAGCGCGTGGAAAGCTACTAGTAAGATAACAACAACAATAATATGAAACGGGCACTACCTACATGTATAGCCAGGATTCGACATTAACGGTGTCCCGAGGATCCCAGATTTTCAGGAGGAATCCCAACTTCTAAAACCTGGGGATTCCGCCGGGCCTCCTATTTTTATGCCCCCGCCACCGAATGGTGAGGGGGGCATATAGTGTTACCGGCGTCCGTACGTACGTACGTACGTCCCGAAACCTTAACGCTGGGTAAATGGCTTATAATTTCTGTTTCCTTGCTCGGATCTGCTTCACATTTCACACACGCATTGCTCCAATGGTCCTCTACCGCCCTGTGACAAATCCACATTCGTCCCGTCCCTGCTAAGCCCAGGGTCAAGGTCACAGACTTGGTGCGTTCGAAACCTTAACGCTGGGTAAATGGCTTATAATTTCTGTTTCCTTGCTCGCATCTGCTTCACATTTCACACACGCATTGCTCCAATGGTTCTCTACCGCCCTGTGACAAATTCACATTCATCCCGCCCCCGCTAAGCCCAGGGTCAAGGTCACAGACTTGGTGCGTTCGAAACCTTAACGCTCGGGTAAATGGCTTATAATTTCTGTTTCCTTGCTCGGATCTGCTTCACATTTCACACACGCATTGCTCCAATGGTCCTCTACCGCCATGTGACAAATTCACATTCGTCCCGCCCCCGCTAAGCCCAGGGTCAAGGTCACAGACTTGGTGCGTTCGAAACCTTAACGCTCGGGTAAATGGCTTGTAATTTCTGTTTCCTTGCTCGGATCTGCTTCACATTTCACACACGCATTGCTCCAATGGTCCGCTACCGCCCTGTGACAAATTGACATTCGTCCCGCCCCCGCTCAGCCCAGGGTCAAGGTCACAGACTTGGTGCGTTCCAAACCTTAACACTCGGGTAAATGGCTTGTAATTTCTGTGTCCTTGCTCGGATCTGCGTCACATTTCTCACACGCATTGCTCCAATGGTCCTCTACCACCCTGTGACAAATCCACATTCGTCCTGCCCCCACTAAGCCCAGGGTCAAGGTCACAGACTTGGTGCTTTTGAAACCTTAACGCTGGGTAAATGGCTTATAATTTCTGTTTCCTTGCTTAGATCTGCTTCACATTTCACACACACAGTGCTCCAATGGTCCTCTACCATCCGGTGACAAATTAATATTTGTCCCGCCCCCGCTAAGCCCGGGGTCAAGGTCACAGACTTGGTGCATTTGAAACCTTAACGCTCGGGTAAATGGCTTGTAATTTCTGTTTCCTTGCTCGGATCTGCTTCACATTTCACACAAACAATGCTCCAATGCTCCTCTACCGCCCTGTGACAAATCAACATTCGTCCCGCCCCCGCTTTGCCCAGGGTCAAGCTCACAGACTTGGTGCGTTCGAAACCTTAACGCTCGGGTAAATGGCTTATAATCAAATATGCCTCGTTTTCTTTGGCTACCAGCGGGGGCATTCGTGTGCCGACAGGCCACATTTCTAGTTTTGTTCTGGATTTGTTAAAAAAAAAGAAAAATCGCCCATCTCGTCGTTAAATTCACAATAGGGCCGATTTGACGCGAGTGCGCGTCAATGTACGTACGATTTGATCGATCGCCGATTCGATTTCAAGTAGTGTACTGAGCGCCACCTAGCGTTTCTTTGCGAACATAACGTAGAAAATAGAAGCATTCTGAAGTATCTTTGCAAACATAACGTAGAAAATAGAAGCATTCCGAAGTATGCTCACAATCTATAGATGTTACCGTAAAGCGCGTGTTTGTTTCGGATGAGATTAAATGTCAAAGTCATTGTAATGTGTTTTCGCGATGTGGAAATTTTTGGAAAACGCATCTCCACCGCCGTAAAAAAAAATGGAGAAGTGCCAGCGGTGGTAGACTATGACCCGGAGGCTGCCATCCATCACTGGAACACCAGTGGCGACCGACCAAGGCGGCCATTTTTTAATGATGA
The DNA here is from genome assembly GCA_029237695.1 of Conchocele bisecta. Classification (NCBI taxonomy): domain Eukaryota; kingdom Metazoa; phylum Mollusca; class Bivalvia; order Lucinida; family Thyasiridae; genus Conchocele; species Conchocele bisecta. The sequence goes on from CM055267.1 coordinate 96,908,912, forward strand.
GAGAAACTCAAAGGTAATATTATCATGATTATTAAGGCTAAAAATAAAATAATGTATCATTAAGCAGGGGCGCGGAAACGGGGGGGGGGGGGGCGGAAGTGGGGGTGCCTAGCCCCCCCCAAATAATTTTGTTGGGGGGGGGGGTCCCCAATAATTCTGTAAATTTTGGATTTTTTA